>JAMRXY010000076.1:0-600000 GCA_024447195.1 Panagrolaimus sp. LJ2414 | reverse complement strand
AGTTACTCTAAAAGTGGGTTGTTTCGTAAGTTATGTCATTTTTTTACTCTGTACACCAAAAACAAAGAAGTGTAACAGCATGATTTATGGAATAACCCAAGACACAGCATTTTTTTTTAAACATTTTAAATATTTAATATTTTCATGGTTGCATCAGCCAGTGACAAACGAACTCACTAACGAATTTCGACATTTAAAAAAAATTCCTTTAATGATTTCTTTAACCGATTAGCCATATCTGATATTAAAAAAAACCCCTCACTCACTCGGTAAGATATTTTCCTTTAATCTTTGCCGCTTTTAAGTTGAGTGTTAGATTTTGGCTGACACACCCTTCCAATTCTCATAACTTATAACTCATAACAAGACAATATTATTCTGAAGCCCCTATAAAACCTCCGGAAATAAAATGTTCCTGAAAACAATAAATTCATCCTCAAGTCATTCCACTGAAATGCTATTTTTAATAAACAAATGGCGTAAATAATCACAATGAATCATTTGCAAAAGTTCTTGTGCTTCTTTTTTATAAATAAAGAATTGTATCATAGCAATTTTTACGATTCTTTCTTCTCATGATAAACTTTGAATATTTAATTTTCAAAAAAACTTGGGAAAGTTGCTTTAATGGAACAAAAAAATAATGCATTATTTTTTTTCCATGGAATGATTTTAAGTTTATTTTAAATATTAAAATCTTATGATGGCTCTGTCAATGTCTTTAATAGATCATGTGCAATGGATAAAAACACCATTTAAAAATTTATGACACTAAAAGTTTTTATTCATACAGAAATAAAAATTTTACCTAATGACTTTTTTTATCAGAAATGGTGAATACATTGTACTTTTTGGTGATAACAGGAAAAAGCACATGATAAACAAATTTTTATTAATTCGAACATTCCAAATCAGAAATTGGGATCTTTTCGAAACTTTCAATCGCCTTACTTAAATTTTTTTATTTTTTTTACCTTAAGGTGATTATCATATTTTGGCATTTTGGCTTACTCCCTCCAGATCTTCAAAACCTGTTGACGTCTGATCGGGACAACTGCTTATGCAAAAATATATCTGTTATTTGTAACCTCCCTAGATTAATGATTCCAAAGATGAAGAAAAAATTGATCCACCAGCGAATCCCTCCGCTGTAATGCTTTTGTAAAAAAGGGTATAAAAAATCAGAATGAATCATTTGCAAAAATTTTTTTGCTTACACATTTGTTTTTTTTTACGATTTTTTTTTCTCATGATAAACTTTGAAACTTTGAATATTTAATTTAAAAACTTGGGAAAGTTGCTTTAATGAAACAAAAAACCAATGAATTAATTTTTGTTTATGGTAAAAATCTAAAAATTTACAAAGGCTCGACTGCAGCATGCTTTAATTAAGTTCAGTGCGAATATGAAACTGCAGCACTAAAAAAATTTTAGAAATGAGAACTTTTTTTTGACTATTACAAGAAATATAACTACAAATGCCTTAATCCTTAACACAAAAAAAATATTCAATTCATTCGAAAAGTAAAAAAAAATAAATATGTTTTAGTTACGAATGTCAAGGCCGTATTTAGGGGGGCATTCTGTGCCCTCTAAATCCCGAGAAAATTCTCTGACCTTTTGCCGCTGCCGTGTTAAGGCGGCAAAAGATCAAAGGTGTGCCCCCCTGAAGTGAAAATGCAGACTCCAAACATTTTTTCTCCCTACGCCCTTGACGACTGTTATTATCATTTTTGTAGGAAATAGTACTGTATACTGTTACTAGTGTTGAAAAATCAATGATAAATTCCTTTTTATTTATTGTGATTGTACGTATCTGAAAACAGGATTTTATCGAAAATTTCAATACCTTCCTTGAAACTTATTTAAGATTTTTGACGCTTTTAAGGGGAGCATCAAGTCCCATCTAGCCCTTAAAATTTTTATCAACAGATTTGGGTGATCCCTTACTCCAAACCCCAAATATTTCTGGTATTTTTGATCTCCCAAAATTCATGGTCTCAAAGATAACGAAAAAATAGAGCCACCAATTAGTCATCCCTCAAACATGCTTTTAAAAAAATGTTACGAAAAATCAAGAATGAATCATTTTTTTGCTTCAATTTTTTTTTCTTTTTCAATATAAAAGTTTTACGGTTATTTTTTTCTCATGATAAAATTTGAATATTTAATTTTTAAAAAGCCTATGAAAGCTGCTTTAATGGAACAAAAAATAATGTATTCATTTTTAGCTTTTGATTTGTCAACCGTTTTGCGGAGGAGTAGTAGTTCATTTATAAAGTTGCATCGATCCAGGTTACCAAAACAATAAAAATATTTAAGTCACTAAAGCTTTTCACTAATTTAAAACCAAAAAATTTAAATTTTGCAATAATGACTTATATTAATTTTTTTGGGAAACGGTGAATACAGTTTTGTAACTAACATTCTTTCATAAAAAATGTTATATCAAAAATCAAAATGAATCATTTGCAAAAAAAATATTTGCTGTCAATTTTGTTTCTTTTTTGCTCAAAACCCAATTTTACGATTTTTTTCTCTCTTGAAAAACTTTGAATATTTAATTTAAAATTTATAGAAAAGTTGCTTTAAAAGAAATCATTTACTGCTTTCTTTTATTGATTTCACAAGAAAGTTCGAAAAAAGGCAGTGAATGATAAATCTCCGTTAATGACATAATAATGGATTCATTTTTATTAAATTTTTGCCAAAATTTATGTAACCTCGATCTAATGCAAAAAAAACTTTATTAAAATTTTGTCCAAGGAAGAAAAGTATGAAATCATTAAGAATTTTAAAGAACAGAACTTTTTACTTTTTTACAAAATGATTAAATACAATAAATGTTTTTTGCCAAAAACTATTGATATTGTATGCTTATATTTACATTGAAAAACACGTGATAAACAAATGTTAGTTAACAAAAATTGTCAAGATCTAATGTCGGGTTTTTTTCAATAATTCAGATTAAATTCCCTCCTTCCGTTTTTTTCCTTTGATCTTTGCCGCTTTTAGGATGAGCATCATATTAGCATACCAGCGGGCCAGACTTTCTTTTTTAGGGGTTTAGAAAAAAATAACAAAGGCAGAAAATTAACCAAAAACAAAAAATTAAGCCTCCAAAAAAGTCGGCTCACTGCCATGTCTAGCCTCAGATTTTGGCTCACAATCTCTTTACTAGAAGATCCTTCAAACCTTAAAACCCTCAACATCAGATCTGGATAGTCGCGTTAATTCTCATTAATCAAAAAAAAAAATGAAAGAAGACCCTTTTTAAACCGAAGATTACAGTACTTTTATTGGTAAAGTTAACAAAAATTACTAAAATATTAATTTATTCAGTTTTAAAAAGTTTCACTCTTACATTTTAAAGGAGCAATTCTTTTCAAAAAAGCACAAAGAACATCAAATTTTTTCAATACCAAGAAGCAGCAGCACAAAAAACCGACAAAAAGCAGCAATTTAAAAAAATTTCATGTTTGTTTTAGAAAAATCCTTTGACAAAAATAACTTTCACTCTTAAAAAAAAGTTTTTTTGACAGTTTTAAAAAATCTCTTTTTGATCTTTATTAAAGTTCAAAGGTTTTAAAGTAAAAACTTGTTCGAAAAAGTGCAAAAAATAAGAAATTAAAATTTGTTAAAACAGAAAAATTTGCATAAAATGTTAAAAATTCCATTTTTTATCCTGTTTTTTTAAACTTGTGGAATTTATGCAAATTTTTCGTATTTATTATTCAGAAAAAAATCTGCATAAAATTACAATAACAATATTTAAGCATCAGTATTTTTTATAATTTTAAGCATTAAAATAGAATTTTATCTTAAAAGTAATGCAAACAATGAAAATTTGGCATTAAGTTTTGGAGACAAATTTTTCGAACCAAAACATGCGGATTTTATGCAAATTTCTCATTTTTTTACAAAACTCTACCTTTTAATCCGTTGCACTTTGTTATTAAAATTAAGGGCATACTAACTTTAAAAAATTTGCATAAAACCACAAAAACTTTAAGCCGAAGCATTTTTATTAGTTTTTGCAAGTTTTTGTTGAAGTTGAAGATTGTGATGAAGTTCGGGTTGAATGTCACAAACAAGATTTAAAAGTCGATCAAGAACAATGTCACGATTCTCAGCGACATGTTGTTCCATGTCTTGAAGCTCTTTCTCAATTTCAGCATCAATTATTTTTTGGGTTTCATCACGATTTCCGTGATTTTCTCGTTCATATTGAGCAAATTTTCCTTCAAGTTCCTAAAAAATAAAGAGTGAAAGTTGTTGGAATTAATTTTGTTACAAAAAAAACTTTGAATTATCATCATCCCGAGGCAAAAGATACTCTAACCCCAAAAATACATACTTCCCTGCACTACTTTGACACTAAATTAGATAAAAGTAAAACCAAGAATTTGCATAAAATAAGTACCCTAAATTATTTGCTATGTTGACGCTCGGAATTTTCGTTAGTGGTCATTTTTGATTTCGCAGTGAATCCCTCGACGCAATAAAATCTTGCGTAACACTGACTTTTTTCTTACCAATGTTTCCGGGGCTGGTGAAACACTAAACAACAAAAAAAAATTGTAACTCTTTTAAGCAAAAATGAATCATGAAAAAAAGTGTTGCTCTCGATTTTTTTCTTTTTTCATTTTTTTCGCACTTGAAAACTACTCTTTTTAAATATTTAATAAAATTTTGACGAAAATCATCTAACAAATTTAAGACGTCCCCAAACACGATGACATTATCAATATGCAAATCAACAGTTTGTCATTTTTTACAAACCATATTTTAAAGCCTGAACAACAAAAAACTTAAAACACGCATAAAAAATCAATCAAGAACAAAATCTTCTTTTTTGGTTAAAGGGACACTGAAACTTTCAGTACGAAAATTTTAGCCAGTTCAGTTGCGAAAAGCATGCAACAAAAAATTAGAGCGTTATAAATGTTGCGGATGTGATTTTCAGATACATTATTACTAGTTTTATCTATTAGACACATCCGCAACATTTAAAAAGCTCAAATTTTTTGTTGCATGCTTTTCGCAACTGAACTGGCTAAAATTTTCGTACTGAAAGTTTCAGTGTCCCTTTAAATCAATACCAAAATTGTAACGAATCATTAATAATTTTGGACAAAAAAATATTTCAAAATATATTTGGCTAATACCGTAATTGATCATTATCATCATACCGTAATCAAAAACACTCAAACGGAAAAAACTTTTCCGCACTACTTTCACAAAAAATTAAAGTAAACGCAAATATTGTGTAATCACAAATTTGCATAAAATTAGTAACCCACATAAATATTAACGTTGACAAATCTAATTTTAAAAAGAGTATGTTTTTAAATTTCAGGTAAAATCAAAAAAACGAGATTTTTAACTTACAACACTGAATTCATCAAGGCAATAAAACTTGTGTTAGAACATTGGTCTTTTTGTTGCCTATAATGTCAGGGATAGTGAAACAATGAACAACAAAAAATTGCTGCTTTTTTTAAAGCAAAAAAATGAATCATTGAAAAAAACTGTTGCTCTCGCTATTCTTCGTTTTTTGGTTTTTTCCCACGAGAATATTGCTTTTTTTAAATATTTAATAAAATATTGACAAAAATTATCGAACTAATTAAGGGGGTTACAAAGATGTTGATACTGTAAATAAACTGTTTGTCATTTTGTTTTGTCAATTCTGACTTCAAGGACAGCACAATAAAAAAGTTCATATATAGAAAATTTAACAAGATTAAAATTTTATCGCTTTCTTGATTTAAAAGAATGATCAAAACGTTAGTAATTTTGGATGTAAAAAACAGTAAAAAATATAAATGTAATCTTTGACTAAATTTCAAAATTTTGATATCAGATTTATAAGTAAAGTTAAAATATGTAAATAAATTTGGCAAAGTAAAAAATTAAAATTTTTCAAAAGTTGGGGGTCACAACACTCAATCCCTCTGGGCTATAAAATCATGGTGTGTTTCTCTTAAAAATTAAAACAATGATTCTAGGGATGGTGAAACATTGAAGAACAAAAAGTTGCTATTTTTTAAACAAAATTGAATCATTAAAAAATTGTTTCATTAGCTTTTTTCATTTTTACTAGTTTTTTTGCTAGCATGAAAACTGCTTTTTTAAATATTTTATAAAATTTAAACCAAAATTATCAAACCAGTTAGATAATTCCCAAATATAATGGCAACATAAAAACTTTGGTACATAAAAAGTTTATCAAAAAAAAATAAAGAAACATAAACAAAAATCGCTTCACTCATTAGTAATTGGGGCATTAAAAAGTTTAAACACATATAGCGAAGATTTTTCCGTTTTATTGCTCGATTGTGATTAAAGCAGATTTTGTGTACACTAAAATTTCGCATAGCATTGGATTTTCTCTTTCTACCGATAAAAGGGATGGTGTTACGCTAAAGTGCAAAAAAATTGTTACTTTTTTAAACAAATATGAATAACTGTAAAAAAGCAATGTTGCTGCTCTCGTTCTTTTTCAGTTCTTTAGTTTTTTTGTCATTCGAAAATTTCTTTGTTAAATATTTAATAAAATCTTAAACTGAAATTCTCAAATAAATTAAGAGGGTCTCAAAGCATGATGACAAAACAATTGTTTGCAGTTTTTTGACCAAGTCACATTATTACACCTGGTCATAAAAAATTTGAAAATTGAAAACTTTATCGAAAACAATATTTTTTTTTGGTTCAAAAAAGTGATAGGGAATGATTCAACATTTGTAAACAAACAGTTTCACTTATAAAAGTGAACATGAGCTTGCTTCTGCTTTGCCGCCGTTACCATAAATACTGATACATACAAATTTTTTATTCCATTACTCAATTTTAGCCAAAGCAAATGTTGAATTTGGTTAACTACAAATTTTGCATAAAATTATTTTCCTATTCTGATGACTTTTTTGTCTCCCAACAAAAATAGATTAAAATGCATTCTCCGAAAAACTCTGATTGACTGGTTCATGTACCTGTATGTGAAAATCTGTGCCTAAAAAATTAATTTCCCTCTCTTTTAAATGCTCTTGGAAGACGTTTTCGAATCAATGGGTATTTTTTGTTGTTTGACAAAATCATAAATTTTTGGTTTTTTTCTTTTTGATTCCAGGGATGATGAAACACTAAAGAACAAAAAAGGGCTACATTTTTAAACAAAAATGAATCATTAGAAAAAAAATTTGCTTACGCTGTTTTTCATTTTTTAGTTTTTTTCTTCACTTGAAAATTGCTTTTTTAAAATATTTAGTAAAATTTTTACCAAAAATATCTAATTAAAGAGGGGAAAGGGGGTCCCAGAAATATAGACATTAATAAGAACCTAATTTACAAGCTTTTTTGGTGTTGAAATTAACTACGGAGAACACAGCAACAATGCAAAAATTTATCTTAAGTATTATTCGACTTACAGTATCCAGGGAACTCAAAAATTGCAATGCTACTTTTTTTAAAAATTCATTATAGATTAACTCGTCTTAGTAAATCAATGTTTTCACAATAAGATCCTAATGCTGCACATGATGATCAGGGATTAATAAGATGCTTACCTATCCATCCTCTTTAAGTCATTCAAACCAAATAAAAATGCTTACCCTTTTCAGGACACTTAATTCTTCATTTGCTTCATCTCGAGCTTGCTTCAAACGTTGTGTTCGATGCTTCTTTGCTTCATTAATCTTTTCAAGAGCTTTCTTTTCAGCTTTAATCAATTGATGAATTCCACGTGCTTGAGCGCCAGACATTTTTACAATTCTTTTCTCTTTTTCTTTCCTTTGAAAAAGTTACTGCTAAAACCACTTCAATTAAGAATACAAACACAAAAAAATAGTAATAACAGTTACAACTACTTGACCTTTGTCTACTTTTTATAAATTTTCAAAAAAAGTAACAAAAGTCAAAAACAAAAATACAAAAAAGTTGCTTTAACAGTTTTTTTGAAACACAATAAAGTTTTTTTGGGAAAAAAACTAAAAATCAAAGCAGTAAAAAACGGTTTTTTCAATGAATAAATAGTTTATGTATTTTGGCCTTAATCCGAGCGTTTTGAATTTTTAATTTTGTTGGAACCAAAAAAATATAACGGAAATAACTTTGGAAAAAATGAGGGAAAATCAATGAGATTAGTATCTCAAGGGTTCTCCCTTGAGATAGTTTCTGATCCCTCCAAAATGATATGGTTCCAGCGTCCTCGAAATTAGAGATTTGATATTTCATGAACATTTGATTCATCAAAGATATGACGTTGAATTAATTTTTGTATAAATGTGTAAATACTTTTTTAATTCAAAAAATGTAACAATATACAAATGGAAGGCATTGAATTAAATTAACAATGAATTACCATAATAATCATAAATAAGAAAAAAATCATGTTTCAATTTATGAATTTGCCTTTTTGGTTTTAACCTTTTTACCAGATACTTTTCTTTCATGGCAGAATAGTGCCAAGAAAGGTTTTATCGATTTTTAAGATTTTTTTAAAAATTCAAAAAAGTAGTCGAAGAAAAAATGAATGTTTTTAAAATTAAAAAGCGAAAGAATGCTGTTTTTTTCAATGATTCAGTTTAAAAATTAAACATTTTTTGTGTTTTTAAATGCTGCTGGAATTGAACAACTGATACTGCAAGAAAACAATTTTCATCGAAAAAACTTGAATTTATGTGTGATTGTATTTTGTATCATGATTTATCAAATTATCAATGTTGCATATGCTGAGGCGTTTATAAAAATCAGCAATTATTATTTATTATTATTTAAATATTTACATTCTCAATTACTTGTTTTTTTCTACCTTATTTTAAGGGTGGACGAGGGCCCAGGGCTTTTTAAGGCCCTGGTAAAGCCCGGCCCGGCCCGAGGGCCGGGCCCGGGCCGGGCCTTGATTTTCTTACAGTTCAAAAAAACGCAAAGGGGGGACCACGTCAAAATTAAGAAAAAACACGTCGGCCCGGGCCCGGCCCTAGGGCCAGGGCCGGGCCTAAGCAAAAACTGAGGGCCAGGGCCGGGCCTGGGCCCTAAAATTTGGGCCCTTGTCCACCCTTACCTTATTTGAAGCAGGAGAGAGAACTAAATAAAACAACAAGGGTTGTTTATTTTCTTCTCCCGAAAATTCCCGGGAGATTTCCCAATTTTCTGCAAGAAACGGTTTTTATTTCCCAGGAAATGTAACACTAATATATAACTATTTTACATTAAACATTTAAAAATGAAATAGAAATGCTCTATATATGCAAATAATCAAAAATAAGGGATTGTCCAGCTCTGAAGTCAGGTATTTTTTCATAATTTTCCAACCCCCCTCCCACGTCAGATTTTTTTCCTTTGATCTTTGCCTCTATACGTGAGCGTCAGATTCTGGTTAACCCCCTCCCACACCTAAAACACCCGACGTCAGATCTGGGCAATCCCTAACTGAATTCAATATTTTACAGTCCCTTTGCAGGTTGTTAAGCTATTTTTGGTAAAATATTACTGTATCTTGGAATACTGTAACTCCGGAAAATGGTGGGAAATTTCCCTCCTTTTTTCGATTTCCTGGAGTATGAACAACCCTAATTTCAACTCATTGATTGAAATAAACAGATTTTTTTGTTGGTTACATAACACAATTGTAATACTAATCCAGAGGAAAAACTGATATCTTTAGATTAACACCAATAAGCTAAATGAAGTGATGATTCAATAGAAAATGTTTGGGAATAAACAAGCATCGTTTTTGAGGGAAACAATTTTTAAAGGCGCCGTCTCATTTGATACAGATTTCTTATGAAAACTATTAATCATCAAGGAAAAGATTTGATTTTTTTTTCATTCCCCATCGACAAAAAAGAAAATTCTAAAACACAATGAATTTTCGTAATTATCAATAAATACAAACAATGCTATGAAGTTTGACTCCCCTTTGAAATAATAAAAATAATTACTGCACATTTTTACAAAGTTTAATTATTAAAAAATCATAAAACGCTTAAACATTAAAGCTTTAAACAAAAATTATCCCAAAACTCTCCGGGGAATCCGTCCAACATGCCTAGCAGAAAAGTACCAAGAAAGGTTTTCTCAATTTTTAAAATTTTATTTTAAAAAACAAAGAAGAAATAGAAGAAAAAAATTGAATATTTAAAAAAAATGAAAAAAAAACAAAACAAAGCTCTTTCCTTTTTGATTCATTGATCAGACATTTAAATAAAACACAAAAATGTTAAATATTATAAATAAGGCAAATAAATTTTGTTAGTGTTTTCTTTTAATGCATTGTTCAATCAACTTCTTTAAACTTTAATCTTTTAAGATGTTTTCCTGTTCAAAGAAAATCCAAAAAATTCGAAGATGGAATATATTTTAAAATTTTCATTTAAAAAGAACATTTTTTAAAAAAGAAAATCAATGAAATCATTTTATATATAATTAAAAATATTTTTTAATTATTATTGGAACCAAGTAATTGAAGTAATGCAAAAAAGAGGAGTTTCAGTAAATCTTTCAAGACTTTCTCTTCAACCAAGTTTGTGCCATTTTTCATATATTCAAAAAAAATCAGGTTTGCTTAAAATTTTGAACGACGATTCCAACAAGAAGGCGCAAAAAAAAGAAATTGAAAAAAGCATAATTTGAGCTAAAAATCAGCCAACTATGCCAATTTTGTAATATGTCTTTTTTTCTTTTTGATATTTTTACTTTCAAACAGTCCAAAGAAAAAGTCAAAAGAAAAACGATGCAAAAACATTTTCTTCTTTCGTTGCTTCCATTTTTTGAATGTTCAATGGTGATATTTTTCTAACGGTGAAACCAAAAAATGCTTAAATTTAATATTTGAAAATTTGATAAACAAAGACATCGTTAAATGTAATAATGTTTTTAAATAAACAAAATTGTCATATTCGCGTTTTTGAAATTTGAAGAACTGACTGCAGATAACAATCCATTTTTTATTGAATGAGTGTTTTGTTTGAACAATCATAAAAAAGGAAAAAAATAGCAGTGTCTTCGAAAATTTTAAATAATTTATCGTTAAATAACACAAAAATGATATCCTTGAACTTTGTGAAATTGATTTAATTAAAACAGCAACAGAACATGTATAATCTTTTTAACAAAATGAGTTTTACATGTTGCAGTCATTTAAAAGTCATGTTTCATAATAGGTTTCTTTCAAAATCTATTCACATTTGTTACAAAAGTTAGAAGTTAAAAAAGGAAAAAATCGCAAAAGCACTTATGCTTTTTTTATTTCTTTACATTTCATCATTTTTGAGCAAAGAAAGTCACACAGCTGCTGGTTTAAATACTTTGTTTATTGTGACTATCAGAAATTTGAGAAGAACATTTTTTTCACAGAATTTTAAGTAACACTTTTTATATTGTATGATATAACAGTGTTGCTTTTCAAATATTTTATTTTATTAATCTTTCATTTTAGAATAATAACGGTAAATGATGCGTGTAATAATGTTAAAGGATAACTTAAACCCAAATAATGATAATGATTATTCCGAAGACAGTGGCTGTCAACATTTTTTAAATAATAAAACAAAAAAATTAGTTTTCGAAAGAAATGTTTTAAAATTTGTTTGCATTTGCTGACCAGAGGAGACATCAAAAAAAGGGAAAAAAAGTCGCAAAAACACTTTTTTTTCTGTTATGTTTAGTTGTATCTTTCATCACGTTGAATCAAAAAATATGCGGGTGCATTCCAAAAAATATTTTTTGTCGCAACTTTCAAAGATTTGAAAAAAGAAAATTTTACAATATCTTTGAATACCATCTTTTTTTGAATTTATTATTTTTTGAATATTTTATTTTTTGGGGTGGTCATTATGAGAACGCAAGTGATATTTGTTAAGAAGTACGTAAATTGATAATAATACAACAGCAATTGGATTATCTTTTCTTCATTAAATAATTTCAAACAAAAATAAATTGTTCAAAAACTTTTTTTTATACAGAAATGCAACATCATCTTCAATTCAGTAAAAATTGTAAAGGTTACCGCACTTCATCAATGAAACATACAAAAGATACCACCGAAGATCATTAAAAACGCATTGTGCAAAACAAAAACCATAGATTGATAAAAGTAAAGAAAATAATTATTGGTGATCATCTGGCAAAAAACGGGAGATCACCCAGGTGATCACTCGATGGTGGCCACCGATTTCCTCAGGGTGATCACCATTTGACCACCCTAATCTTTTCTATTATTTTAAAGCTTAGTTTCAAAGTTTTACTTTCTAAATATAATTTAAATATAATTTAAAAGATGGGATCTGATTAATGATAAAAAATGATTTCAACTTGTAAATTGTGTAATTTCCGGAATCTATTATTAGAGGCTTCTTTGTATTTTTTCAACTGAGTTTGTGAAATTTTTACAAAATATTCCAAAATAATCTAGCTTGGTTTAAAAACGATGACGTCTTGAAAGTAGCAATGAACAAACAAAAAAAAAGTGTATTTTTAGCAGACATCCAAGACGCTCTTTTTTATATTCTCAATTTCAATAGAAAGATCGCGATTTTTTCTTTTTCTTTTTTTTTAAAAACAAAATCTAAAAGTCAAAACAAGATGCAATATTTTTTTTACTTTTTTTAATATCTCGTTGGCAGATTTGGTTGGAAAAAATGAAACCTAAAATGTTGGAATTTTTTATTTGATAATTTAATTAACAACATTGTTAAAAACAATAAAACAGTTGTTTTGCAATTAAAATTAATTAAAATTATCGTAAAATTCATTTACCATTTCAACTTTAATAAAACAAACATGTTTGTGAACAACAAGCAGAAAAAAAACGAATTGCAGATAACCCTTTTTTATATTTCAAGTAATTCACCTTCACAAAAGAACAGAAAAATTGAAATTTTTAAAACAAATCTTTTTCACAAACTAGATTCTCATGTTTAAATGTTTTTCCTTATTTTAATTTTTATTGGTTAAACAAAACATTGGTAATTTATCGATCAACATGTAGCTGTTTTTTTTGAGGTGTGTAATAAAATTTCGATTATGGGCTTTTTTAAACCGTCAATCATTTTAAATCGGACATTTGCCTTTTTAAATATGTTTATTTAGAATTTTTTAATGAGAAGGATTGTCACCTGCAAGTGGTTTGGAGCAGTTTTTGTAACAAAAATTATAATAAAATAAATTCAAAAAATTAATAATTTGGATTTTTTGTTTTTTAAAAATGTTCAAAGAGTTAAAGCTCGTACAGTTTTCAAATTATAAATAATGTTCAAACTTTTGACCGATATTATGATATTTATATTCTAGTTTATTCTTGGAACTACAAAATCAACATTTAATTATTTAAATTAAATCTATTAATTAAGTAACGCTTTCAAAAATAATGTAATATTTACATTCTTGGAACTACAGAATCAACATTTAATTATTTTAATTTTCTTTAATAAAGTTTGATTTAAAATATTTAAAAACTAAACTTCTTTTCAATCAAAAGCAATTTCGCAAATGCTGCAGCTGCCAGGTGTTTGTTTTAAAACATAAAATTGCGCAATTTTCTTGCTTACATTTTAACACAACCAAAAATTATCGATGCAAAATTTATTTTGCGTCGATGATTTATAAGATAATAAAAGCGGCATTTTTTGAACTTTTTTAAAATTTGTTTTTCTGAAAATTTAATTTTTTTGTTATATTGATTGAAAAATAGAATTTGCATAATCTCCAGGGAACGTGGAAATTTATTAAAACTTCCAAAAAGTTAATCCAAATTGTTACATTAAATAAATATAAAAATTATAGATACAAATTTAAATTCGCAATTTATAAATGCACACCCATCGTCATTACTGTTGTTTTCTGTAGAGTAATATTAACTCAATCAGGAGCATCATGCCCCCTTCGATTTGTTAACAATGGTGATGCAATTTCTTTCGTGTGACGTTTGTTGTTCCGTTTTAATGTAATATTTTTTTGGTCACTATTTAGTTATATACTTATACTACCTTAAACTTTGGATTGAGAAATCAAAGTACAAAAACAACCATAAATAAATGAAGGCTGCTAACACAAACAATAGTGTTAACATTTTAACCATAAACTAAATTAATGATTTGATTTGTAAATTTAGTAATTTATTAGCAATTTAATTACTGTCGAAGAATTTTGGAAAATACAGCTAAAATGCTCCAGCAAAAAAATTCTCAATTGAAAGCTTTCCGTTTTTTGTTTCAAAAAGTTTCTTAAATATTCAAAATCAATCAAAAAATGAAAAAAAAACCAAAAAAATGAGACAGAAAAGACACGAAAAGAATTTTTCCACGATTCATTCCGGCCGATAACAGCAGTGTTTTTTATCAATGCTTTTTCTAGCATTTTTTTATATTTTTTGTGTTAACTTTTTCTCGGCCAAAGACAATGTAAATATTTTTTTATCTTCTTTTAGAAATTTCTCTGGTTAAACTTTAAAGACATTTATTTGTGGTAAAATTTGAACAATTGTGTGATATTTTGTAGTTTAAGAAAACATAAAAAATTAAAACACAAAACACGTTTTTAAATTTTATGTCTTTACGTGCTCTTTTATACAACGTTTGACATTTTAAAATGTGAAAACCGTGTAACAAAAAAAAATTCAAAAATTATGTGACTGAGTATCACATTTAATTTATATATATTTTATTATTCTTTGAGTTGCACAAAAATAGCTTAAATAATCTATTGCCGAATTTGTGTTATCCAATTTCGTCCGTGCTTAAATGTTACAATAAAACTTAGTAAAATTGATTAATCAAAGAGAGTAAAAGAAAATTTCTTTAATAATGTGCAAATAATTACAAGAATTTAAGAATAATAAGAATAAATAATGTGTGCAAAATTGTAAAATGATAACGGAAACCTATATAGCGGACGGGTGGCCGAGTGGTTTGAGCGACACACTCTCGGTCGGACAGAAACTCGAAAGAGTGGAAGGTTCGAATCCCCGTGCGTGCCCAACCCAGGCACTACCAATTGGAAGGCAATGGGTACACTCATATGAGCTCTCCGCTCGAGTGGAAGGTTCCCGAAAGGGGGTGGTCCACCACCGGGTTGCGCCGGCAAGGGTCTTAGACCCGGACACCTAAATGCAAAGTGCAGATGCTGGGAAACCAATATCATAATTCTTCCGATGACATTCTAAAAGATTAAAAAATAAAAGTCAATCTTTATGCTGCTGAGATTTTCAAAACTAATTTCTAAAAAGTTTTTTCTTTTAACATCTTCCACATTTATAATCAGAAAAAATACATTGAAAAAAGTAAAAATCGAAAAAAATGCTTTTGTTGTTTTTTTGTATTTTGCAACACTTTCAACTTGAGGTGGGCATAAATTGAATGCTTTAAACCCTTAGATAGATAAAGAATAAGATTTCTGTAGATGAAGGAATCAGAAGGAGCTCAATTTTCAAAGGAGATTTCTCCGAGAAAATCTTTAAAAAACAGTGTTCCATTTCGCCAAAAGTTATATATCAAATTCTTTTGCAGAAAAAACCGAAAAATCTGAGATAATACCTGGCATTAAAAAAACAAGATTAATGACATTTTTTGGCATTCAATATACAATCATAAAATCTAAAACACCATTGTAAAAATGAAAATTGTGCATCTCGTTGTTCCTCATTGAAGGCGTAATTTCTATGAGTAAAATTAATAGCGCATGCAATGATCATGATCATGTCATTTAATTAAAATTTCAAATGATTTTTATTATTGTGAACTTTGTATTTATTTTTTAACCAAAATTGTGATATTTATAAAATATTACAAAAATATCAAGATTTTCAGAGTAACGTTTTCTCTAAAGGAGCAATCACAAAACTAAAAAAATTGAAAAAAAACACTTTTATGCCATCGATCCGTAGGCAATTTTCGTGTCTAAAAAAGATTGTTACACAAAAAATCGCGATTTTTCCATTTTTGTTTTGCACATTAGTTTTCAACAAAATACCAACAAACACAGTGATCCCAAACGTAGGAAAAAAGAAACTAGAAATAGCCGTAATGAAAAGAAATGACAAACAATAGAAACTTTTGCTCTCACGCGCTTCTGTTAAAAAAAAAGAAAAATCATGATTAAGCTTCTTATTTTTTTTGTGAATACGTTTCTGTTAATGTAATCGCTTAGAATTTGCAAAATTAAATATAGGACATCCTCAGGAGTAAAGGGCTACCCTTGGTTAAGTAATATCATCAAGATTAAAAATAGGGCTAGCAAAAGTATGACGGATTTTTGGTGCAAAAACAGGCGTTTTTTGCACCAAAAAACGCGAGAGAGCGTTTCTCCGTTTTTTTCTTTCTATTTATAAAAAAAAACACTGTGACAAAAGTAAAAAGGAAAAAAAACATTTTTCTTTTTTGCATTCACGTTTACGATATGAAAAATGTTTGAATTTTGTGATTGTTAGATTTTTTCGAATATTTTATTAAAAATAAATGTGTAAAATGTTTTGTCATCTTAAATACTTATTTATTTAATTTATTCGTCTATATCAAGTTTACCAACTTCGAGTTCAATAAAAATAATTTTATTTTTCAAAAATTGCATCTTATCGATAAAGGCATACCTATATAACGTTAACGAATTGATATCCCTAAAACTTTGTAATTAAAAATTTTCATAAATTTGTATTTCATGTTTTCATCTTTTTTTCTCACTTACATTTTTACTAAATGAAAAGATAGATTTTGCATGGATTAGCGCACACCCAGTGAATTTTCAAAAAACTCAGGGATGTGTAAATTGGAATCTAACTGGTTACGAGTATTCTTAAACCGTTAAACCGTTTAAATCGAATATTCTTCTAATAAACGTATAACCCTTTATTTCATTAATTTTAATTCAATGTTGAAGAGTTGGTAAATCTATTAATTAAGTAATACTTTTAAAAAAAATATGATATTTATATTCTTGGAACTACAGAATCAATATTTAATTATTTAAACTTTTTAATAAAGTTTGATTTAAAATATTCCAAAACTAAACTTCTTTTAAGTCAAAAGCAAGTGTTTGTTTTAAAACATAAAATTGCGCAATTTTCTTGCTTATATTTCAACACAACCAAAAATTATCGATGCAAAATAGAACATCAAAGGCGGCATTTTTTGAATTTTTTTTAAATTTGTTTCAGAAGATCTGTAGACAAAGTTATTAAGTTTGTGTCAAAAAAGTGTTGTGACATTTACGTTGTCCACAAAAGCAAACTTTAAACACAACAATAAAAACCACCGTTCAAGGAAGGAAAAAACATGTCGAAAGAACTCGATTAACTGCATTCACCAGCCTTTTATACTACTTTGAAGCATTAACATAATTTGCATTGATAAATTTGAATTTACGAATGAGGGAATGCAAAAAGTACAGTAATATAGCACTGATTTACTGTTTTTACTGTAGTTTTGCAATACTTTACCATTTCACGAACAATTCAAAAAGATGCAAATTTAACAAAATCACCAAAAAGTAATAATTAATGCAAATTTGACAAAATCAAGGAAGGAAGTTGCAAGGGGGTGCAAAACGGCAGAAGTGCCAATATTTCTTATAAAACCTTCATGATCCGTAAAAGGCACATTTAACTTTAAATTTTTTTAAATAAGAATCCGACTAACTCGAAACATCCAACTAACTCAATATTTCTTATAAAACCTTCATGATCCGTAAAAGGCACATTTAACTTTAAATTTTTTTAAATAAGAATCCGACTAACTCGAAACTTCCAACTAACTCAATATTTCTTATAAAACCTTCATGATCCGTAAAAGGCACATTTTACTTTAAATTTTTTTAAATAAGAACCCGACTAACTCGAAACATCCAACTAACTCAATATTTCTTATAAAACCTTCATGATCCGTAAAAGGCACATTTTACTTTAAATTTTTTTAAATAAGAATCCAACAAACTCGAAACTTCCAACTAACTCAATATTTCTTATAAAACCTTCATGATCCGTAAAAGGCACATTTAACTTTAAATTTTTTTAAATAAGAATCCGACTAACTCGAAACATCCAACTAACTCAATATTTCTTATAAAACCTTCATGATCCGTAAAAGGCACATTTAACTTTAAATTTTTTTAAATAAGAATCCGACTAACTCGAAACATCCAACTAACTCAATATTTCTTATAAAACCTTCATGATCCGTAAAAGGCACATTTAACTTTAAATTTTTTTAAATAAGAATCCGACTAACTCGAAACATCCAACTAACTCAATATTTCTTATAAAACCTTCATGATCCGTAAAAGGCACATTTAACTTTAAATTTTTTTAAATAAGAATCCGACTAACTCGAAACATCCAACTAACTCAGTATTTGTTATTAAACCTTCTGATCCATTAAAGCCACGTTTAACTTTAAATATTTTAAAATAAGAATCCAACTAACTCGAAACATCCAACTAACTCAGTATTTGTTATAAAACCTTCATGATCCATTAAAGGCACGTTTAACTTTAAGTTTTTTTAAATAAGAATCCAACTTACTCGAAACATCCAACTAACTCAGTATTTGTTATAAAACCTTCATGATCCATTAAAGGCACATTTAACTTTAAATATTTTAAAATAAGTATCCAACTAACTCAAAACATCCAACTAACTCAGTATTTGTTATAAAACCTTCATGATCCATAAATAGCACATTTAACTTTAAATATTTTTAAATAAGAATCCAACTAACTCGAAACATCCAACTAACTCAATATTTGTTATAAAACCTTCTGATCCATAAAAGGCACATTTAACTTTAAATATTTTAAAATAAGAATCCAACTAACTCGAAACATGCAACTAACTCAGTATTTGTTATAAAACCTTCATGATCCATAAATAGCACATTTAACTTTAAATATTTTTAAATAAGAATCCAACTAACTCGAAACATCCAACTAACTCAGTATTTGTTATAAAACCTTCATGATTCATAAAAGGCACATTTAACTTTAAATATTTTAAAATAAGAATCCAACTAACTCGAAACATCCAACTAACTCAGTATTTGTTATAAAACCTTCATGATCCATAAAAGGCACATTTAACTTTGAATATTTTTAAATAAAAATCCAACTAACTCGAATTACCCAACTAACTCAGTATTTGTTATAAAACCTTCATGATCCATAAAAGGCACATTTAACTTTAAATATTTTAAAATAAGAATCCAACTAACTCAAAACATCCAACTAACTCAGTATTTGTTATAAAACCTTCATGATCCATTAAAGGCACATTTAACTTTAAATATTTTAAAATAAGTATCCAACTAACTCGAAACATCAAACTAACTCAGAATTAGTTATAAAACCTTCATGATCCATAAAAGCCACATTTTACTTTAAATATTTTAAAATAAGAATCCAACTAACTCGAAACATCCAACTAACTCAGTATTTGTTAAAAAACCTTCATGATCCATTAAAGGCACATTTAACTTTAAATATTTTTAAATAAGAATCCAACTAACTCGAATTACCCAACTAACTCAGTATTTGTTATAAAACCTTCATGATCCATTAAAGGCACATTTAACTTTAAATATTTTAAAATAAGTATCCAACTAACTCAAAACATCCAACTAACTCAGTATTTGTTATAAAACCTTCATGATCCATTAAAGGCACATTTAACTTTAAATATTTTTAAATAAGAATCCAACTAACTCGAATTACCCAACTAACTCAGTATTTGTTATAAAACCTTCTGATCCATAAAAGCCACGTTTAACTTAAAATATTTTAAAATAAGAATCCAACTAACTCGAAACATCCAACTAACTCAGTATTTGTTAAAAAACCTTCATGATCCATTAAAGGCACATTTAACTTTAAATATTTTAAAATAAGAATCCAACTAACTCGAAACATCCAACTAACTCAGTAATTGTTATAAAACCTTCATGATCCATAAAAGCCACATTTAACTTTAAATATTTTAAAATAAGTATCCAACTAACTCAAAACATCCAACTAACTCAGTAATTGTTATAAAACCTTCATGATCCATTAAAGGCACATTTAACTTTAAATATTTTAAAATAAGTATCCAACTAACTCGAAACATCCAACTAACTCAGTATGTGTTATAAAACCTTCTGATCCATAAAAGCCACGTTTAACTTTAAGTTTTTTTACATAAGAATCCAACTAACTCGAAACATCAAACTAACTCAGTATTTGTTATAAAACCTTCTGATCCATAAAAGCCACGTTTAACTTTAAGTTTTTTTAAATAAGAATCCAACTAACTCGAAACATCCAACTAACTCAGTATTTGTTATAAAACCTTCATGATCCATAAAAGCCACATTTAACTTTAAATATTTTAAAATAAGAATCCAACTAACTCGAAACATCCAACTAACTCAGTATTTGTTATAAAACCTTCATGATCCATAAAAGCCACGTTTAACTTTAAGTTTTTTTACATAAGAATCCAACTAACTCGAAACATCCAACTAACTCAGTATTTGTTATAAAACCTTCATGATCCATAAAAGCCACATTTAACTTTAAATATTTTAAAATAAGAATCCAACTAACTCGAAACATCCAACTAACTCAGTATTTGTTATAAAACCTTCATGATTCATAAAAGCCACGTTTAACTTTAAGTTTTTTTACATAAGAATCCAACTAACTCGAAACATCCAACTAACTCAGTATTTGTTATAAAACCTTCTGATCCATAAAAGCCACGTTTAACTTTAAGTTTTTTTAAATAAGAATCCAACTAACTCGAAACATCCAACTAACTCAGTATTTGTTATAAAACCTTCTGATCCATAAAAGCCACATTTAACTTTAAATATTTTAAAATAAGAATCCAACTAACTCGAAACATCCAACTAACTCAATATTTCTTATAAAACCTTCTTGATCCATAAAAGCCACATTTAACTTTAAATATTTTAAAATAAGAATCCAACTAACTCGAAACATCCAACTAACTTAGTATTTGTTATAAAACCTTCTTGATCCATAAAAGGCACATTTAACTTTAAATATTTTTAAATAAGAATCCAACTAACTCGAAACATCCAACTAACTTAGTATTTGTTATAAAACCTTCTTAATCCATTAAAGGCACATTTAACTTTAAATATTTTTAAATAAGAATCCACTTTTTTCTCAGTGATAGTGTATTTTATACGAGTAAAATTTATAGCGCAAGCAACAGATCAGCATCACTTCATTTAAATAAGATTTCGAATGACACTTGTTACTGTAAAATTACTGTTTGTTTTTCAAGCTAAGTTGTGATATTTATAATTTATAAATTACAGAATATTCAAAAACTGTAAAAATTTTTTTAACGACATTCTCTCTGAAGGAGCAATAACAGACGCATTTTTGCAGCAATCCGCGGACAAATTTTATGTCAAAAACAGATAATAACACAAAGATCGTTCGAATTTTATTTTCAACAGTTGTTTTCAACAAAGTAGACACAATAGCAAATCGGAAAAAGAACATTAACGTTTATTTCTTTTTGTTTTCATTTTTTTAAAAACGAAACTAGTAATGTTCAGATTTTCTGTTTGTAAAGTTGATTAACAACGGATATCGTAAACTGTCATAGATTGCTTTATACATTAATAAACAATAGATATATTAACTAAACCTTGAAGAGTTCCAACTAATTGCTTTATATTTGTTTATCAAAAACTGAAAAATATATGCCACCAAATTATTCATTTGACTTAATATCAGATATTTATCATTTTAAAAAAAATATTTAATAAAAACAGTCCATTCCGCGAGTATTTGTTTAATTTCTTCAATGTTTACTTTAAATGATTTCGGAATGTGCGCAAATGTTGCGGTTTAACTGTATGAAATTAGTTTACCAAACATAACAACAAAAAACATCATTTGCGCCAAAATAATTTTAAAAACCAAAAAAAGAAACCTAATGCAATATATCGCAATTTTTGAATGCTTTCTAGAAATGTAATTTGCTATCTGTAACTAAAGAAATGTTGATTAAATCTAATCAAAAATGATAAAGCACTTGAATGCGTAAATTAATTAATTATGTCTTAATTGTTGTTTACGAAAATGAATTGTGTTTTAATTTCTTCGTTTTTTATTTTTGGCAACAAAGTGCAAACAAAGTTGTTTTCAAATTTTAAGATTTTATTTAAAAATTCAAAGAAGTCAAAAAAATGAATGAAAAAAAGCACACCGATGCTTTGTTCTTCATTGATTCATTACCATCAAATTTTCAAACAAAACGAAAATGTTGAAATGTCATAGATCGAAACATTTAAAAATGTGGCCTGTGAATTTAAGCAAGGTTTTTTTTTTAGATTTGTTTCACTCTGCTTTAATCTTTCAATCTCCAATATTAATCTTTTATGATGTTTTTTAGTTCACAGAAAATCTAAAAAATTCAAATAAACGAAAAAAATTTAAAAAATTTGTGTTTAAAAGACCTTTTTTAAAGAAAAGTAATGGAACACATAAAAAAAATCGTTGCTTTTATTGATAAAAGAACATCTTGTTTGATAATGAGCAATCGATATTTAAAGCAGTAAAAAATACGTATTTTGCTGTTAAAAAAAGGCAATCATAACCTTTTAAAATAGTATAAAATAAATTTTCAGTATAAACGTTTGAAAATGCGACGTAATCACTACGGCCGGAATAGAGACATTTTATCTTTTGCAAAAAAAGTGTTGGCGTTTTGTTCCCTCAAAAAAGTGAAAAATTCAGAAAAATTTCAGAAGTTTGTTGATTAATAACTTCTGAAAACTACATAAAATATATTTTTTTATTGTTATAACGTTAAAATAGATGCTTTTGGCTATCCAAAAAGGTATAATACACAGCATTTAAATCATTTTAAACTTGTAAATTTCGTGATTGAAAATATACACTTCTTAAGACTTCTGTAATCTGAAAAACATGCTTCTGAATGTTCAATCATCGTGAAATTTGGCAGAAATGATCCTTGTAGGGTCTTTATTCATCAGGGAAAATGTGAAAAAAATTGGTCCATTCATTTTTTTGCTACATCGATTTTTCGATATTCACCTTACTCAACATCTACAACATCATTTTTTTCTTTAATATTCTTCAACTAATGCTCGAAACTGTATTAAATCAACTCCTAATAATCAGTAATCAATGTTAAAACCGATAGAAACTTTATTAAAGCCAATATTGATGCTGCAAAACAATACAAAGTCATCAATATGTGCAACATCAGAGAATCAAGAAAAATCAAAGTAACTCATCAATTATTGATTTATAAAAGGCTGAAATAGCTTTATAATGACCTTCTAACATACAAGTAACCATTATAATCATTATTTTAACTAATTTTGATAGTTTAGATTGCTTTCCAACAATCTGTTACTATGGAAGTATACTGTAGCTTTTCTTCTTCTTCAAAATGAAGTGTTTATTATATATCATTTTGACTGTCATATAGATATTATTATTTTCGTTCACTTACGATGCTACGAACAACGTGCCACGATTGGTTGACTATTATTAACAGGGGGAAGCAGTGTTTACTATCATTTGAACAGTAACTTTTTTGAGTCCGAAGTAAAAATACATAAAAAAGGCATGAATATTCACTTGTGTTAAGATTCATGTAAAACGAATCATTATTCCCCACGAACGTTGCAGAATCAAAATGATAATAAACACTTCATTTTGAAGAAGAAGAAAAGCTACAGTATACTTCCATAGTAACAGATTGTTGGAAAGCAATCTAAACTATCAAAATTAGTTAAAATAATGATTATAATGGTTACTTGTATGTTAGAAGGTCATTATAAAGCTATTTCAGCCTTTTATAAATCAATAATTGATGAGTTACTTTGATTTTTCTTGATTCTCTGATGTTGCACATATTGATGACTTTGTATTGTTTTGCAGCATCAATATTGGCTTTAATAAAGTTTCTATCGGTTTTAACATTGATTACTGATTATTAGGAGTTGATTTAATACAGTTTCGAGCATTAGTTGAAGAATATTAAAGAAAAAAATGATGTTGTAGATGTTGAGTAAGGTGAATATCGAAAAATCGATGTAGCAAAAAAATGAATGGACCAATTTTTTTCACATTTTCCCTGATGAATAAAGACCCTACAAGGATCATTTCTGCCAAATTTCACGATGATTGAACATTCAGAAGCATGTTTTTCAGATTACAGAAGTCTTAAGAAGTGTATATTTTCAATCACGAAATTTACAAGTTTAAAATGATTTAAATGCTGTGTATTATACCTTTTTGGATAGCCAAAAGCATCTATTTTAACGTTATAACAATAAAAAAATATATTTTATGTAGTTTTCAGAAGTTATTAATCAACAAACTTCTGAAATTTTTCTGAATTTTTCACTTTTTTGAGGGAACAAAACGCCAACACTTTTTTTGCAAAAGATAAAATGTCTCTATTCCGGCCGTAGTGCGTAATGCTCCAAAACGTCACGCAGTATCTGGACAGCCCCAAATCATAAGAAAACATTTAATCTGAAATTTATGCTCTTTAAACCTTATACTTTGTTTAACAAATTTTCTTATTGGAGAAAAAATGATGAAAACAAAAAATTAAAAATGAATCATTTCCAAGTGTTCCTTCTTGTTTTTTTTGATTCCATACAATTTTTTTTTGCTTTTACAATTTTGGAATATTTGAAATGTTTTTTAAGGCTTGCAATAAATATGAATGTCTTGACTGATTTTGAAGAATTGTTTCAAATCTGACCCAAGATACATATTCAAATTTTTGGCACTTGTTCAGCAACATAATTTGTAAAATTTGCATTTGACTTCAAAGGTACCTTGAAAAGCGTAAACAAAAAATACTGCAAAAGCCAATTTTAAATTTAAACATAGCATGCTTTAGCAAGCTCTTTAATATTCCAAAAAGTTTAATATTTAATAAAATCGGCCAAAAATTTAAGAAAACTTGTAATTCGAGGGACATTTAGGTTGTTGATGTAGTTTACACATCTTTGAATTTATGCAAACTTTGCTTTTTTAGTTGGTACAGGCAGATCAGAGGCAGTTGTTACAGATGTGAACAGATTTTTAAAGAAAAACATTCGTTTAAGCTTTTTAACAAATGTTTACGTTTAAATGCTGCCACAGCCAGCAGTTCTTTATTTATTCTTTAAGATTATATTTTAAAAATATTTTTACCTCTTTAAATGCATTTATTTTACAAGTTAAATTATATTATAATGCATTCAGATGTATTGACAAACATGCGATTTAAATACAATTTAAAATGAAAGTTTTTGGCACGATGAAGTTTCAGTTTTACATAAACGGAGTTCACATTATTGTGACATTTTCGTCCGTTTCAAACCGAGTTTGTGACAATTATTAAATATTCAAAAAGCACAATTTTTTTAATTGACGCTTGCAAGAAAAGAGCAGTAACAAAACTAAAAAAATCAAAAAGGCATATTTTGTTTCATATCTTTGTCCGTGAAAAAACTTTGTGTCAAAAAAAAAGATTTTTGGACAGACATTGCGATTTTTCTTTTTTTGTTTTGACACATTTGTTTTCAAAAAGCACAAAAAAAAGCAAAAGGCATCAACATTTTTTCTTTTTTGCTTTTATTTTTTAAAGGACGAAACCAAAAAAATGTTTGAATTTCATGTTTGAAATTTTAAATAACTAAGACAACATCGATTTTCATACTCTGTTATTTAGAATTATAAACAATAAAAATATTTATTCGATCTTGATGAGGTTCCTACAAGTTACAGTAAAATTTTATCGATCAATATATATTTAATTGATTTAGAATTTTAGCGGATAATCTGCGATGCCAAAAAATCTGTTTTATCAATACGCAAGTGAAATACTTTTAATGACAAGATATTGTTTTTGTGTAATGAAAATTTTTACTTTTTTGACAAAATGAAAAAAAGATTTTAAAAAATCGGAAGAAAAAATATTGAAAAAAACATCTTTTTTCATTTTGGTGCTTTCATTTGTCACTGTTTTCTTAAACCATAAATCATGGAAAAAAATTGTTTTCAAATCATCTGACATAACATTAGATTTTAAACATTTCGATAATAATATTTTGTAATTTCTGTTCATTCTCAAAATTATACTTTTAGTTTTCTATGTTTGTTAAATAAATAA
Organism: Panagrolaimus sp. LJ2414; assembly: GCA_024447195.1. Classification (NCBI taxonomy): domain Eukaryota; kingdom Metazoa; phylum Nematoda; class Chromadorea; order Rhabditida; family Panagrolaimidae; genus Panagrolaimus; species Panagrolaimus sp. LJ2414. The sequence continues at coordinate 573,854 of JAMRXY010000076.1, read as the reverse complement.
TTTAGCTACTTTATTATTGTTCAATTTTCGAGGAATCACGAAATGAGCACAAATGATGTAATTAAACTCGTTAAAATTGATATACCAATAAATAACACTGTCTATTGTTCAAAAAATTTTCAAAATATTAAAATAAAAAACGAAAACTTGATGTATCAAAATGCGTTTGCGCATTTTTAAAAAAAAATCAAAAATTAGAATAACTAAAAAAAACAATTTTATTTTTTCTGTTCTCTGCTCAAAATATTTTTTTGGGGTTTGTCGCAGATGTTGAAAATATATAAAAGGACATATTTTTTGTAAAGATTTTTGAATAACACGCAATTATAAAGTTTTTGTTTCAAAATATTTTATTTAAATAAATGGTTATTACAGATACAAACGATGACAAAGAATTTTTCGAATTTTAACTTAAGCCACAACAATAATTATTATGAAACAAACATTCACAAAAACTAGATTTCTTTAACAATCATTGTATGACAGACATACTCAAACTCCACAGATTATATAAAAATATCTTTGCAACAAAAATTTTATTTCTCTTTTTTCCCTGTTCTTTCAATAAATTAAAACTGCTTATTTAAAGGGGGATGCGATTTATGATTAAAAAGACGAAACTGAGTAATTATTTGAATGAACTTTCTTTGTTTTTAATCAAATTCGTGACATTTATAAAATATATAATATTAAGAAAAATTAAGTTTTATAATTCGTTGCCCTGAAAAAAGAAGGAAAAATACACAAAAAAGTGCATCTTAAAAGCAAACATTCAAGATCACCGTTTTTTTCGTTCGAAATTTTAATAAAAAGATCACAATTCTATCTTTTTTTTTGTTTTGACACATTTGTTTTCAACAAGATGCAATCTAAAAGATGAATAAAAGATGCAATCATTTTTTGCATTCATTTATTGACGTCTCGTTAGTTGGTTTGAAAAACACAACCTTAAAATATTTTAATTGTGTATTTGAAAATTAAATAACCAACGTTTTCCGTGGCATAACTTTATTTGACGGAATGCAGCATCAAAAGATCGAAGGCTTTTCTCAATTTCTCAAAGACGGCGTGAATCGCCTTTCCAGCCCTAGCCAATCCTTTACTTGAAATTAAGGAACAATTTAAAAAAAATTCACACAAAAACCCCTTTCAAAAAATAGTATATTGTTAATTTCAGTCAGAGTTGTATTCTCATAATAATGTTATTAAAAATACAACAGAAAGAATACCCTTTGGAATACTTGGATAATTTAAAATATTAAAAAAATTTAATAGTCCAATTATATTTTACTATTTTACTTTTTAAAATTTGACCAGCTTGTTAAATCATGTAATGTTAAAATAAAAAAATGGATTTTTCAAATACGAAATGATGGGTTTACATTTTAAAAATAAGAAAATTTATCATAATTCTCTGATTATATTGTTGAAACTAAATGAAACAAATATTAATTTATTAACAATTTGATTTATTTAAAACATTCGAAATCTTAACCGTTTGTCTTTCGTTTAAAAAACAGTATTTTTTCTTTGCATTTTAAACACAATCAAAAAAAGCAGCCGCAATAAAATACGACAGTGAAAAAGCCATTGTCGTTATTATTTTTCAAGTCATTGATTGATTTGGAAGAAAAAATTGTTTGGAAAAAGCAGACAAAATTTTTTGAATATTTTATTTTTGGTTGGTGATGATATAATTATTACATGTCTAATATTAATAAGAATTTAAAATTCAGTAATCGTAGGTAAATATGCATATTTTTTCTTTTTTTGGCTTTTGGTTCCACATGAAAAGCTTTAAATAATTTATCGTTCATTCTGATAATATAAAATTGCACGAATTTAAAAATTCTTTAAACAGATTTAAAAAAAAACCCCTTTAATCGCATGAATAATTCAAAAAGATTAAAAAAGAAAAAAGACGTTTTGGTCGCCGTAAAAATAAAAAAATTTAATCTGGTCCAAAAGAGGAGCTTTCTTTGAAAATATTTTCGCATTCAAAAAAATGTGCGAAAAAAAATCATCAGTTTACAGCCGAAAATTTTTTTGTTTTTTTCGCGGCATTGAATAATGTGTTGAAAAGAGGAATTTTTTCAATAAAATTTTGAAAAACACATTTTGTTTAACCTTTTTTATTGAAATATTTTATATTTAGAAGTGTTTACGAAAATTGTATGAAAAAAAGTAAAGTGATAACGTTACGCCAATCAACATGTGCAAAAGTTCAATTATTGTAAAAAACAATATTAAAAACTGCTTTTAAAATATGTTCATATTTGCAAGAATAGTGTAAACTATTACAAATAGCAAAATCGATAATCTGAATAACATAGAAATCAAAATAGATTAGAAGGAAGTAATATGTTTGCAATTTTTGTATTAATCCAAAAAGGACCTATGCCTCGGCAAAAGTATATTTGTTCCGGGGCATTGGATAAATAGCAAAAAAAAGGGAGTATTATGGATGAAAAATATACAACAATCTGATTTTTCAATTTTTGCATGTAAAAATATCTAAATATTTTTCTTCCTCTTTATTTATTGCTACAACCGCATTTTTCCATTTTTCTGTGTGAAATGTGATGAATAGATTACTGCTCATTTTTGTCTTTTTAAATTAACAGGTTGCAGCAGTAATGATGCCGAAAATTGTTTCCAAGAAAAAAATCTTGTTTTTTAGTAAAAATGATTTTCTAAAATGTCAAAAAATAAGTCTATAATTAACCTCAAAACAGAAGAAAAAAACGATAGTAAAGATTTTTGTTTTGACGGGTTTTTTAATGATTTTATTGTTAAAAGGAATAACTGTTTTTTACAGTATGATTAAATAATAATTAAAATATGTATAGCTCATTTAGGACAAAATTTATTTTTCGTCTTATATATATGTAACAAAAAATCGTCGATCTTTTTTCATGTGCTTTTAATATGCCCGGTCCTATTGTCTATTATATATATATATTATTATAATAAGTTGAAACATATATCGATAATTTCAACAGTCCTGATTTATGATTTCTCTTTTAATGCTGAAACATATTTATTTTTGTGTAAAAATCGTTTACGTAAACATATTAAACGTGACATGAATTACGCGAAATAACAGCTAATGTTGGAATTGTTAAGCTTTGTTTTGGTGGTTGAGTTACTGGCAAAATTGAAGGTTTTGTTGCACTACTTTTTGTTGTTGGTTTTGTTTTTGGTGGGCGTTTACAAATAATATTCATGGTTAATACATTGCAATCAACTTGAAAAAGGCAAGGCTTTTCTTGATCAAAGCCAATTGCAAGACATTTCTTTCCTGGCGCAGGATTTATCCATTGTCCCCATCGGAAAACATTACACCATCGACCATATTTTAAAAAGTTTGCATCAATTCCGTCAACTCCAAACCATTTTTTAGCATCATATGTTGTTAGCGAAGGAGTATGATATCCCATCCATATATTGTCAAATACCATAACATAAGAATAACCTAAAAATAACTTTTCTTTTTGTTCCTTTAATTGAACCACCTCTACATCGTACCAAGACAGTAGCCGTATTTTTGAGGACGGTCAAATAAATTTTGAGAGTCAACCGAATTTGATCTTTCATACCCCGCAGCGATCAAAGGACGTTTGTTTATCAGGTATTAAGAAAGTTTTTGCGTTAGATTACACTAGGCTAAGTGTTCTCACCAATTAATAAACGCCAAAACTTTTAGAACGACCTGATATTTAAAGACCGCCCAACCATTTTTACGTCACATATATGACAGCTTGAAGTAGGACTTACTTAAAAGATGCCGATATTCTTCGACAGAATTTACTGTAACCAAATGTCCACCCAATGATTGACAATAAATTTCTGCATTTTCCCACGTTCTTTTTTGTGGAAGTTGATCAACACCATAACAGAAACCTGTTGGCGGAAAATAGCTCCAACCATTTCCACATTCAGCGGATTCAGATGAAGAAATTTCAGAAGTTGTTGCAACTTTAGATTCTAGTTCTTCAAATAAAATTTGATCTGATTGAATTTTTTCAGATGCTTTTGGAGATCTTTTACAAATAATTTTCATTGTTATTCCTGCACAATCAACGTCAAAAAAGCATGGCTTTTCTTGATCAAAACCAACTCCAAGGCATCGCTTCCCTCCAACTGGTTGGACATGAATTCCCCAACGATAAGTATTACACCACTTTCCATATTTCAGAAAGCTTGCTTCTTTTCCATCAACACCAATCCATTTTGTCGCATCAAAAGTTGTGCCAGAAGGGGTATAATATCCAGTCCAGATATTGCCAAATGCTGCAACATAAGCATAACCTGTAAGTTTATTTTATTATACACAACAGTCATTAAGGAATATAAACCCACTCATAAATTGTTGATATTCTTCTAATGAATTTACTGTAACTAAATGTCCTTCAATTGATTGACAATAATTTTCTGCATTTGTCCAGGTTGCAGCTGCAGTAGCTTGTGGCAACTGATTAACACCATAACAAAAACCAGTGGGTGAAAAGTATGTCCATCCTTCACCACAATTATATTTACTTAAAACTGGAATCTCAGATTTTAAAGCAATTTCAGTTGTTTTTGGTGGTCGTTTACAAATAACTTTCATTGTTAACCCTGTACAATCAACATCAAAGAAGCATGGCTTTTGTTGGTCGTAACCGAATCCAAGGCATCGCTTTCCACCAACTGGTTGGACATGGACTCCCCAACGATAAGTATTGCACCATTTTCCATATTTCAAGAAGCTAGCTTGTTTCCCATCAACCCCAATCCATTTTGTTGCATCAAAGGTTGTGCCAGAAGGTGTATAATATCCAGTCCATGTATTATCCCATACTACGTAAAAATAACCTACAACAAAAATTTTTACTTAAAGTTTCCGAGAATTTTCACACAAATTATCATAGGTAATCAGATGTGACTTATCTCACATTTGCCAAAGTAAGTTAGATTCTGCATTTTTTAAGCATAAATGAAAATCTATCCTATTAATCATTTTTACAATGCATTTTTACACATAATAATGACGAATTGTTTGGTATTTTCAAATATTTTGGCATAATGTGATGAGCCTCATTTAACCTAAGTAATCAATGAAAAAGTTGCAAAATGAACATTTTTAAAGAAAAATATCAAAAAATAACAAACTTGAAAAATGCAGGTATTCCTCCTTGGAATTTATTGTTAACAACTGTCCACCCAATGATTGACAATAACTTTGTGCATTTGACCAAGTACTTCTTTGTGGAAGTTGATCAACCCCATAGCAGAAACCCGTTGGAGGATAATAACTCCAACCATTTCCACATTCTTTTGATTCGGTAATGCTTGAATCGGATAATTTTGCTTCTTCAAATACCACTGCAGAGGAAGCAGGAGACTTTTTACAAATAATTTTCATAGTAATTCCAGCACATTCCATATCAAAAAAGCATGGCTTTTCTTGATCAAAACCAATTGCAAGGCATCGCTTTCCTCCAGCTGGATTTATCCAAGTATTCCATCGAAAAAGATTACACCATCGACCATATTTCAAAAAGTTTGCTCCATTACTTCCATCAATTGCAATCCATTTTAAGGGATCATATGAAGTGGTGGAAGGGGTGTAATATCCGGTCCAAGTATTATCAAATGTTACGTAAAAATAACCTATAAATAATAAATATGACACTATTTATAGATCGGTTTAATATTTACTCATAATTTGTTGATATTCAGCTAAACTATTAATTGTCACTAAATGCGCCCCCAAGGATTGACAATAATTTTCTGCATTCGTCCAAGTACTTCTTTGTGGAAGTTTATTCACCCCATAACAAAATCCTGTTGGTGGATAATAACTCCAACCCTCTCCACATTCAGGGTTTTCTGATAGTAAAACAGGAACAAAGAAAAGAAGAAACAAAACAATAAATTTTAAAAGAAAAATCATTTTTTTTTGCAAATATGAAATTTTTTCAGCCAATTTTTTTGTCTAAAATTTTACTTTCTATGCTTAAACAATTTTTTTGTAAAATTCTCACATTTTATTTGCAATTATTTGTTTCTATTCTTTTTACCGGCATCGACTTTGAAGAAATTTTAAAATCATACTTTGTCGGAGTTCTTTTTCTTTTTCAAATTCGCACACGTGTATTTTTTATTATTTATTTTTAATTTTGTGAAACATTTTTTTTAAAGTAAAATCTGACAATAAAGATTTATTGAGAAAATTATTTTTTTAGAATCCAAAAAAAATTTCTTTTCCATTTATACCGCAACTGTTGATGATAGTTTAGTTTTTTTAATGCTGTAGGCAAAACTAAGACCTCGTAATTATTCTGGTGTTGTTTTATCGATTTCTGAGATTATTGTGAAGTTTTTGTTATTTTTCAAATGAAATTTTGACGGTTTTAAAACATTCAAAAAAATTAGGGTTTTTTAAACGACGACGTCCTGCCAGAAGAAGCATCAAAAAACTAAAAAAACCCAAAAACGACACATTTTTGCCAAACATTTGCGGAAGATGGTTGTGTCAAATAAAAGAAAATTTTTACAGAAAAAATCGCGATTTTTTTTATTTTTTTTACTTTTGTTTTCAAAAAATGTAACAATAAAAAGGTTGCATTAACATTTTCTTTGCTGTTTTTTATATATTCGATTATTATATTTTTGAAGGACAAAAGCCAAAAACAAAACATTTGAATTTTTTGTTTGAAGATTTAATTTTTGCTTGTTTACATTCATTTTTGATTTTTAAAACATACGTTTTTATTATGTTTGTTCCATGATTTTTAATTAAAAATGGTGCTCAAAGCACCATTTTTAATTAAAAAATCTCTTCGAAGAAACATTTTCGCTTTGATCTTTTCAACTTATGTTATGTGTTTTTGTTTCACTAAAGAATTTTATTAATAGTGTCTTCAACATTATCAAATTATTTTGCTGCAAGGTGATGTTAAACTTCTAAAAACAAATTTATTAAAAATATCCACAAAAACCATCATAAACATAACAAAAAATTTAAAAAATTAAAAAAGCTAAAGTTTTTAATGCCACATTATCGAAAAAAAGATTCTTTTTAAAAATCTCACAAATTTTAACTTCAAAAAATGGAAAAATTGCCGCATCGCTTTTAGTTTTTGCATCTATATTTCATCATTTTTGATATACAAACCATTCTTCTTTTGCTTTTTTGTCTCAGCTGTCGAAGAATTAAAAAAGAACGTTTAACAGAGTTTTAAGTAAATTATTTGCTACCCTTTTATGTTGAAATATTTAATAAAAATCAATTTAACACACTTTTTGAAAAATACTTTATTTCTATTCATCTTAAAAATCACAAAACAAACTTTTTGTTAATGAGAACATACATTTGTGCTGCAAATAAAAAGCAAATAAAATCAAAATAATAAATGATCTGAATTTTCTACGAATTTATTTTGATTTTTAAGAGAGAGTCTGTCAGAAAATTTGCAATTTCCAGGAATGATGCGCACAAGATTTTTTAGATTTTGGTTTTTTGTTAATAAATCGACTAAATAGGTTGTAAATAGACGATTTTCAAAATATAAGACTCATCTGGTGTGTACTTTTCATATAGGAGTAATTCAAAGTTACATATGTGCAGAAAATGAGAAAATTCGGCATATTTTTTGGCGTAAAGTTATAAAATTGATACTCTGCAGTTATACTAAGTTGGACATGGGCTATTTAATGGTATATAGAACATATTTTTCCGATGACGAAATCGGGCCCAAAATTCACTTTTAAATATTTGAGCTTAGATATCGTCATGAAATCTTTGCTTAGTTTCTTAACCACATATCCCACAATGTTGCCTAATATGTCTAGTTTATGTGTGGAAAGTTTCAGTCAAATCCAGCATCCCGTTTTTCGTAGGCTGTAAATCAAAGTTGCTGACTCAACATCTCCAACATCATATGACCCACATAAGTTACGAAATAGTTGAGCAATCAACTTCCGGTGACTTATATTATCAAATACTATGCTAATAGACTATTCTGGGTGAGTTTCATAACATTTGGACATCATTTCGAAATATCCCACCAATTTGAAAATCCAAAAATTAGCAACATGAAACATTCAACTAAAAATCGTAAAAACATGTTGTGGCTTGCAGTTTAAAATGTGTTAATGTTTTTAAAATGTTGAACAAATGCAGAAATATCATGTAAAAGCTTAAAATACTGGATTCCGCGACCTATCGATTATTCCGGATGTGTCGCAATTTGCATTATTTTTGATATATTTTCAAAGTATCAAATTTATATCAAAAATTTAATATACCAATATTTTTAGGTGCTTACAACAAAATTTTGCATGTTTACGTCCTTTTTGGGCAATTTCAAGTCTCTTAGATATCTGCTTATTATTAAGCAATATTTCAAATATGATCTGTTTATTGGCATATAAGAAACCTTTAAATGAAAAATCCAAAACACCTGATTAATCATAACTAACTATTGAATAATGTACTACTATGCCAGGGAAACATATTGTGAAAGTTTCAGGTTTTTTTATCAACTTTAAGCTACTTTTTGAGTGACCTGAAAACCATAATTTTCGGTTTTTGGGGCAAATCTCAAAAATCCAATGGAGTATGTGAGATAATATTTGCACTATAAAAAGACCATTTTTAGGGCTACAAAATAGTATAAAAATGATTTTTTCCGGTGGCGGGCAAAGAAGCGATATCTGTCAAAAACAGGTATTTTTGCATATTTGTGCCACATATGTGCCTAAAAGTGCCTATTTCAACGAAAATGGACATCACCATTGGATTCCCCATGGTTGATTTGCTATATACCTTTAAAAAGAGATAAAACCGACAACTTTTAAAAAATTCCAGATTACTGTATTTTGTTGTTTACCTAAAAACTACAGTAATACTACCTTAATCTGGAAATTTTAAAAAGTAGAACGTAAACAGGCAAAATTTTGTTGTAAGCACCTAAAAATATTGGTATATTAAATTTTTGATATAAATTTGATACTTTGAAAATATATCAAAAATAAGGCAAATTGCGACACATCCGGAATAATCGATAGGTCGCGGAATCCAGTATTTTAAGCTTTTACATGATATTTCTGCATTTGTTCAACATTTTAAAAACATTAACACATTTTAAACTGCAAGCCACAACATGTTTTTACGATTTTTAGTTGAATGTTTCATGTTGCTAATTTTTGGATTTTCAAATTGGTGGGATATTTCGAAATGATGTCCAAATGTTATGAAACTCACCCAGAATAGTCTATTAGCATAGTATTTGATAATATAAGTCACCGGAAGTTGATTGCTCAACTATTTCGTAACTTATGTGGGTCATATGATGTTGGAGATGTTGAGTCAGCAACTTTGATTTACAGCCTACGAAAAACGGGATGCTGGATTTGACTGAAACTTTCCACACATAAACTAGACATATTAGGCAACATTGTGGGATATGTGGTTAAGAAACTAAGCAAAGATTTCATGACGATATCTAAGCTCAAATATTTAAAAGTGAATTTTGGGCCCGATTTCGTCATCGGAAAAATATGTTCTATATACCATTAAATAGCCCATGTCCAACTTAGTATAACTGCAGAGTATCAATTTTATAACTTTACGCCAAAAAATATGCCGAATTTTCTCATTTTCTGCACATATGTAACTTTGAATTACTCCTATATGAAAAGTACACACCAGATGAGTCTTATATTTTGAAAATCGTCTATTTACAACCTATTTAGTCGATTTATTAACAAAAAACCAAAATCTAAAAAATCTTGTGCACCCCGTTTTAACGAATCTCACAGACTCTCTCTTAAATGGTGTTCAGTACTTTTACGTTTATTGGAAAAAACGTTGTTAAAATGGTACATATGAATTTTTTCAAAAATTTCGTTTTTGATTTTTTTGAGGGTGATGTATATCCGAGTCAAAACATTTTATCATGCCAATAGTTAGCCCATATAATGAGGCCCTTTTTGAAATTTGCATGAACTCAAAGATGTGCCAACTACAAAAATAACGCAAACGTTGCTCAAATTTTACATACAATTTTTTTTAAATCTTTGTCTGATTTTACTAAATATTTCTCTTTTTTTGATGTTCAACAGATTAGTAAAACATGCACTTTTTAAATTAAAAATGCGACCAAGCCAATCAAAACCGTGGTTATTATTTGCATGATCTTGCAAGAAAATGATAAAACTTTTCTGTTTAACTTTCGATATTAAATAAAGTTATCATTTATTCTGTTCAAATTTTGATTCTAAATTATTCAAAATCTAAACCTTTTTTAATAGAAAACGATTTTCACGATCGAAGATTCTGTAAAACATAAAATTTCACACTCTTTATTCTTTGCAGTTTTGAAATAACATAAAAAAGGAAGAAATTAAATTAGACAGCAAAAGCGTCATCTTCGTTTTCATTTTTCTAGTCACCAATTAAATTAAAAAGAAAAATCGTTTAAAAACAAAAACAGTCAACATTCTTTTAAATATTTTATTTTCAAAAGCAGATGTTATTTCTTACAGTACCACGGGATAAAGAAAAACTTGCCAAAATTTCTAATTTTATTTTATATTGAAAAAAAAATTGCAAAAAAAAATCTCAAAGAAACTTTTTATGTTTTTGTCGTGGCTATCAAAGATTTGAAAAAATAAACGTCTATGAAGTTTTTTAAAAATATGAAATTTTTTCGCCGACGAAACTTCAAAGTAGTTTTAAAATTTTGCATAGACTTGGAAATAATATTAGCAATTATAACATTTTTACACTACAAGATAGAGACTTGAGCACTTACTTTCAGAAATACTTTCTGAAAATTTTGTAAAAATGTTTTTCTAAAGTTTTCAGAAGAAAAAAATTTCTAATGTTTTTTTAATAATTGTATTGGTAATTTTAATACACTTATATATGAAGATTTAAGTTTCATTGTTAAAATTTTGTCAAACTTTAAACCGATTTTGTCTGATTTATAAAATATTTAAATAATCAATCTTTATTTGAACAACCACCTGCAAGAAGAAACAATAGTAAAATAAAAAGACGCACTTTTAGCAGACAAATGCAGACAACATTATGTTATAGAAAATTTTTTAACCAAGACTGCGATCTTTCTTTTTTTCGTTTTGGTGCATTCATTTTCAACAAAACGCAATTCAAAAAAAGTAGAATGATTGCTTTTTTTGAATGTTAAATCGCTCCTTTTTTGTTCGGCCGGATCAAAAACATTAAAATTCGTTTGACGTTCTTTTCTTTAGCAGACATCTGTCCACAGATGTCTGCTGAAAGTGTGTCGTTGTTTGCCTTTTCTGCTTTTTGTTTTTATTGATTCTTTCTGATTGATTTACAAAAGAAATTATGTTTTGAATATTTAATTAAAATTTTTTAAACATTAATAAATGTTTAGATTTCAAGGTTGCATTTTTTAAATATGAAAGAATAAAAAATCATATTATTGTTACAAAAGTGACACAATTTGCATGTGTAAAATATGCAAATTGCGGACACATTATTAATTAAAAATTTAAATGTCATCGTTTTTCTATAGCGAAAAATATTAATTAAAAAGTAACCAAGATTTAACCAAACTAAAAATTCAATTTGCAAATATTTTAAATAAAATAAAATAGAATTTTTACATATTTAAATTTGCACATCAACAACCTGTATTAGTTTTTTTAGCAACATAACGTTCGATGAATTAAGGGCTATTAAAAGTTATATAATGACCAATTTGATCTCGTTTTATCTTATTACCGCATTCGATGCAATATGCTTTATTTTTGACATTCATTATTTGTTTCTAAACATATTTTTTACATAAAATATTTCCAAAGAAACAATTAAAAAAATGTGTTGTAATTTGCTTTTTAGCAAAAAGCGTTATTTCTGTGGTTGCATTTTTGTTTCTTAAAAACAATGAAAGATGGAAAGAAACATATTAAAAATATTTTTATTTGCGGCCTTTTTTCGGGACAGTATTTTTTACTGCTGCACAATCAGATTTTTTGTCTTTTTTTAAATTTTGTGTAAATATTTTATTAATGCAAGTGACATACTTTTGTTTTTTATTTATAATCATTCCCATCACATACATAGTTATAAAATACAACAATATACGGTGAGAAGTACAACACAAAAGGCAATATAGCTCTTACACTGTGAGACATACTTTTGTTGCCATTAATTTACGAACTTATTTTACGATGTTCAAGAATCAATGAAAACCACACAATGACTGAATCAATAAATTATTTGAATCTTGTAAATATAAAATCTGGAATGCACGAAAAACACACAACAGATTTCTGGTCAAGTGAGTTTTGGACAATCCCTAATTCATCGTCAATTTATTAAACTAGAAGTTAAGCGGGCCTTCGGCCCGCCAGAAATATGATTCTTTTATTCGGTCTTACGATCTACAGATAATTTATTTTTTTGTAACAGCCCCATTCAAAAAAATGATTGTCGAAAACAACACCGATGGGTGTCGGTTATGTCCTGGTGTCGTTTTTTTGTACTCTTTTTTTTGTATAAAATTGTACTCTGTAAAGCTGACAGCTTTACAGAGTACAATTTAAAAAAAATTGCCACAAAAAATCAGAAAAATGCAATTAATTTGCTGATAAATTTCTGTTTCAAAAAAAAAGAGTCGAAAAAAAGTTGCAAAAAATTGTTCTCTTGTTTCTTGGCGCTCGACACAGTTTGCCATAAAATGACTTCCCACAAACAAACGAACGAACAGACAAACGAACAATGACTCTTTTATGATAGGATGCGAAAGGATTGTCTTTTTACCTAAATTTTTATTGCCGAAGATAATGTAATTTGTTTATTTTTACCATTTTTATTATGAACTAAATTTTCGAAAAAAGTATAGACAAATTTGCCGATGAATTAAATCAATCGATAAATTTAAAGGCGCAGTCAATGTCTTATTTTTTCCCCTGGTTGTGTAAATAATCACATGTCATCCCCATCTTAAAAAAAAGGTGAAAGAGATTTTCTGGAAAATTATCGACCCATTTCTTTTAATTGCTTTCTCTCTGCCATTCCACAAATTATGGTTTTTGATTTTCTTATTCACGGTGAATCTCTTCCTTTAGCAAATACTTTGCAACAACGATACAGGACGCAATTTTCAACGGAAAAATCTAGTTTTTTAATTTTTTAAATAAAACTAACTGTACAAGAATAAATAAACGTCTACTTTATACTTTCATCATTTAAACAGAAAACCGAATATCATTGTTTTGTAAGAATTTCTCGTTCTAATATTTATTCATTTTTTATTAAAAATCTGTATGGCGGATTTCGTCAGATTCTTGTTTCCTGTAGCAACAAATTTTTTAACACTTTTGTTTTTGTCATTTTTTAAGTGGGGGAAGTTTTATGCAAATTTTTATGGAGCTCATTGTAACGAAAAGAAGTAAGCTCATTATTTCAATCAATATAATAAACAAAATGTTAAAGCGTTTTTTTTTTCACAACTATGCTTATTTCAAGCAATTTAATTTAAAACAAAATATTCAAAAAAAATGCTGTAAACAATCGTCGTTTTTTCAATCGATCGATAATTTGAAAATGAAAACTTATCGCAGCGCTGTCGATATTTTAAGTTTTCGCCTGGTCTTTTGGTTGTGAAAAAACGATAAAAAAAGAATGTCAAATTTCGCGTTATTTGAATAAACACTTTGCAATAGCTTTTTAAAAAAATTATTTTTGATTAAAATTTCTCTTAAATGAGAAAGAATATGTCAAATAACTACTTTTTTTATCCTTTTTGGTTATGAGAAATGCAAGAGAAAAAAAATAAATAAAATGCAATGTTTTTTTTAAATTAAAAAAAAACATTGCAACAGCTTTTGTTTTCTTTTTTTTCACTGGCCCCTTTTTGGTTGTGTTACACAACCAAAAAGGGGCCACAACTTGTGTAGAAAAGCAAAAGAAAACAGAGAATGCGGACTTTCCTTTTTTACAACAAAAATATTGAAGCATCTGTTGCAGAGATTTTTTTTGTCTCTCGAAAAAAATGTGGACCTTTTTTGGTTGTGTAACACATGTAACACAACCAAAAAAGGGCCAGTGAAAAATTAGACAACAAACGCTTCCCCCCACTTAAAAAATGACAAAAACAAAAGTGTTAAAAAATTTGTGGCTACAGGAAACAAGAATCTGACGAAATCCGCCAAAACAGATTTTTAATAAAAAATGAATAAATATTAGAATGAGAAATTCTAACAACATAATGATATTCGGTTTTCTGTTTAAATGATGAAAGTATAAAGTAGACGTTCGTTCATTCTTGTACAGTTAGTTTTATTTAAAAAATTCAAAAACAAGATTTTTCCGTTGAAAATTTTGTCCTCAATCGTTGTTGCAAAGTTTTTGCTAAAGAAAGAGATCCACCGTGAATAAGAAAATCAAAAACCATAATTTTTTCGAAAATTTGGTTTATAATAAAAATGATAAAAATAAACAAATTACGTTATCTTCGGCAATAAAAATTTAGGTAAAAAGACAATCCTTTCGCATTTAATAAATTGACGATGAATTAGGGATTGTCCTAAACTCATGTGACCAGAAATCTGTCGTGTGTTTTTCGTGCATTCCAGATTTCACATTTACAATATCTATGTTTTTGACTAAAAAAGCGATTTAAATAATTTATTGATTCAGTCCTTGTGTGGTTTTCATTGTGTCTTGAACATCGTAAGATAGGTTCGTAAATCAATGGCAACAAAAGTATGTCACTTACATTAATGAAATGGTTACAAAAAATTAAAAAAAAGACGATAAATTTGATTGTGCAGCAATAAAAAATACTGTCCTGAAAAAAGGCCGCAAAAAACCTTTATTTTTTTAAATGTTTCTTTGCAATGTCTGTCTGATATCAAAAAAATTTTTTTGTCGATGCTGTCAAAGATTTGAAAAAAAGAAACTTCTTTGGTTTTTTTTTGAAAGAATTCATTCTGCTTTTATATTTTAAGAAATTTACTAATTTATCCAAATGTGTTGTGACTTGATATCTGGTAATTAACACTTTTAACAAAAGTAATTCCTGACAATTCTGAAACATTTTTTATTTGATATTTATATTTTCAATTATAAAAAATTTACTTAATATTGTTTTTTTTCAAGTAATCATTCATCATGCACGAACGATACATTTAAACTTTGTAAACTGGATTTCAAAAGAAAAGTAACCGAAAACATAATCTATTATTACAAAAATAATTTTTAAAAAATTTAAAAGAGGCAATTTAAATTGGAAGCTGCTGACTTTAAACATATTGTTTTCATACTTCATAGTTACAAGGAAAACGCATACTATAAAAATTAAAAGTTATATTTTAAATAAGTTTCTTTCTATCTTTCATTGTTTTAAAGAAACAAAATTGCAACTACAGAAACATCGCTTTTTGATAAAAAGCAAATTATAACACATTTTTTAATTTTTTCTTGGGAAATATTTTATGTAAAACAAATTTTTTTTCTCTTCAGAAAAATGATAAAATACTTATTTTAATTTAAAATGCCTAAAAAATTGCTTTCTGGCGGCAGCAAATCGTGCTGTAACAAAAATATGAAAAATACTACAACCAATCATAACATTTATTAAAAATTTTAAATTAAATATTCAAAAAATAATTTTTCATTTTCAAAACAAAGAGGAAGTAGCAATAAAATCAAAAAACATAAAACTTAAAAAAAGACAAATTTTAAGCAGAAATCTGTTGACAGATGTTATGTTAAAGAAAAGAAAACTTTTTACACAAAAATCGCGAATTTTCTATCCTATTTTGAAATATTCTTTCTCAAAAAAGCCCAAGCAAATGATAAAATAAGAAAGAAAAACATCAAATTTCTTTTTTTCTGCTTTCGTTTTCTCTTTTTTGCACGATGATGATATTTAAAAAGAGGACAAAAAAAATGTTTGAATTTTGGATTTGAAAATTTGATTTACAACAATGTCAAACATTTTGATACACTGTTATTTTAAGTTATAAACAAATAAATTTTTAACACAACCTTAAAGAGGTATTGCAAAGAAATTGCTACAATATATAATTCAATTATAATAATTGCATGGATATTTCAGCTAATCATCTCAAATCATTTTTGAATTTTTAGTTTAGTTAAATCTTTGTCACTTTTTAATTAATATTTTTTTCTTCAGAAAAAAGAAAACATAAATATTTTAATTACAAATGCTTTTGCAATTTTCATCGTGAGACGAGCGAATTGTGTCACTTTTGTAACAAAAATATGATTTCGTCAGTCTATTTAAAAATTGCAACTGCAATCATCTATGCATTTATTAAATTTAAAATTTACATAATCAAAAAATAATTTTCTGTCACAAAACGACGAAAAAGGGACACCAAATAATAAGCAGAAAAGGAAAAAAAAACCATTTTTAGCAAACATCTGGGAACAGATGTTATGCTAAACGAAGATCGCGAATTTTCTATCGTGTTTTGAAATATTCTTTCTCAAAAAAGCCCAAACAAAAGACAAAATAAGAAAGAAAAACATCAAATTTCTTTTTTTCTGCTTTCGTTTTCTCTTAATCGCACGATGATGATATTTTGAAGATGCAACAAAAAATAATGAATTTTTGATTTAGAAATTTGATTTACAACATTGTAAAAAAATTTGAGTCCTTAGGTATAAGCAAACAAATTATTAACTTAACCTTGAAGAGTTTCCAACACATTGAAAACAATTGCAACAATATATAATTTCATGGATATTTCAGTTGCTCATCTCATATCATTAATTAATCCATTTTTTCCTTTTCCTGAGATTTTTACTCAAATGAAATATAACAAATTTTTGTGACAATAGTTTTTGTTCATGCATAAACAATACATGCAGTAAAAATTACTCGATTAAGTGCAATGGCGCAAAAAAAAATATATACCCCCCAAAAAAATAAATTATTCGTGAAAATTTGATATTTTTTGCAATTTTTTCCAAATTCTCATTTTAAAATCCTTGAAACTCGGAAACAATGGTGATAATCGAAAAAAACGTGATAGATTTTTTTATTATATTGTTGTGAATGGCATAAAAGCATTGGAACTTGTTCTGTGCCACTGGGACCTGAGTTAATGAATTCTTTTGATGTTGATATACAAAATTAGCAAAATATTCAAGTGACTGTCAAATTAAAAATAGGGCCTAAAACGAAAAAACACGTGATGAAAACCCTCGTAGTCACTGATAGATTATATTTATAACAACTAAAACTTTTCACGTTCATTGTTTCCCGATTTAATATAACGTTTGTAATTATCGTGGGCTACAATACCCCAACATCAAACAAATGTGTTTAGAAATAGTTTTTAATATGTCAAAACGCTTAAAACAAATTCCCCGACCTTGATTTAATGTTACCCTATCTTGTTTGAATTAAAAACACATGCAAAAAAATTTTCTTCAACAAGGAAATACTACGAGTTTGTGGTTTTCTCTTCAGAAAAACCATTGTTAAAGCATACATATTTTTTTAATTAAAAATGCCTTCAGAAATTCGATTAAATTTGTAACAAAAATATGTGTGTTTTTATTTTTTCATATTTTAATATGGAGACCTCGCACTCAAAACAATTATTCATTTTTTAAAATTTTAAAATAAATTTTCAAAAATAAGTATTTTTATAAAATTTTGGGGAAGAAGCAATAAAATCAAAAAAGAAGAAAAGAAGAAAAAACCATATTTTTAGCAGACATATGTGGACTAATGTTATGCTAAGAAAAGAAAACATTTTGCACAAAGATCGCGAATGGAAAATTTTTTTTTTTTTTTTTTTTCAAAAAAGTACAAACAAAAGACAAAACAAAAAAAAACACCAAAATTCTCTATGCTATAATTTTCAGTTTGCTCAATGATAATTTTTCAAAAATGACAAAAAAGATTTTGAATTTTTGATTTAGAAATTAGATTTACAACATTGTAAAAAATTTTGAGTTTTTTACAGGTATAAGCAAACAAATTATTCAAAATTACCTTTCCATTACGCAAAATACCATCGATTTATTAACACAACCTTAAAGAGTTTCCAACACATTGAAAACAATTGCAACAATATATAGTTTCATGCATATTTCAGTTGATCATTACATATCATTAAATAATCTATTTTTTCCTTTTCCTGAGATTTTTACTCAAATAAAATATAACAAATTTTTGTGACAATCGTTTTTCTTCATGCATAAACAATACATGCAGTAAAAATTACTCGATTAAGTGCAACGGCCCAAAAATTTTTGGTTTTTGGTTGGTATAGTCAAAAATTTTACAAAAGAGAGATTAACAAAAATTAAAAAAACGTTTTTTTCAATTGATTATTATTGAAAATATTAATGATTAATAACTCAGATGATGTATGTGAAAAATTAGGTGATCTGAGTCAGTTTTTTTAAGATTTTTTTTCTTTTAATAAAAGATTTCTTCAACAGGCACATTTGTTTGTTAAAAATGAGTTCAATCAAGCTATGTTTCGCGCACTTTTTGTTACAGAATTTTTATTGTCAAATGAATAGTTAGAATTTTTAATATATCATTTGCTCGCAAATTTTGTTAATATGTCTAATCAAGAATTTTTTTGTAAAATGCAGTTCCTTGAAAAATTTGAATACATTAAATAAAATCAAGAGGCAACTTCGTCACTTACACGTATCATAATTTGGGATTTCAATACTTTTCATATTGTCTAGCTCGAAAAAAATTTGCATAAGATTTATTCCACTATAAAAAACTGGTAGGAAGAAAGAAAATTTTCGGACAATCTGTGGCTTTAGAAACATACAGAATGTTACAAGAAATTTCCAAGCAATATTTTCGGTATGAAAGTTGTAAAAATCTATATCAACGATGTCCCCAACACAAACCTCCAAAGTGCTGTATGCCTATTAACAGTATGATGGTTTTATTTGCGATAATTTCTTTTGAATTTTTGTACCAGCATCAGCTTTGAAGATTTTAGAATCATGCTTTATCGGGGTCTTTTCTTTATTAAATTCGCACACGTGTATTTTTTATTATTTAAGTTTTGTTACAAAGGATTTAAAATCAAAAAAAATTTTCTCTTTTCCAATTATGCTGCTACTGTTGATGACAATTTGAATTTTTTTAATGGGCATTTTAACCGGTAACCGTTGGTGTTATTTCAGCGTTGCTTGTTTATTTTTGAACTGAATTTATTACATTTATAAAATATGCAAAAAGTAAAATTTTTTCAACGACATCCTGCCAGAAGAAGCATTAAGTAAACTAAAAAGCCCCGAAAAAGACACATTTTTGCTGAACATTGGCGGACGATGGTTGTGTCAAATAAAAGAAACTTTTTACAGAAAAAATCGCGATTTTTCTTATTTTGTTCTGACACATCTGTTGCATTAAAATAGGCACAGGCGTCGTAAAATAATTGAGAGAAAAAAGAATAAAAAGAAAAAAGAATTTTTTAACACTGTGGCCATGGAAAAGAAACAAAGAAATACACTCTCTCGAAAAAAATGCACTGATGTGGCCAGACAGAGAAACAAAGAAATGCTATCACAACTTTTAAAAAAAAATAAAGTGCTCGTCGTAGTTTTACTACAACTTTTTTAATACTGAATTTAAAAATAATCTGATATTGGATTTCCCATATCCGATATTTGTAGAATTATACAAAATTTAAAATTGAACTGAAAAAATTTTTTTGCGGCGCCTATGCCTACATTAAGATTCTTTTCTTTGCTTTTTTTTATTCGATAGTTTGATTTTTGAAGGACGTACGCCAAAAACATTTAAATTTATTGTTTGAAAAATAAACTTTTGCTTGTTCCCAGTCATTTTTAATTTCAAAATAGGTATTTTATTATCTTTATTCTTTTGATCTTTGTGAAATAGCACCATTGTTAATTAAAAAATGTCTTTATCGATACATTCTCACTTTGTATCATCCAACTTATGTTATGTGTTTTCGTCCGCAATTATGCTTTAATGTACAACTAAACTTCTTAAAAATGATTTATTCAAAATATCAACAAAAACCATCATAAACATGACAAAAATAATTCAAAAAATTAAAAAAAGCTTAAGTTTAAAATTTATTATAGAAAAAGTATTTTCTTCAAAATTCGCAAAAAAGCCAGCATCAAAAAATGGAAAAATTGCCACAAAGTGTTTTGTTTTTTGCATCATTATTTTGGGATCTTCTTTACTTTAGTGGGCAAATGTATTTTTTCAAAGTCGGATTGCAAAGCAAAACTTTGAAATCCGACTTTTTTGATCATTTGAAAGTCAAAAACTTTGAAAAATGCATCACCCGCACAGACAGCAACAAAACATGGAGAATGCTCGAGAATCACGTCTGAATCAAGCGGCGTTTTGCAAAAACAACGGGTGGTACCGATTTTTGCGACTGGATAGCGCAGTTGTGTGTGCAAGCGGCTGCAGCGCACAAATGAAGGCGAAGGGTTCGAACCCAGTCGAGTGCAAAAAAATAAAATGTTGCAATTTTGCTTAAAAAATATTATTTTAAGAAGTTTTATTATAGAAAAAAATAATTTATGCAAAAAAAAATAAAAAAAAATGCATAAAATATACATATAAGGCTGTTTTTTATTAATTAAAACTGTTTTTACATAAATAAAATATATTTATATTTCCTTTTTTTCAACAAATCATTTTTTGGTATAAGATGAAGACGTGTGATT
The DNA here is from genome assembly GCA_024447195.1 of Panagrolaimus sp. LJ2414. Classification (NCBI taxonomy): domain Eukaryota; kingdom Metazoa; phylum Nematoda; class Chromadorea; order Rhabditida; family Panagrolaimidae; genus Panagrolaimus; species Panagrolaimus sp. LJ2414. The sequence continues at coordinate 553,135 of JAMRXY010000076.1, read as the reverse complement.
TAAAATAAAATAATAAAAAAATTAATAAAGTTTATTGATTATAAATTTATTTTAAATTGCACACTTTTTCGATCATTTGTTCATGCTTGTCCAACACTGTATAAATATTTCAATTATCGAAGAAACAAAATATCAGTTTATCATTTCATCAAACATCAGAATATTATGGAATTGGCAAACGGTGTACGGTACATGTGCATGCTTTACTTCTGGGTGGATGACATTATGTTCAAGAAAAAGAGTTAAATAATGGACGATCTGAAAAGCTTAAAAATTCATCCAATACAAATTTTTAAAACTTAAACTTGAATATAAGTTCTGAACATAACAATGACCGGCATTATTTTTCATCTTCAAGTGCAACAAGCGATCATAAGAGCTTTGTTAGTTTATATTGTGCCGATAATTACCTTCAAAAAGAAAAATCTGTAGGACCAAAAATTTTTGCTCGACGACTTCAAAGAATTTTTGTGACATTAGAGTAGAAGAGAAGGGTAATAGAATGAGTGGAAAAAATCAAAAGCCATCTAACAAATCAAGTTCTACCTTCTTGCTGCGTTAACTTAATCAAAAAATTAACGTTTAATCAAAAATGTATTAACCAAAAATATAGACATTGCAGCTTAGGAAAATTCCATTGAAGATGAAAATTTTGATGATGATTTTACCATGAAAAGTACAGTACCTCAGCTTCAAGAGGATTTTTTTTTGAATTTTCTCGGCAAACATCATCCTCCATCACTCTCCCATGACAGACGTCATGAGGGAGTGAGGGGGTAACGACCGTTGAGGTGCGGCAAAAAGTGTCATTAATGTATAGGGGGTAAGGCTGATTTTCGGGTGACGTCTTATCTGGACGATTCCAAATGGATGAAGACGACAAACAAACCATCAAATTTAATGTGGAAGATCAAACCCAAGAAAGTGAACGTCTTCGACATGAATTGAATGAGTCAAAAATTAAAGCAGATAAGTATGACAAGCTTTCCGGAACAAATTGTGCAGAATAAATCTTTGCTTCAGAACGAAAAGTTAGTGAAGAAAATTAAAGCCCTGTTCGTTGAATATGGATTATGCTGTACAATGAGAAAAAATATTCCATCGGCAATTTTATTACTTGCTGCAGCACTTGTTCAAGCATTCTTCATCGGTTCTGTGAAAACGAAGATTTATCATGTCCTCATTGTTCCCCTTTTAAACCGACTATTGAATCTGGAAAAATCATTTGATAGAAGAACAAGATCTCATTAATCAACGAATTGCTGAATTTATTATCACAATCAAACAGAAGCAATTATTGTTTCGAGAAGAGGCACAAAAATTAAATCCTGGTCCTTTAACAAAAAAATCTTGAAAAGGTACTTGAAGATCTTGATGGATCTCGAAAAGCATTTTTTCAACACATTAAATTGCAGTGTGAAATAATATTTAAAATGGTAAAATTGCTCCTGCTCTTCCACCTGAAATTATAGAAGATGAATGAATTATTGTAATTTTTGAAACAATCAAACAATTGTTTATTGCAATAGCTGCAATGAAAAAACAGTTTGATATGACTGATGAAGAAATTCAAGATATGAAAGATAAGATTCTTGAATTTGGCACATAGATGAAAGAAAATCTTTCTTCACTTTGAACAAAGCAAAAAACACATCTATTCCTTTTTGGTATAATAAAACAGTTGATATTAATACTGTATTTGCTTTTTTGCATAATTATTATTTTAAATCACACGTCTTCATCTTATACCAAAAAATGATTTGTTGAAAAAAAGGAAATATAAATATATTTTATTTATGTAAAAACAGTTTTAATTAATAAAAAACAGCCTTATATGTATATTTTATGCATTTTTTTTTATTTTTTTTTGCATAAATTATTTTTTTCTATAATAAAACTTCTTAAAATAATATTTTTTAAGCAAAATTGCAACATTTTATTTTTTTGCACTCGACTGGGTTCGAACCCTTCGCCTTCATTTGTGCGCTGCAGCCGCTTGCACACACAACTGCGCTATCCAGTCGCAAAAATCGGTACCACCCGTTGTTTTTGCAAAACGCCGCGTTCTCAGTTTTTGATTCAGACGTGGAATGCTCGACGTTTTTGCCTTTTATACGGTTTTGGAGAAAATTACATTTTATTTGCATAAAAAACGTATTTTGCTTAAAAATGATAAGCAAATTTTTGCCCGCTATTTTCCTTCATGAAATTAAGCTTAAATTTGCATAAGTTTTGCAACTTTTCTGCTTAGAAAAATAAACTCGAAAATGAAACAACTTTGAGAAAAAATGAATAAAAAATTGCCCACTAAAGTAAAGAAGACCCAATTTCTCTTCTAGGATATTTCATTGATACAATCATTACGTTAAATTTTTAGAATTTTAATTTTTTGGATACAAGAAATTCAGCGGACGAAGCATTTTCTTTTTTTGTCGCGACTGTCGAAAAATTAAAAAAAACCAATTTCGATTAAAGCATTTATTACTATTTTATGTTGAAATATTTAATAAAAATCAATTTGACATGCTTTTTTTTAACACTTTATTTCTCCCATCATTAAGATAATGAAAAACTTTTTATTTTTGAGAAATTACATTTGTGCTGCAAATAAAAAGAAAATGAGATCAGTATAAATTAAAGATCTTAATTTAGTTTTATTTTCAAATTGTGTTTAATACTATTACTTTTATTGATTGAATAAAAATATTTATTTTTTTTGATCAATCAGTACAACGTACATGTGCGTGAAACATTCAAAATTTGCATAACATATAAGGATGTGCGTTTTTTACTTTGCAAATTGAACAATTGATATTCCTTGAACATAAAAATTATCAAAGATAAAAGTTAAAATTATATGTGAACTAGGGTGCCCCGCCCCTTCGGGGTGGCCACCCGATTTTATATTTCATGAACGTTCCGTATCTACAACAATTTATTACATAAATATTCAATTCGTTTTAATTATCTTATTATTTTATTAGCGCAATCCCACAATTTGTTTGCCTTGGCATTGATTTTTCTTTTACACATACAGTAAAGTCAATACATAAAAACATCCTGTATTTAAAAAAAAGACGTTTCTAATTTGTTCTGGTTTTTGTTTTTATCAAAATGCGCATAAAAAAGGACTGCAAATCTCATCATTTTTATTTACCTTCTTATTCACTCTTTTATCAGCACTACTTTTTCACCAACTATTTTTTTTTACTATCAATATCTTCTTTTTATATTTCACTTTGTGAATGAATCATTATGGAGCGCAACGAACGAACAATCACTATTTATATGATGGATGGAACAAACTTTATCTAATGTCAAAAACGTTGAAAGCGGTTTAATGTTCATAGAATATTGAATTATACTTTTAGCATTATTATATGTTAAAAAAGTGCAAAAAATGTTTTTTCATTCTTTTTTTGTAACTAGAAAACTAAGCGGGCCTTCCGCCCGCCAAAAATCTTATTGCAGTTGAAGCTTGGCGCCAATATGTGTAATTTAAGCGATTCACGATTATGTGAAAAGCTGATTTTTCGTACAATTTAAAAAAATTGCAAAAAATTCAGAAAATGCAATTAATTGCTGACAAAAAAAGCGTCGAAAAAAAGTTGCAAAAAATTGCTCTCTTGTTTCTTGGCGCTCGACACAGTTTGCCATAAAATGGCTTCCCACGAACAGACAAACGAACAGACAAACGAACAATGACTCTTTTATGATAGGATACTGCTAAAAAATTCAAAGAAGCAGTTGAAGAATAAATTGTTTTTTTTATATCAAAGATAAGATCTAAAATTACATGTAAATGTGATAAACTTTATCTAATCAATAATATCATGAAAGCTGCAAGCGGTTTAACATTCTTTGATATATTAAATTATACTTTTTGCATAATCACATGGTAAAAGGGGTAAAAAATGTTTTTTCATTCTTTTTTTGTAATACTGCTAAAAAATTCAAAGAAGCAGTTGAAGAATAAATTGTTTTTTAAAAAAATGGAAGTAACAAAACAATGCTGTTTTTTTTGTAATGATTCATTTTTAAAAATGTTAACATTTTTCATTTTTTGGAATGATTTCTTTCAGTGCAGCTGTCAAATTGATCGGTATTTTTTCAACCCCTAATAGTTAAGAGAAATATTTAATAGAATTTGATGATCATTCTTTTAATATATTCAAGATTGTATAAATCTATGAATATAAATGCATTATTTGAAAGTAGATCAAATCAAAATATCATGCTACAAAAACGAACACAAAAATTCAAGGAACAAAAATAAAAATAATGTAGCAGCCATAACAAACTGAAAAATGTAATCGAATTCCAATCATTTGCACATTATGTCAAATGTATCAAATCAGGGATATCTTAATCTATCTAAATAAGGTTGAATATAATGTTCAGGACGACTAAAAGAAAGTAAACTGTGTGAGTAAAATTATACACTTCTGGAGACTTCAATCATCTGAAAAACATGCTTTGGGAACTTCATAAAATTTGGCATTATTTTTTGAACTTTGAAGTTCAAAAAAGAAAAATTTGCCCATTTTTTCTCATAACTGCTTTTTCAAGTGAGTGTAAAAAAATGCAATATACCAAAATTTGCATAAACTCGAACAGATGTGAACTAAAAAACAAAGCAAAATTACTTGAATTTTAAAGACAAATTTTGTTAAATCTTTGTCCAGTTTTATTGAAAACTCATTTTTTAAAAAGTACAAAAGGTTGCTAAAACATGCAATTTTTAAATTAAAAATGGTTTGTTATTTTGCAGTGCATTTTTGTGATAACGATAATGAAGACAGTTTTGTATTTAACTGCTGGAACTAAATAAATTTATTGTTTTTTAAATCCAATTTTGGTTTATCTGAAATATTCAAAAAGGAGACTACTTTCACTCGAAAAAAATCTTTGCAACAGATGCTTCAATATTTTTGATGTAGAAAACTAAAGTGCGCATTCTATATTTTCTTTTGCTTTTCTACACAACCAAAAAGGAGCCAGTGAAAAATAAGACAACAAAAGCTGTTGCAAGGTTTTTTTTTAAATTTGGCGGGTTTTTTTTCTCTTGCATTTCCCAGAACCAGAAAATGTAAAAAAAGTAGTAATTTGACATATTCTTTCTCATTTAAGAAAAACTTAAATCAAAAATAATTTTCGCGAAAGCTGTTGCAAAGTGTTAATTGAAAAAACGCGAAATTTGACATTCTTTTTTCTTTTCATTCTTTCCACAACAAAAAGAGCAGACAAAAACATAAAATATCGACAGCGCTGCGATAAGTTTTCATTTTCGAATTGTCGATCCACATCAAACTCAACTAGAGACTGGCAGGGAACACTTTTTCCTTTTCTTTTTCCTTTTTTTCCTTCGTTACCTTAACAAAAAGCCGAATTTGCGCATATTTTTTTTACAAATTAATTATCTGACCTACTAGACGTAATTTTTACGCTGATTCTAAATATGCCACTTTTAAAAAGTTTTATCCAGCGCAAATACCCAAAATTTGCATTTTTAGATGTTTTTTAATTTTTTGACCACCATCTAAACCGATCTAAGCTTAGCGACTTATACCATTCGATAGCCCTTGAAAAACTGCATCTTATATTAAAAATTCAATCACAGGAAATCACAGGAAAAAATATGGCATCCAGGGCTGTGCGATACCAAGGTCTCGTCTCGGAGTCTCGGTATCGAGTCTCGGGTATCGGTCTCGAGTCTCGGTCTCGGGTGAATTTTTTAAGGTATCGGGTCTCGGGTCTCGGTCTCGACAAATATTATTTCGGTATCGGGTCTCGAGTCTCGGTCTCGGCCATTTTTTTACCCGAGACTTGTTCAAAAACAGTAGGTTTTATGCATTGTTTTTGAAATTTTGTATATAGAATTTACTTTCTTTTTTTTAAACAACTTTTTATTGTGTTAATTTATAGCTTAAAAATTTGGCAAAAAAATTAAAAGTTTGAATTTTGGTCTCGAGTCTCGGTCTCGGTCAAATTTTTCAGGGTATCGGGTCTCGAGTCTTGGTCTCGGGTGAATTTTTCAGGGTATCGGGTCTCGAGTCTCGGTCTCGGGTGAATTTTTTAAAGTATCGGGTCTCGGGTCTCGGTATCGTCTGTCTGAGTCTCGGGTATCGCACAGCTCTGATGGCATCAAACGCAGAGCTAGAATTTGTTAAAAAAACACAAAAAAACGTTGCAAAAAAGTGAAAAAACTTTTTTCTCTCGACAAAAATGAACGCACCACGAAAGTTTTCACGACAAAAAAGTGTTCCCTTTTCTTTTTTTCGACGAAGAATTTTTGCTTTTTTTAATTTTAAATTGCTATTTTCGGCGTTTTAACTATTTTTAATAATTTTTTAAACTTTATTTTCGGCTTATTCAGGTTAAAAAGTACCCGAATGTAACAAAAAAATAATTTTTTTCCAACTTTTATTTTTGACCTGCCAGTCCCTAAACTCAACGACGCATTTTGTGGTATATGTTGGCAAAGTGGAACTAACATGCAATCACAAAAAAGCGGGAATTTTAAATTTTTTGTAGCAAAAAAAGCTTTGTTTTTTTCTTTGATTTTTGCAACAATTTTATAAAAAAGTATTATTTTCTTGTGTTTTTGAGCTTGATTTTTAGTATTTTTGTGGGGATTTGTGATAATATGAGTCATTGTGATCAGATTTTCATATGTAGAAGAATGAATTACCTGCTAAGGTTTTATTAAATTTATATTGGCAATAGTTAAATTGCTCTTCAGATATTTCATTAACTTCAGCTCAACATTTCATGACCCTAATATATTTCTTCTTCTTCCGGAACTTTGTGATCCGAAATACCCCTGCTTATAATACAAAGCTGCTAATGTTACAGAAACATAGAAAAATACAGTATTTCAGTCAATCATCTTTTATTCAATGTTTTACACAACATATACAGAAAAAGGTTACAAAATATAATCTTAAAAACTTGAGTTTATAAAGTTGAAGCTTTGAAACAAGATTTCTTTGATTTCTTTTTCGTAAAAGATCAGAGACATTAATTGAACTGCAACATGATACGATGATACTGTAACTAATAATAGCATAAGAAAGATACCAATGATAAAATTCAACGTCGACCAGTTGTATTTTGTTCAAGGAATCACAGCATTATTTGGCAGATTCTTTACAGTAGAATTTTCGAGGTGGATCATTTTCTTCGAAAGCAGAAAGCTTCTTCCTGCAACTTCATTACAGCTTTTACACAAGAACCTGAAACGATAGTATAAATTACAAAAATGAATTATATAAATACATACGTTTTCCATCACCTCCATAAGGACTGTAATTGAGGACAATAATCATTGGAGACTGTTGAAGATATTGAAAGCATTAAATTCCATGACAGAGTTGAGAGAATTATCAGTTTGAATCACCAAAGCCTCGAAAGAGATCACCGAGAATCAGGGAACCATCCATATCTTAAAGATCGTCCAAAACAAAACACAAATTGAGAAGATAAATAAGCACAAATAATATCAATAAATCGCGTTACAAAATCTGAAACTATCGAAAGTTGGTCAAAGTAATACTTTTCTCTTCGAAGATAAAACTCTCTTTCACGTTAACATATATATGTTGTATCGGATTTTGAGAACCGTCAGTTCTCAAGAACCGTTATCGGTTCTTGAGAACCGATATCCGATTTTGGGAACACGAAATTTATTAGGGGTTCGCATAATCCGATATCGGTTCCTGAAAACCGATATCCGTTCCCAATAACCGATATCAGGTTTTGTGAACCAACTAATAAGATTTTCGTTCCCAAAATCGGACATCGGTTCTCGGGAACGGATATCGGTTCTTGAGAACCGATATCCGATTTTGGGAACAAAAAACTTATAAGTTCGTTCCCAAAACCTGATATCGGTTCTTGGTAACGGATATCGGTTCTTGAGACCCGATATCGGATTTTGTGAACTTGAATTTTTTACGTGGTTCCCAAAATCGGATATCGGTTCCCAAGAAGCGATATCGGTTCTTGAGAACTGACGGTTCTCAAAATCCAATACAACATATATATTTTATCAAAAACCATCACTATAAATTGAAAACCACAAGAAAATAATACTTTTTTATAAAATTGTTGCAAAAATCAAAGAAACAAACAAAGCTTTTTTTGCTACAAAAAATTTAAAATTCCCGCTTTTTTGTGATTGCATGTTAGTTCCACTTTGCCAACATATACCACAAAATGCGTCGCTTTAAAGGATCGATTGAAAAAACGACGATTGTTTACATCATTTTTTTTTAGAATATTTTGTTTTAAATTGAATTTCTTGAAATAAGCATAGTTGTGAAAAAAAACACTTTAACATTTTGTTTATGTAATTATATTGATTGAAATAAGAAAATTAAGTATAAGGGTGATCCATAAGTTCGTTCCGCTGTTTGACCAGCTGGCATTTTATAATTAACAGAACAATAGGGGTTGAAATTTTGCATACGGGTAGCCAAGATAATTCTACGAAGGGGGTTAAAAGGGTTTTTTGTGGAATCGGAATTTTCATGGAATTTCCAGGGATTTTCGCGGCGAAACCAGAATTTTTAAGATTTTCGACGGGAAAACATTGAATATGGAAGTTTAAAGCAACAATGTGGCCTGTACGGATAGCCAAGACACTGTTCTTATCGGATTTAAGGCTTTTGGAATTTTAAGGAGTGTTCTGGAATTTTCGTGGATTTTTAATGCTAAGGGTACTGTAACTCGGGATTTTCAAGAAAAAATTTTTCTGTAACACTCCAAACATATAAAATATAGTTGCTGTGGAATTTTTAACGCTTTAAAAATTATCTGAAACTTAAAGTAAAATATGACTTAACCATAAAATGCTGTATTACTGTATTTTTGTTTTACATCAAAGAAAATCTTCTACACATTTTTACATCAAAGAAATTGTCTACACATTTTTACATCAAAGAAAATTGTCTACACATTTTTACATCAAAGAAAATTGTCTACACATTTTTACATCAAAGAAAATTGTCTACACATTTTTACATCAAAGAAAATTGTCTACACATTTTTACATATAAAATATAGTTGTTGTGGAATTTTAACGCTTTAAAAATTATCTGAAACTTAAAGTAAAATATGACTTAACCATAAAATGCTGTATTACTGTATTTTTGTTTTACATCAAAGAAAATTGTCTACACATTTTTACATATAAAATATAGTTGTTGTGGAATTTTAACGCTTTAAAAATTATCTGAAACTTAAAGTAAAATATGACTTAACCATAAAATGCTGTATTACTGTATTTTTGTTTTACATCAAAGAAAATTGTCTATACATTTTTACATCAAAGAAAATTGTCTACACATTTTTACATCAAAGAAAATTGTCTACACATTTTTACATATAAAATATAGTTTTTGTGGAATTTTAACGCTTTAAGAATTATCTGAAACTTAATGTAAAATATGACTTAACCATAAAATGCTGTATTACTGTATTTTTGTTTTACATCAAAGAAAATTGTCTACACATTTTTACATCAAAGAAAATTGTCTACACATTTTTACATCAAAGAAAATTGTCTACACATTTTTACATATAAAATATAGTTGTTGTGGAATTTTAACGCTTTAAAAATTATCTGAAACTTAAAGTAAAATATGACTTAACCATAAAATGCTGTATTACTGTATTTTTGTTTTACATCAAAGAAAATTGTCTACACATTTTTACATATAAAATATAGTTGTTGTTGAATTTTATCGCTTCAAAAATTATCTGAAACTTAAAGTAAAATATGACTTAACCATAAATTGCTGTATTACTGTATTTTTGTTTTACATCAAAGAAAATTGTCTACACATTTTTATTAGGTAAGTCAATAATTAAGTGCGCCTGTTTGACCAGCTGGCATTTTAAAACTAACTGAAGAACCTGGGATGAAATTTTGCATACGGGTAGCCAAGATAATTCTACGTTTGGGGTTAAAAGGGTTTTTGGTGGAATCGGAATTTTCATGGAATTTTCAGGGATTTTCGCGGCGAAACCAGAATTTTCGGGATTTTCGACAGGAAAACATCGAATTTGGAAGTTTAAAGCATCAATATGGCCTGTACGGATAGCCAAGACACTGTTCTTATTGGGTTTAAGGGTTTTGGAATTTTTAGGAGTGTTCTGGAATTTTCGTGGAATTTTTAATGCTAAGGGTACTGTAACTCGGGATTTTCAAGAAAAATTTCTTCTGTAACAATCCAATATCATTAGAAATGATAAAAAAATTTATTCATTGATTACTGAACACAATAGTATCAATCAGAATGCAAAAAAAAACGGTTTTACAGAATTTTTCACCTTCATGAAAAGATTACGGTAGGTTCATTAACTTCAGATGCTTCTAAATTGCCAAATTTGCATAATTATGCAAAAATCTTTCACAAAACACTTAAACATACTTCCCAGCATCCATTTCAATCAAAAAAATCAAAAATAAAAATTTTGATTTTTTTCGACTTTTTCACGTGGTACCCCCTTAGGGCCAAAAATTCTTCATGTGGGGTACCACGTGAAAAAGTCGAAAAAAATCAAAATTTTTATTTTTGATTTTTTTGATTGAAATGGATGCTGGGAAGTATGTTTAAGTGTTTTGTGACAGATTTTTGCATAATTATGCAAATTTGGCAATTTAGAAGCATCTGAAGTTAATGAACCTACCGTAATCTTTTCATGAAGGTGAAAAATTCTGTAAAACCGTTTTTTTTTGCATTCTGATTGATACTATTGTGTTCAGTAATCAATGAATAAATTTTTTTTATCATTTCCAATGATATTGGATTGTTACAGAATAGATTTTTCTTGAAAATCCCGAGTTACAGTACCCTTAGCATTAAAAATTCCACGAAAATTCCAGAACACTCCTAAAAATTCCAAAACCCTTAAACCCAATAAGAACAGTGTCTTGGCTATCCGTACAGGCCATATTGATGCTTTAAACTTCCAAATTCGATGTTTTCCCGTCGAAAATCCCGAAAATTCTGGTTTCGCCGCGAAAATCCCTGAAAATTCCATGAAAATTCCGATTCCACCAAAAACCCTTTTAAACCCAAACGTAGAATTATATTGGCTACCCGTATGCAAAATTTCATCCCAGGTTGTTCAGTTAGTTTTAAAATGCCAGCTGGTCAAACAGGCGAACGGAATTATTGACTTACCTAATACATCAAAGAAAATTGTCTACACATTTTTACATCAAAGAAAATTGTCTACACATTTTTACATCAAAGAAAATTGTCTACACATTTTTACATCAAAGAAAATTGTCTACACATTTTTACATCAAAGAAAATTGTCTACACATTTTTACATCAAAGAAAATTGTCTACACATTTTTACATCAAAGAAAATTGTCTACACATTTTTACATCAAAGAAAATTGTCTACACATTTTTACATATAAAATATAGTTTTTGTGGAATTTTAACGCTTTAAAAATTATCTGAAACTTAAAGTAAAATATGACTTAACCATAAATTGCTGTATTACTGTATTTTTGTTTTACATCAAAGAAAATTGTCTACACATTTTTACATCAAAGAAAATTGTCTACACATTTTTACATCAAAGAAAATTGTCTACACATTTTTACATATAAAATATAGTTTTTGTGGAATTTTAACGCTTTAAGAATTATCTGAAACTTAATGTAAAATATGACTTAACCATAAAATGCTGTATTACTGTATTTTTGTTTTACATCAAAGAAAATTGTCTACACATTTTTACATCAAAGAAAATTGTCTACACATTTTTACATCAAAGAAAATTGTCTACACATTTTTACATCAAAGAAAATTGTCTACACATTTTTACATATAAAATATAGTTGTTGTGGAATTTTAACGCTTTAAAAATTATCTGAAACTTAAAGTAAAATATGACTTAACCATAAATTGCTGTATTACTGTATTTTTGTTTTACATCAAAGAAAATTGTCTACACATTTTTACATCAAAGAAAATTGTCTACACATTTTTACATCAAAGAAAATTGTCTACACATTTTTACATATAAAATATAGTTTTTGTGGAATTTTAACGCTTTAAGAATTATCTGAAACTTAATGTAAAATATGACTTAACCATAAAATGCTGTATTACTGTATTTTTGTTTTACATCAAAGAAAATTGTCTACACATTTTTACATCAAAGAAAATTGTCTACACATTTTTACATCAAAGAAAATTGTCTACACATTTTTACATCAAAGAAAATTGTCTACACACTTTTACATCAAAGAAAATTGTCTACACATTTTTACATATAAAATATAGTAGTTGTGGAATTTTAACGCTTCAAAAATTATCTGAAACTTAAAGTAAAATATGACTTAACCATAAAATGCTGTATTACTGTATTTTTGTTTTACATCAAAGAAAATCTTCTACACATTTTTACATCAAAGAAATTGTCTACACATTTTTACATCAAAGAATATTGTCAACACATTTTTACATCAAAGAAAATTGTCTACACATTTTTACATATAAAATATAGTTGTTGTTGAATTTTATCGCTTCAAAAATTATCTGAAACTTAAAGTAAAATATGACTTAACCATAAAATGCTGTATTACTGTATTTTTGTTTTACATCAAAGAAAATTGTCTACACATTTTTACATATAAAATATAGTTGTTGTTGAATTTTATCGCTTCAAAAATTATCTGAAACTTAAAGTAAAATATGACTTAACCATAAAATGCTGTATTACTGTATTTTTGTTTTACATCAAAGAAAATTGTCTACACATTTTTACATCAAAGAAAATTGTCTACACATTTTTACATCAAAGAAAATTGTCTTCACATTTTTACATCAAAGATAATTGTCTACACATTTTTACATATAAAATATAGTTGTTGTTGAATTTTATCGCTTCAAAAATTATCTGAAACTTATAGTAAAATATGACTTAACCATAAAATGCTGTATTACTGTATTTTTGTTTTACATCAAAGAAAATTGTCTTCACATTTTTACATATAAAATATAGTTGTTGTTGAATTTTATCGCTTCAAAAATTATCTGAAACTTATAGTAAAATATGACTTAACCATAAAATGCTGTATTACTGTATTTTTGTTTTACATCAAAGAAAATTGTCTTCACATTTTTACATATAAAATATAGTTGTTGTTGAATTTTATCGCTTCAAAAATTATCTGAAACTTATAGTAAAATATGACTTAACCATAAAATGCTGTATTACTGTATTTTTGTTTTACATCAAAGATAATTGTCTACACATTTTTACATATAAAATATAGTTGTTGTTGAATTTTATCGCTTCAAAAATTATCTGAAACTTATAGTAAAATATGACTTAACCATAAAATGCTGTATTACTGTATTTTTGTTTTACATCAAAGATAATTGTCTTCACATTTTTACATATAAAATATAGTTGTTGTTGAATTTTATCGCTTCAAAAATTATCTGAAACTTAAAGTAAAATATGACTTAACCATAAAATGCTGTATTACTGTATTTTTGTTTTACATCAAAGAAAATTGTCTACACATTTTTACAAATAAAATATAGTAGTTGTGGAATTTTAACGCTTTAAAAATTATCTGAAACTTAAAGTAAAATATGACTTAACCATAAATTGCTGTATAACTGTATTTTTGTTTTACATCAAAGAAAATTGTCTACACATTTTTACATCAAAGAAAATTGTCTACACATTTTTACATATAAAATATAGTTGTTGTTGAATTTTATCGCTTCAAAAATTATCTGAAACTTAAAGTAAAATATGACTTAACCATAAAATGCTGTATTACTGTATTTTTGTTTTACATCAAAGAAAATTGTCTACACATTTTTACATATAAAATATAGTTGTTGTTGAATTTTATCGCTTAAAAAATTATCTGAAACTTATAGTAAAATATGACTTAACCATAAAATGCTGTATTACTGTATTTTTGTTTTACATCAAAGAAAATTGTCTACACATTTTTACATATAAAATATAGTTGTTGTTGAATTTTATCGCTTCAAAAATTATCTGAAACTTATAGTAAAATATGACTTAACCATAAAATGCTGTATTACTGTATTTTTGTTTTACATCAAAGAAAATTGTCTTCACATTTTTACATATAAAATATAGTTGTTGTTGAATTTTATCGCTTCAAAAATTATCTGAAACTTAAAGTAAAATATGACTTAACCATAAAATGCTGTATTACTGTATTTTTGTTTTACATCAAAGAAAATTGTCTACACATTTTTACATATAAAATATAGTTGTTGTGGAATTTTAACGCTTTAAAAATTATCTGAAACTTAAAGTAAAATATGACTTAACCATAAAATGCTGTATTACTGTATTTTTGTTTTACATCAAAGAAAATTGTCTACACATTTTTACATCAAAGAAAATTGTCTACACATTTTTACATCAAAGAAAATTGTCTTCACATTTTTACATCAAAGATAATTGTGTACACATTTTTACATCAAAGATAATTGTCTACACATTTTTACATATAAAATATAGTTGTTGTTGAATTTTATCGCTTCAAAAATTATCTGAAACTTATAGTAAAATATGACTTAACCATAAAATGCTGTATTACTGTATTTTTGTTTTACATCAAAGAAAATTGTCTTCACATTTTTACATATAAAATATAGTTGTTGTTGAATTTTATCGCTTCAAAAATTATCTGAAACTTATAGTAAAATATGACTTAACCATAAAATGCTGTATTACTGTATTTTTGTTTTACATCAAAGAAAATTGTCTACACATTTTTACATCAAAGAAAATTGTCTACACATTTTTACATCAAAGAAAATTGTCTTCACATTTTTACATCAAAGATAATTGTGTACACATTTTTACATATAAAATATAGTTGTTGTTGAATTTTATCGCTTCAAAAATTATCTGAAACTTATAGTAAAATATGACTTAACCATAAAATGCTGTATTACTGTATTTTTGTTTTACATCAAAGAAAATTGTCTACACATTTTTACATATAAAATATAGTTGTTGTTGAATTTTATCGCTTCAAAAATTATCTGAAACTTATAGTAAAATATGACTTAACCATAAAATGCTGTATTACTGTATTTTTGTTTTACATCAAAGAAAATTGTCTTCACATTTTTACATATAAAATATAGTTGTTGTTGAATTTTATCGCTTTAAAAATTATCTGAAACTTAAAGTAAAATATGACTTAACCATAAATTGCTGTATAACTGTATTTTTGTTTTACATCAAAGAAAATTGTCTACACATTTTTACATCAAAGAAAATTGTCTACACATTTTTACATCAAAGAAAATTGTCTACACATTTTTACATCAAAGAAAATTGTCTACACATTTTTACATCAAAGAAAATTGTCTACACATTTTTACATATAAAATATAGTAGTTGTGGAATTTTAACGCTTCAAAAATTATCTGAAACTTAAAGTAAAATATGACTTAACCATAAAATGCTGTATTACTGTATTTTTGTTTTACATCAAAGAAAATCTTCTACACATTTTTACATCAAAGAAATTGTCTACACATTTTTACATCAAAGAAAATTGTCAACACATTTTTACATCAAAGAAAATTGTCTACACATTTTTACATATAAAATATAGTTGTTGTTGAATTTTATCGCTTCAAAAATTATCTGAAACTTAAAGTAAAATATGACTTAACCATAAAATGCTGTATTACTGTATTTTTGTTTTACATCAAAGAAAATTGTCTACACATTTTTACATCAAAGAAAATTGTCTACACATTTTTACATCAAAGAAAATTGTCTTCACATTTTTACATCAAAGATAATTGTGTACACATTTTTACATCAAAGATAATTGTCTACACATTTTTACATATAAAATATAGTTGTTGTTGAATTTTATCGCTTCAAAAATTATCTGAAACTTACAGTAAAATATGACTTAACCATAAAATGCTGTATTACTGTATTTTTGTTTTACATCAAAGAAAATTGTCTTCACATTTTTACATATAAAATATAGTTGTTGTGGAATTTTAACGCTTTAAAAATTATCTGAAACTTAAAGTAAAATATGACTTAACCATAAATTGCTGTATAACTGTATTTTTGTTTTACATCAAAGAAAATTGTCTACACATTTTTACATCAAAGAAAATTGTCTACACATTTTTACATCAAAGAAAATTGTCTTCACATTTTTACATCAAAGATAATTGTGTACACATTTTTACATCAAAGATAATTGTCTACACATTTTTACATATAAAATATAGTTGTTGTTGAATTTTATCGCTTCAAAAATTATCTGAAACTTAAAGTAAAATATGACTTAACCATAAAATGCTGTATTACTGTATTTTTGTTTTACATCAAAGAAAATTGTCTACACATTTTTACATCAAAGAAAATTGTCTACACATTTTTACATCAAAGAAAATTGTCTTCACATTTTTACATCAAAGATAATTGTGTACACATTTTTACATCAAAGATAATTGTCTACACATTTTTACATATAAAATATAGTTGTTGTTGAATTTTATCGCTTCAAAAATTATCTGAAACTTATAGTAAAATATGACTTAACCATAAAATGCTGTATTACTGTATTTTTGTTTTACATCAAAGAAAATTGTCTACACATTTTTACATATAAAATATAGTTGTTGTTGAATTTTATCGCTTCAAAAATTATCTGAAACTTAAAGTAAAATATGACTTAACCATAAAATGCTGTATTACTGTATTTTTGTTTTACATCAAAGAAAATTGTCTACACATTTTTACATCAAAGAAAATTGTCTACACATTTTTACATCAAAGAAAATTGTCTTCACATTTTTACATCAAAGATAATTGTGTACACATTTTTACATCAAAGATAATTGTCTACACATTTTTACATATAAAATATAGTTGTTGTTGAATTTTATCGCTTCAAAAATTATCTGAAACTTATAGTAAAATATGACTTAACCATAAAATGCTGTATTACTGTATTTTTGTTTTACATCAAAGAAAATTGTCTTCACATTTTTACATATAAAATATAGTTGTTGTTGAATTTTATCGCTTCAAAAATTATCTGAAACTTAAAGTAAAATATGACTTAACCATAAAATGCTGTATTACTGTATTTTTGTTTTACATCAAAGAAAATTGTCTACACATTTTTACATATAAAATATAGTTGTTGTGGAATTTTAACGCTTTAAAAATTATCTAAAACTTAAAGTAAAATATGACTTAACCATAAATTGCTGTATAACTGTATTTTTGTTTTACATCAAAGAAAATTGTCTACACATTTTTACATCAAAGAAAATTGTCTACACAATTTTACATCAAAGAAAATTGTCTTCACATTTTTACATATAAAATATAGTTGTTGTTGAATTTTATGGCTTCAAAAATTATCTGAAACTTAAAGTAAAATATGACTTAACCATAAAATGCTGTATTACTGTATTTTTGTTTTACATCAAAGAAAATTGTCTACACATTTTTACATATAAAATATAGTTGTCGTGGAATTTTAACGCTTTAAAAATTATCTGAAACTTAAAGTAAAATATGACTTAACCATAAATTGCTGTATTACTGTATTTTTGTTTTACATCAAAGAAAATTGTCTACACATATTTACATCAAAGAAAATTGTCTACACATTTTTACATCAAAGAAAATTGTCTACACATTTTTACATCAAAGAAAATTGTCTACACATTTTTACATATAAAATATAGTTGTTGTGGAATTTTAACGCTTCAAAAATTATCTGAAACTTAAAGAAAAATATGACTTAACCATAAAATGCTGTATTACTGTATTTTTGTTTTACATCAAAGAAAATTGTCTACACATTTTTACATCAAAGAAAATTGTCTACACATTTTTACATATAAAATATAGTTGTTGTGGAATTTTAACGCTTCAAAAATTATCTGAAACTTAAAGAAAAATATGACTTAACCATAAAATGCTGTATTACTGTATTTTTGTTTTACATCAAAGAAAATTGTCTACACATTTTTACATCAAAGAAAATTGTCTACACATTTTTACATCAAAGAAAATTGTCTACACATTTTTACATCAAAGAAAATTGTCTACACATTTTTACATATAAAATATAGTTGTTGTGGAATTTTAACGCTTCAAAAATTATCTGAAACTTAAAGAAAAATATGACTTAACCATAAAATGCTGTATTACTGTATTTTTGTTTTACATCAAAGAAAATTGTCTACACATTTTTACATATAAAATATAGTTGTTGTTGAATTTTATCGCTTCAAAAATTATCTGAAACTTAAAGTAAAATATGACTTAACCATAAAATGCTGTATTACTGTATTTTTGTTTTACATCAAAGAAAATTGTCTAAACATTTTTACATATAAAATATAGTTGTTGTTGAATTTTATCGCTTCAAAAATTATCTGAAACTTAAAGTAAAATATGACTTAACCATAAAATGCTGTATTACTGTATTTTTGTTTTACATCAAAGAAAATTGTCTACACATTTTTACATATAAAATAAAGTTGTTGTTGAATTTTATCGCTTCAAAAATTATCTGAAACTTAAAGTAAAATATGACTTAACCATAAAATGCTGTATTACTGTATTTTTGTTTTACATCAAAGAAAATTGTCTACACATTTTTACATATAAAATATAGTTGTTGTTGAATTTTATCGCTTCAAAAATTATCTGAAACTTAAAGTAAAATATGACTTAACCATAAAATGCTGTATTACTGTATTTTTGTTTTACATCAAAGAAAATTGTCTACACATTTTTACATATAAAATATAGTTGTTGTTGAATTTTATCGCTTCAAAAATTATCTGAAACTTAAAGTAAAATATGACTTAACCATAAAATGCTGTATTACTGTATTTTTGTTTTACATCAAAGAAAATTGTCTACACATTTTTACATATAAAATATAGTTGTTGTTGAATTTTATCGCTTCAAAAATTATCTGAAACTTAAAGAAAAATATGACTTAACCATAAAATGCTGTATTACTGTATTTTTGTTTTACATCAAAGAAAATTGTCTACACATTTTTACATCAAAGAAAATTGTCTACACATTTTTACATATAAAATATAGTTGTTGTGGAATTTTATCGCTTCAAAAATTATCTGAAACTTAAAGTAAAATATGACTTAACCATAAAATGCTGTATTACTGTATTTTTGTTTTACATCAAAGAAAATTGTCTACACATTTTTACATCAAAGAAAATTGTCTACACATTTTTACATATAAAATATAGTTGTTGTGGAATTTTATCGCTTCAAAAATTATCTGAAACTTAAAGTAAAATATGACTTAACCATAAAATGCTGTATTACTGTATTTTTGTTTTACATCAAAGAAAATTGTCTACACATTTTTACATATAAAATATAGTTGTTGTTGAATTTTATCGCTTCAAAAATTATCTGAAACTTAAAGTAAAATATGACTTAACCATAAAATGCTGTATTACTGTATTTTTGTTTTACATCAAAGAAAATTGTCTACACATTTTTACATATAAAATATAGTTGTTGTTGAATTTTATCGCTTCAAAAATTATCTGAAACTTAAAGTAAAATATGACTTAACCATAAAATGCTGTATTACTGTATTTTTGTTTTACATCAAAGAAAATTGTCTACACATTTTTACATATAAAATATAGTTGTTGTTGAATTTTATCGCTTCAAAAATTATCTGAAACTTAAAGTAAAATATGACTTAACCATAAAATGCTGTATTACTGTATTTTTGTTTTACATCAAAGAAAAATGTCTACACATTTTTACATATAAAATATAGTTGTTGTTGAATTTTATCGCTTCAAAAATTATCTGAAACTTAAAGTAAAATATGACTTAACCATAAAATGCTGTATTACTGTATTTTTGTTTTACATCAAAGAAAATTGTCTACACATTTTTACATATAAAATATAGTTGTTGTTGAATTTTATCGCTTCAAAAATTATCTGAAACTTAAAGTAAAATATGACTTAACCATAAAATGCTGTATTACTGTATTTTTGTTTTACATCAAAGAAAAATGTCTACACATTTTTACATATAAAATATAGTTGTTGTTGAATTTTATCGCTTCAAAAATTATCTGAAACTTAAAGTAAAATATGACTTAACCATAAAATGCTGTATTACTGTATTTTTGTTTTACATCAAAGAAAATTGTCTACACATTTTTACATCAAAGAAAATTGTCTACACATTTTTACATATAAAATATAGTTGTTGTTGAATTTTATCGCTTCAAAAATTATCTGAAACTTAAAGTAAAATATGACTTAACCATAAAATGCTGTATTACTGTATTTTTGTTTTACATCAAAGAAAATTGTCTACACATTTTTACATATAAAATATAGTTGTTGTTGAATTTTATCGCTTCAAAAATTATCTGAAACTTAAAGTAAAATATGACTTAACCATAAAATGCTGTATTACTGTATTTTTGTTTTACATCAAAGAAAATTGTCTACACATTTTTACATATAAAATATAGTTGTTGTTGAATTTTATCGCTTCAAAAATTATCTGAAACTTAAAGTAAAATATGACTTAACCATAAAATGCTGTATTACTGTATTTTTGTTTTACATCAAAGAAAAATGTCTACACATTTTTACATATAAAATATAGTTGTTGTTGAATTTTATCGCTTCAAAAATTATCTGAAACTTAAAGTAAAATATGACTTAACCATAAAATGCTGTATTACTGTATTTTTGTTTTACATCAAAGAAAATTGTCTACATATTTTTACATATAAAATATAGTTGTTGTTGAATTTTATCGCTTCAAAAATTATCTGAAACTTAAAGTAAAATATGACTTAACCATAAAATGCTGTATTACTGTATTTTTGTTTTACATCAAAGAAAATTGTCTACACATTTTTACATATAAAATATAGTTGTTGTTGAATTTTATCGCTTCAAAAATTATCTGAAACTTAAAGTAAAATATGACTTAACCATAAAATGCTGTATTACTGTATTTTTGTTTTACATCAAAGAAAATTGTCTACACATTTTTACATCAAAGAAAATTGTCTACACATTTTTACATATAAAATATAGTTGTTGTGGAATTTTATCGCTTCAAAAATTATCTGAAACTTAAACAAAAATATGACTTAACCATAAAATGCTGTATTACTGTATTTTTGTTTTACATCAAAGAAAATTGTCTACACATTTTTACATATAAAATATAGTTGTTGTTGAATTTTATCGCTTCAAAAATTATCTGAAACTTAAAGTAAAATATGACTTAACCATAAAATGCTGTATTACTGTATTTTTGTTTTACATCAAAGAAAATTGTCTACACATTTTTACATATAAAATATAGTTGTTGTTGAATTTTATCGCTTCAAAAATTATCTGAAACTTAAAGTAAAATATGACTTAACCATAAAATGCTGTATTACTGTATTTTTGTTTTACATCAAAGAAAATTGTCTACACATTTTTACAACAAAGAAAATTGTCTACACATTTTTACATATAAAATATAGTTGTTGTGGAATTTTATCGCTTCAAAAATTATCTGAAACTTAAAGAAAAATATGACTTAACCATAAAATGCTGTATTACTGTATTTTTGTTTTACATCAAAGAAAATTGTCTACACATTTTTACAACAAAGAAAATTGTCTACACATTTTTACATATAAAATATAGTTGTTGTGGAATTTTATCGCTTCAAAAATTATCTGAAACTTAAAGAAAAATATGACTTAACCATAAAATGCTGTATTACTGTATTTTTGTTTTACATCAAAGAAAATTGTCTACACATTTTTACATATAAAATATAGTTGTTGTTGAATTTTATCGCTTCAAAAATTATCTGAAACTTAAAGTAAAATATGACTTAACCATAAAATGCTGTATTACTGTATTTTTGTTTTACATCAAAGAAAATTGTCTACACATTTTTACATATAAAATATAGTTGTTGTTGAATTTTATCGCTTCAAAAATTATCTGAAACTTAAAGTAAAATATGACTTAACCATAAAATGCTGTATTACTGTATTTTTGTTTTACATCAAAGAAAATTGTCTACACATTTTTACATCAAAGAAAATTGTCTACACATTTTTACATCAAAGAAAATTGTCTACACATTTTTACATATAAAATATAGTTGTTGTGGAATTTTATCGCTTCAAAAATTATCTGAAACTTAAACAAAAATATGACTTAACCATAAAATGCTGTATTACTGTATTTTTGTTTTACATCAAAGAAAATTGTCTACACATTTTTACATATAAAATATAGTTGTTGTTGAATTTTATCGCTTCAAAAATTATCTGAAACTTAAAGTAAAATATGACTTAACCATAAAATGCTGTATTACTGTATTTTTGTTTTACATCAAAGAAAATTGTCTACACATTTTTACATATAAAATATAGTTGTTGTTGAATTTTATCGCTTCAAAAATTATCTGAAACTTAAAGTAA
The DNA here is from genome assembly GCA_024447195.1 of Panagrolaimus sp. LJ2414. Classification (NCBI taxonomy): domain Eukaryota; kingdom Metazoa; phylum Nematoda; class Chromadorea; order Rhabditida; family Panagrolaimidae; genus Panagrolaimus; species Panagrolaimus sp. LJ2414. The sequence goes on along the minus strand of JAMRXY010000076.1, from coordinate 530,581 downwards.
AATATGACTTAACCATAAAATGCTGTATTACTGTATTTTTGTTTTACATCAAAGAAAATTGTCTACACATTTTTACATATAAAATATAGTTGTTGTTGAATTTTATCGCTTCAAAAATTATCTGAAACTTAAAGTAAAATATGACTTAACCATAAAATGCTGTATTACTGTATTTTTGTTTTACATCAAAGAAAATTGTCTACACATTTTTACATATAAAATATAGTTGTTGTTGAATTTTATCGCTTCAAAAATTATCTGAAACTTAAAGTAAAATATGACTTAACCATAAAATGCTGTATTACTGTATTTTTGTTTTACATCAAAGAAAATTGTCTACACATTTTTACATATAAAATATAGTTGTTGTTGAATTTTATCGCTTCAAAAATTATCTGAAACTTAAAGTAAAATATGACTTAACCATAAAATGCTGTATTACTGTATTTTTGTTTTACATCAAAGAAAATTGTCTACACATTTTTACATCAAAGAAAATTGTCTACACATTTTTACATATAAAATATAGTTGTTGTGGAATTTTATCGCTTCAAAAATTATCTGAAACTTAAAGTAAAATATGACTTAACCATAAAATGCTGTATTACTGTATTTTTGTTTTACATCAAAGAAAATTGTCTACACATTTTTACATCAAAGAAAATTGTCTACACATTTTTACATATAAAATATAGTTGTTGTGGAATTTTATCGCTTCAAAAATTATCTGAAACTTAAAGTAAAATATGACTTAACCATAAAATGCTGTATTACTGTATTTTTGTTTTACATCAAAGAAAATTGTCTACACATTTTTACATATAAAATATAGTTGTTGTTGAATTTTATCGCTTCAAAAATTATCTGAAACTTAAAGTAAAATATGACTTAACCATAAAATGCTGTATTACTGTATTTTTGTTTTACATCAAAGAAAATTGTCTACACATTTTTACATATAAAATATAGTTGTTGTTGAATTTTATCGCTTCAAAAATTATCTGAAACTTAAAGTAAAATATGACTTAACCATAAAATGCTGTATTACTGTATTTTTGTTTTACATCAAAGAAAATTGTCTACACATTTTTACATATAAAATATAGTTGTTGTGGAATTTTATCGCTTCAAAAATTATCTGAAACTTAAAGTAAAATATGACTTAACCATAAAATGCTGTATTACTGTATTTTTGTTTTACATCAAAGAAAAATGTCTACACATTTTTACATATAAAATATAGTTGTTGTTGAATTTTATCGCTTCAAAAATTATCTGAAACTTAAAGTAAAATATGACTTAACCATAAAATGCTGTATTACTGTATTTTTGTTTTACATCAAAGAAAATTGTCTACACATTTTTACATATAAAATATAGTTGTTGTTGAATTTTATCGCTTCAAAAATTATCTGAAACTTAAAGTAAAATATGACTTAACCATAAAATGCTGTATTACTGTATTTTTGTTTTACATCAAAGAAAATTGTCTACACATTTTTACATCAAAGAAAATTGTCTACACATTTTTACATATAAAATATAGTTGTTGTGGAATTTTATCGCTTCAAAAATTATCTGAAACTTAAACAAAAATATGACTTAACCATAAAATGCTGTATTACTGTATTTTTGTTTTACATCAAAGAAAATTGTCTACACATTTTTACATATAAAATATAGTTGTTGTTGAATTTTATCGCTTCAAAAATTATCTGAAACTTAAAGTAAAATATGACTTAACCATAAAATGCTGTATTACTGTATTTTTGTTTTACATCAAAGAAAATTGTCTACACATTTTTACATATAAAATATAGTTGTTGTTGAATTTTATCGCTTCAAAAATTATCTGAAACTTAAAGTAAAATATGACTTAACCATAAAATGCTGTATTACTGTATTTTTGTTTTACATCAAAGAAAATTGTCTACACATTTTTACATATAAAATATAGTTGTTGTTGAATTTTATCGCTTCAAAAATTATCTGAAACTTAAAGTAAAATATGACTTAACCATAAAATGCTGTATTACTGTATTTTTGTTTTACATCAAAGAAAATTGTCTACACATTTTTACATATAAAATATAGTTGTTGTTGAATTTTATCGCTTCAAAAATTATCTGAAACTTAAAGTAAAATATGACTTAACCATAAAATGCTGTATTACTGTATTTTTGTTTTACATCAAAGAAAATTGTCTACACATTTTTACATATAAAATATAGTTGTTGTTGAATTTTATCGATTCAAAAATTATCTGAAACTTAAAGTAAAATATGACTTAACCATAAAATGCTCTATTACTGTATTTTTGTTTTACATCAAAGAAAATTGTCTACACATTTTTACAACAAAGAAAATTGTCTACACATTTTTACATATAAAATATAGTTGTTGTGGAATTTTATCGCTTCAAAAATTATCTGAAACTTAAACAAAAATATGACTTAACCATAAAATGCTGTATTACTGTATTTTTGTTTTACATCAAAGAAAATTGTCTACACATTTTTACATATAAAATATAGTTGTTGTTGAATTTTATCGATTCAAAAATTATCTGAAACTTAAAGTAAAATATGACTTAACCATAAAATGCTCTATTACTGTATTTTTGTTTTACATCAAAGAAAATTGTCTACACATTTTTACAACAAAGAAAATTGTCTACACATTTTTACATATAAAATATAGTTGTTGTGGAATTTTATCGCTTCAAAAATTATCTGAAACTTAAAGAAAAATATGACTTAACCATAAAATGCTGTATTACTGTATTTTTGTTTTACATCAAAGAAAATTGTCTACACATTTTTACAACAAAGAAAATTGTCTACACATTTTTACATATAAAATATAGTTGTTGTGGAATTTTATCGCTTCAAAAATTATCTGAAACTTAAAGAAAAATATGACTTAACCATAAAATGCTGTATTACTGTATTTTTGTTTTACATCAAAGAAAATTGTCTACACATTTTTACATATAAAATATAGTTGTTGTTGAATTTTATCGATTCAAAAATTATCTGAAACTTAAAGTAAAATATGACTTAACCATAAAATGCTCTATTACTGTATTTTTGTTTTACATCAAAGAAAATTGTCTACACATTTTTACAACAAAGAAAATTGTCTACACATTTTTACATATAAAATATAGTTGTTGTGGAATTTTATCGCTTCAAAAATTATCTGAAACTTAAAGTAAAATATGACTTAACCATAAAATGCTGTATTACTGTATTTTTGTTTTACATCAAAGAAAATTGTCTACACATTTTTACATCAAAGAAAATTGTCTACACATTTTTACATATAAAATATAGTTGTTGTGGAATTTTATCGCTTCAAAAATTATCTGAAACTTAAAGAAAAATATGACTTAACCATAAAATGCTGTATTACTGTATTTTTGTTTTACATCAAAGAAAATTTTCTACACATTTTTACATCAAAGAAAATTGTCTACACATTTTTACATATAAAATATAGTTGTTGTGGAATTTTATCGCTTCAAAAATTATCTGAAACTTAAAGTAAAATATGACTTAACCATAAAATGCTGTATTACTGTATTTTTGTTTTACATCAAAGAAAATTGTCTACACATTTTTACATCAAAGAAAATTGTCTACACATTTTTACATATAAAATATAGTTGTTGTGGAATTTTATCGCTTCAAAAATTATCTGAAACTTAAACAAAAATATGACTTAACCATAAAATGCTGTATTACTGTATTTTTGTTTTACATCAAAGAAAATTGTCTACACATTTTTACATATAAAATATAGTTGTTGTTGAATTTTATCGCTTCAAAAATTATCTGAAACTTAAAGTAAAATATGACTTAACCATAAAATGCTGTATTACTGTATTTTTGTTTTACATCAAAGAAAATTGTCTACACATTTTTACATATAAAATATAGTTGTTGTTGAATTTTATCGCTTCAAAAATTATCTGAAACTTAAAGTAAAATATGACTTAACCATAAAATGCTGTATTACTGTATTTTTGTTTTACATCAAAGAAAATTGTCTACACATTTTTACATATAAAATATAGTTGTTGTTGAATTTTATCGCTTCAAAAATTATCTGAAACTTAAAGTAAAATATGACTTAACCATAAAATGCTGTATTACTGTATTTTTGTTTTACATCAAAGAAAATTGTCTACACATTTTTACATATAAAATATAGTTGTTGTTGAATTTTATCGCTTCAAAAATTATCTGAAACTTAAAGTAAAATATGACTTAACCATAAAATGCTGTATTACTGTATTTTTGTTTTACATCAAAGAAAATTGTCTACACATTTTTACATATAAAATATAGTTGTTGTTGAATTTTATCGATTCAAAAATTATCTGAAACTTAAAGTAAAATATGACTTAACCATAAAATGCTCTATTACTGTATTTTTGTTTTACATCAAAGAAAATTGTCTACACATTTTTACAACAAAAAAAATTGTCTACACATTTTTACATATAAAATATAGTTGTTGTGGAATTTTATCGCTTCAAAAATTATCTGAAACTTAAAGAAAAATATGACTTAACCATAAAATGCTGTATTACTGTATTTTTGTTTTACATCAAAGAAAATTGTCTACACATTTTTACAACAAAGAAAATTGTCTACACATTTTTACATATAAAATATAGTTGTTGTGGAATTTTATCGCTTCAAAAATTATCTGAAACTTAAAGAAAAATATGACTTAACCATAAAATGCTGTATTACTGTATTTTTGTTTTACATCAAAGAAAATTGTCTACACATTTTTACATATAAAATATAGTTGTTGTTGAATTTTATCGATTCAAAAATTATCTGAAACTTAAAGTAAAATATGACTTAACCATAAAATGCTCTATTACTGTATTTTTGTTTTACATCAAAGAAAATTGTCTACACATTTTTACAACAAAGAAAATTGTCTACACATTTTTACATATAAAATATAGTTGTTGTGGAATTTTATCGCTTCAAAAATTATCTGAAACTTAAAGAAAAATATGACTTAACCATAAAATGCTGTATTACTGTATTTTTGTTTTACATCAAAGAAAATTGTCTACACATTTTTACATCAAAGAAAATTGTCTACACATTTTTACATATAAAATATAGTTGTTGTGGAATTTTATCGCTTCAAAAATTATCTGAAACTTAAAGAAAAATATGACTTAACCATAAAATGCTGTATTACTGTATTTTTGTTTTACATCAAAGAAAATTTTCTACACATTTTTACATCAAAGAAAATTGTCTACACATTTTTACATATAAAATATAGTTGTTGTGGAATTTTATCGCTTCAAAAATTATCTGAAACTTAAAGTAAAATATGACTTAACCATAAAATGCTGTATTACTGTATTTTTTTTTACATCAAAGAAAATTGTCTACACATTTTTACATATAAAATATAGTTGTTGTTGAATTTTATCGCTTCAAAAATTATCTGAAACTTAAAGAAAAATATGACTTAACCATAAAATGCTGTATTACTGTATTTTTGTTTTACATCAAAGAAAATTGTCTACACATTTTTACATCAAAGAAAATTGTCTACACATTTTTACATATAAAATATAGTTGTTGTGGAATTTTATCGCTTCAAAAATTATCTGAAACTTAAAGAAAAATATGACTTAACCATAAAATGCTGTATTACTGTATTTTTGTTTTACATCAAAGAAAATTGTCTACACATTTTTACATATAAAATATAGTTGTTGTTGAATTTTATCGATTCAAAAATTATCTGAAACTTAAAGTAAAATATGACTTAACCATAAAATGCTCTATTACTGTATTTTTGTTTTACATCAAAGAAAATTGTCTACACATTTTTACAACAAAGAAAATTGTCTACACATTTTTACATATAAAATATAGTTGTTGTGGAATTTTATCGCTTCAAAAATTATCTGAAACTTAAAGAAAAATATGACTTAACCATAAAATGCTGTATTACTGTATTTTTGTTTTACATCAAAGAAAATTGTCTACACATTTTTACATCAAAGAAAATTGTCTACACATTTTTACATATAAAATATAGTTGTTGTGGAATTTTATCGCTTCAAAAATTATCTGAAACTTAAAGAAAAATATGACTTAACCATAAAATGCTGTATTACTGTATTTTTGTTTTACATCAAAGAAAATTTTCTACACATTTTTACATCAAAGAAAATTGTCTACACATTTTTACATATAAAATATAGTTGTTGTGGAATTTTATCGCTTCAAAAATTATCTGAAACTTAAAGAAAAATATGACTTAACCATAAAATGCTGTATTACTGTATTTTTGTTTTACATCAAAGAAAATTGTCTACACATTTTTACATATAAAATATAGTTGTCGTTGAATTTTATCGCTTCAAAAATTATCTGAAACTTAAAGAAAAATATGACTTAACCATAAAATGCTGTATTACTGTATTTTTGTTTTACATCAAAGAAAATTGTCTACACATTTTTACATATAAAATATAGTTGTTGTTGAATTTTATCGCTTCAAAAATTATCTGAAACTTAAAGTAAAATATGACTTAACCATAAAATGCTGTATTACTGTATTTTTGTTTTACATCAAAGAAAATTGTCTACACATTTTTACATCAAAGAAAATTGTCTACACATTTTTACATATAAAATATAGTTGTTGTGGAATTTTATCGCTTCAAAAATTATCTGAAACTTAAACAAAAATATGACTTAACCATAAAATGCTGTATTACTGTATTTTTGTTTTACATCAAAGAAAATTGTCTACACATTTTTACATAAAAAAAATAGTTGTTGTTGAATTTTATCGCTTCAAAAATTATCTGAAACTTAAAGTAAAATATGACTTAACCATAAAATGCTGTATTACTGTATTTTTGTTTTACATCAAAGAAAATTGTCTACACATTTTTACATATAAAATATAGTTGTTGTTGAATTTTATCGCTTCAAAAATTATCTGAAACTTAAAGTAAAATATGACTTAACCATAAAATGCTGTATTACTGTATTTTTGTTTTACATCAAAGAAAATTGTCTACACATTTTTACATATAAAATATAGTTGTTGTTGAATTTTATCGCTTCAAAAATTATCTGAAACTTAAAGTAAAATATGACTTAACCATAAAATGCTGTATTACTGTATTTTTGTTTTACATCAAAGAAAATTGTCTACACATTTTTACATATAAAATATAGTTGTTGTTGAATTTTATCGCTTCAAAAATTATCTGAAACTTAAAGTAAAATATGACTTAACCATAAAATGCTGTATTACTGTATTTTTGTTTTACATCAAAGAAAATTGTCTACACATTTTTACATATAAAATATAGTTGTTGTTGAATTTTATCGATTCAAAAATTATCTGAAACTTAAAGTAAAATATGACTTAACCATAAAATGCTCTATTACTGTATTTTTGTTTTACATCAAAGAAAATTGTCTACACATTTTTACAACAAAGAAAATTGTCAACACATTTTTACATATAAAATATAGTTGTTGTGGAATTTTATCGCTTCAAAAATTATCTGAAACTTAAAGAAAAATATGACTTAACCATAAAATGCTGTATTACTGTATTTTTGTTTTACATCAAAGAAAATTGTCTACACATTTTTACATATAAAATATAGTTGTTGTGGAATTTTATCGCTTCAAAAATTATCTGAAACTTAAAGAAAAATATGACTTAACCATAAAATGCTGTATTACTGTATTTTTGTTTTACATCAAAGAAAATTGTCTACACATTTTTACATATAAAATATAGTTGTTGTTGAATTTTATCGATTCAAAAATTATCTGAAACTTAAAGTAAAATATGACTTAACCATAAAATGCTCTATTACTGTATTTTTGTTTTACATCAAAGAAAATTGTCTACACATTTTTACAACAAAGAAAATTGTCTACACATTTTTACATATAAAATATAGTTGTTGTGGAATTTTATCGCTTCAAAAATTATCTGAAACTTAAAGAAAAATATGACTTAACCATAAAATGCTGTATTACTGTATTTTTGTTTTACATCAAAGAAAATTGTCTACACATTTTTACATCAAAGAAAATTGTCTACACATTTTTACATCAAAGAAAATTGTCTACACATTTTTACATATAAAATATAGTTGTTGTGGAATTTTATCGCTTCAAAAATTATCTGAAACTTAAAGTAAAATATGACTTAACCATAAAATGCTGTATTACTGTATTTTTGTTTTACATCAAAGAAAATTGTCTACACATTTTTACATATAAAATATAGTTGTTGTTGAATTTTATCGCTTCAAAAATTATCTGAAACTTAAAGTAAAATATGACTTAACCATAAAATGCTGTATTACTGTATTTTTGTTTTACATCAAAGAAAATTGTCTACACATTTTTACATATAAAATATAGTTGTTGTTGAATTTTATCGCTTCAAAAATTATCTGAAACTTAAAGTAAAATATGACTTAACCATAAAATGCTGTATTACTGTATTTTTGTTTTACATCAAAGAAAATTGTCTACACATTTTTACATATAAAATATAGTTGTTGTTGAATTTTATCGATTCAAAAATTATCTGAAACTTAAAGTAAAATATGACTTAACCATAAAATGCTCTATTACTGTATTTTTGTTTTACATCAAAGAAAATTGTCTACACATTTTTACAACAAAGAAAATTGTCTACACATTTTTACATATAAAATATAGTTGTTGTGGAATTTTATCGCTTCAAAAATTATCTGAAACTTAAAGAAAAATATGACTTAACCATAAAATGCTGTATTACTGTATTTTTGTTTTACATCAAAGAAAATTGTCTACACATTTTTACATCAAAGAAAATTGTCTACACATTTTTACATAAAAAATATAGTTGTTGTGGAATTTTATCGCTTCAAAAATTATCTGAAACTTAAAGAAAAATATGACTTAACCATAAAATGCTGTATTACTGTATTTTTGTTTTACATCAAAGAAAATTTTCTACACATTTTTACATCAAAGAAAATTGTCTACACATTTTTACATATAAAATATAGTTGTTGTGGAATTTTATCGCTTCAAAAATTATCTGAAACTTAAAGAAAAATATGACTTAACCATAAAATGCTGTATTACTGTATTTTTGTTTTACATCAAAGAAAATTGTCTTCACATTTTTACATATAAAATATAGTTGTCGTTGAATTTTATCGCTTCAAAAATTATCTGAAACTTAAAGAAAAATATGACTTAACCATAAAATGCTGTATTACTGTATTTTTGTTTTACATCAAAGAAAATTGTCTACACATTTTTACATATAAAATATAGTTGTTGGTGAATTTTATCGCTTCAAAAATTTTCTGAAACTTAAAGTAAAATATGACTTAACCATAAAATGCTGTATTACTGTATTTTTTTTTTACATCAAAGAAAATTGTCTACACATTTTTACATATAAAATATAGTTGTTGTTGAATTTTATCGCTTCAAAAATTATCTGAAACTTAAAGAAAAATATGACTTAACCATAAAATGCTGTATTACTATATTTTTGTTTTACATCAAAGAAAATTGTCTACACATTTTTACATCAAAGAAAATTGTCTACACATTTTTACTTTAAAGAAAATTGTCTACACATTTTAACATCAAAGATAATTGTGTACACATTTTTACATCAAAGATAATTGTGTACAAATTTTTACATATAAAATATAGTTGTTGTGGAATTTTATCGCTTCAAAAATTATCTGAAACTTAAAGAAAAATATGACTTAACCATAAAATGCTGTATTACTGTATTTTTGTTTTACATCAAAGAAAATTGTCTACACATTTTTACATTAAAGAAAATTGTCTACACATTTTTACATATAAAATTTATTTGTTGTTGAATTTTATCGCTTCAAAAATTATCTGAAACTTAAAGAAAAATATGACTTAACCATAAAATGCTGTATTACTGTATTTTTGTTTTACATCAAAGAAAATTGTCTACACATTTTTACATTAAAGAAAATTGTCTACACATTTTTACATATAAAATATAGTTGTTGTGGAATTTTATCGCTTCAAAAATTATCTGAAACTTAAAGAAAAATATGACTTAACCATAAAATGCTGTATTACTGTATTTTTGTTTTACATCAAAGAAAATTGTCTACACATTTTTACAACAAAGAAAATTGTCTACACATTTTTACATATAAAATATAGTTGTTGTGGAATTTTATCGCTTCAAAAATTATCTGAAACTTAAAGAAAAATATGACTTAACCATAAAATGCTGTATTACTGTATTTTTGTTTTACATCAAAGAAAATTGTCTACACATTTTTACATCAAAGAAAATTGTCTACACATTTTTACATATAAAATATAGTTGTTGTGGAATTTTATCGCTTCAAAAATTATCTGAAACTTAAAGAAAAATATGACTTAACCATAAAATGCTGTATTACTGTATTTTTGTTTTACATCAAAGAAAATTTTCTACACATTTTTACATCAAAGAAAATTGTCTACACATTTTTACATATAAAATATAGTTGTTGTGGAATTTTATCGCTTCAAAAATTATCTGAAACTTAAAGAAAAATATGACTTAACCATAAAATGCTGTATTACTGTATTTTTGTTTTACATCAAAGAAAATTGTCTACACATTTTTACATATAAAATATAGTTGTTGTTGAATTTTATCGCTTCAAAAATTATCTGAAACTTAAAGAAAAATATGACTTAACCATAAAATGCTGTATTACTGTATTTTTGTTTTACATCAAAGAAAATTGTCTACACATTTTTACATCAAAGAAAATTGTCTACACATTTTTACATATAAAATATAGTTGTTGTGGAATTTTATCGCTTCAAAAATTATCTGAAACTTAAAGAAAAATATGACTTAACCATAAAATGCTGTATTACTGTATTTTTTTTTTACATCAAAGAAAATTGTCTACACATTTTTACATATAAAATATAGTTGTTGTTGAATTTTATCGCTTCAAAAATTATCTGAAACTTAAAGAAAAATATGACTTAACCATAAAATGCTGTATTACTGTATTTTTGTTTTACATCAAAGAAAATTGTCTACACATTTTTACATCAAAGAAAATTGTCTACACATTTTTACATATAAAATATAGTTGTTGTGGAATTTTATCGCTTCAAAAATTATCTGAAACTTAAAGAAAAATATGACTTAACCATAAAATGCTGTATTACTGTATTTTTGTTTTACATCAAAGAAAATTGTCTACACATTTTTACATATAAAATATAGTTGTTGGTGAATTTTATCGCTTCAAAAATTTTCTGAAACTTAAAATAAAATATGACTTAACCATAAAATGCTGTATTACTGTATTTTTGTTTTACATCAAAGAAAATTGTCTACACATTTTTACATATAAAATATAGTTGTTGTTGAATTTTATCGCTTCAAAAATTATCTGAAACTTAAAGTAAAATATGACTTAACCATAAAATGCTGTATTACTGTATTTTTGTTTTACATCAAAGAGAATTGTCTACACATTTTTACATCAAAGAAAATTGTCTACACATTTTTACATATAAAATATAGTTGTTGTTGAATTTTATCGCTTCAAAAATTATCTGAAACTTAAAGAAAAATATGACTTAACCATAAAATGTTGTATTACTGTATTTTTGTTTTACATCAAAGAAAATTGTCTACACATTTTTACATATAAAATATAGTTGTTGTGGAATTTTATCGCTTCAAAAATTATCTGAAACTTAAAGAAAAATATGACTTAACCATAAAATGCTGTATTACTGTATTTTTGTTTTACATCAAAGAAAATTGTCTACACATTTTTACATATAAAATATAGTTGTCGTTGAATTTTATCGCTTCAAAAATTATCTGAAACTTAAAGAAAAATATGACTTAACCATAAAATGCTGTATTACTGTATTTTTGTTTTACATCAAAGAAAATTGTCTACACATTTTTACATATAAAATATAGTTGTTGTGGAATTTTATCGCTTCAAAAATTATCTGAAACTTAAAGTAAAATATGACTTAACCATAAAATGCTGTATTACTGTATTTTTGTTTTACATCAAAGAAAATTGTCTACACATTTTTACATATAAAATATAGTTGTTGTGGAATTTTATCGCTTCAAAAATTATCTGAAACTTAAAGAAAAATATGACTTAACCATAAAATTCTGTATTACTGTATTTTTGTTTTACATCAAAGAAAATTGTCTACACATTTTTACATCAAAGAAAATTGTCTACACATTTTTACATATAAAATATAGTTGTTGTGGAATTTTATCGCTTCAAAAATTATCTGAAACTTAAAGAAAAATATAACTTAACCATAAAATGCTGTATTACTGTATTTTTGTTTTACATCAAAGAAAATTGTCTACACATTTTTACATATAAAATATAGTTGTTTTGGAATTTTATCGCTTCAAAAATTATCTGAAACTTAAAGAAAAATATGACTTAACCATAAAATTCTGTATTACTGTATTTTTGTTTTACATCAAAGAAAATTGTCTACACATTTTTACAACAAAGAAAATTGTCTACACATTTTTACATATAAAATATAGTTGTTGTGGAATTTTATCGCTTCAAAAATTATCTGAAACTTAAAGAAAAATATGACTTAACCATAAAATGCTGTATTACTGTATTTTTGTTTTACATCAAAGAAAATTGTCTACACATTTTTACATCAAAGAAAATTGTCTACACATTTTTACATATAAAATATAGTTCTTGTTGAATTTTATCGCTTCAAAAATTATCTGAAACTTAAAGTAAAATATGACTTAACCATAAAATGCTGTATTACTGTATTTTTGTTTTACATCAAAGAGAATTGTCTACACATTTTTACATCAAAGAAAATTGTCTACACATTTTTACATATAAAATATAGTTGTTGTTGAATTTTATCGCTTCAAAAATTATCTGAAACTTAAAGAAAAATATGACTTAACCATAAAATTCTGTATTACTGTATTTTTGTTTTACATCAAAGAAAATTGTCTACACATTTTTACATCAAAGAAAATTGTCTACACATTTTTACATCAAAGAAAATTGTCTACACATTTTTACATCAAAGATAATTGTGTACACATTTTTACATCAAAGATAATTGTGTACAAATTTTTACATATAAAATATAGTTGTTGTGGAATTTTATCGCTTCAAAAATTATCTGAAACTTAAAGAAAAATATGACTTAACCATAAAATGCTGTATTACTGTATTTTTGTTTTACATCAAAGAAAATTTTCTACACATTTTTACATCAAAGAAAATTGTCTACACATTTTTACATATAAAATACAGTTGTTGTGGAATTTTATCGCTTCAAAAATTATCTGAAACTTAAAGAAAAATATGACTTAACCATAAAATGCTGTATTACTGTATTTTTGTTTTACATCAAAGAAAATTGTCTACACATTTTTACATCAAAGAAAATTGTCTACACATTTTTACATCAAAGATAATTGTGTACACATTTTTACATCAAAGATAATTGTGTACAAATTTTTACATATAAAATATAGTTGTTGTGGAATTTTATCGCTTCAAAAATTATCTGAAACTTAAAGAAAAATATGACTTAACCATAAAATGCTGTATTACTGTATTTTTGTTTTACATCAAAGAAAATTTTCTACACATTTTTACATCAAAGAAAATTGTCTACACATTTTTACATATAAAATATAGTTGTTGTGGAATTTTATCGCTTCAAAAATTTTCTGAAACTTAAAATAAAATATGACTTAACCATAAATTGCTGTATTACTGTATTTTTGTTTTACATCAAAGAAAATTGTCTACACATTTTTACATATAAAATATAGTTGTTGTGGAATTTTATCGCTTCAAAAATTATCTGAAACTTAAAGTAAAATATGACTTAACCATAAAATGCTGTATTACTGTATTTTTGTTTTACATCAAAGAAAATTGTCTACACATTTTTACATATAAAATATAGTTGTTGTGGAATTTTATCGCTTCAAAAATTATCTGAAACTTAAAGAAAAATATGACTTAACCATAAAATGCTGTATTACTGTATTTTTGTTTTACATCAAAGAAAATTTTCTACACATTTTTACATCAAAGAAAATTGTCTACACATTTTTACATATAAAATATAGTTGTTGGTGAATTTTATCGCTTCAAAAATTATCTGAAACTTAAAGTAAAATATGACTTAACCATAAAATGCTGTATTACTGTATTTTTGTTTTACATCAAAGAAAATTGTCTACACATTTTTACATATAAAATATAGTTGTTGTGGAATTTTATCGCTTCAAAAATTATCTGAAACTTAAAGAAAAATATGACTTAACCATAAAATGCTGTATTACTGTATTTTTGTTTTACATCAAAGAAAATTGTCTACACATTTTTACATTAAAGAAAATTGTCTACACATTTTTACATATAAAATTTATTTGTTGTTGAATTTTATCGCTTCAAAAATTATCTGAAACTTAAAGAAAAATATGACTTAACCATAAAATGCTGTATTACTGTATTTTTGTTTTACATCAAAGAAAATTGTCTACACATTTTTACATTAAAGAAAATTGTCTACACATTTTTACATATAAAATATAGTTGTTGTGGAATTTTATCGCTTCAAAAATTATCTGAAACTTAAAGAAAAATATGACTTAACCATAAAACACTGTATTACTGTATTTTTGTTTTACATCAAAGAAAATTGTCTACACATTTTTACATTAAAGAAAATTGTCTACACATTTTTACATATAAAATTTAGTTGTTGTTGAATTTTATCGCTTCAAAAATTATCTGAAACTTAAAGTAAAATATGACTTAACCATAAAATGCTGTATTACTGTATTTTTGTTTTACATCAAAGAAAATTGTCAATATAGAACATTTTGTATATTTTATATAACGCATTTTGTATTTTTAATAACCCATATATGGTTTATTTATAATACTAATAGAATAGGTTAAAGGTTTATCTTAAGAGAGAGACTGTGAGAAAATTTGAAATTTCCAGGAATCGAGCGCACAAGATTTTTTAGAATTTGGTTTTTTGTTAATAAATCGACTAAATAGGTTGTAAATAGACGATTTTGAAAATATAAGGCTCATCTGGTGTGTAGTTTCGATAAAGGAGTAATTCAAAGTTACATATGTGCAGAAAATAAGAAAATTCAGCATATTTTATGTCGTGTAGTTAAAAATTTGATACTCTGCAGTTATACTAAGTCGAACATGGGCTATTTAATGGTATATAGAATATATTTTTCCGATGACGAAATCAGGCCCAAAACTCACTTTTAAATTTTTGAGCTTAGATATTGTCATCAAATATTTGCTTACTTTGTTAAGGACATATCCCATAATGTTGCCCAACATGTCTAGTTCATGTGTGCAAAGTTTCAGCGAAATTGAGGGTCCCCTTTTTCGTAGACTGTAAATCAAAGTTGCTCACCCAACATCTTCAACATCATATGACCCACATAAGTTACGAAATAGTTGAACAATCAACTTCCGGTGACTTACATTATCAAATACTATGCTAATAGACTATTCTGGATGAGTTTCACAACATTTGGACATCATTTCGACATATGCCATCAATATGAAAATCTCAAAATTAGCAACATCAGACTTCAAAGGGAAAATCAAGGTAATTTAGGTTTTTGGTTAAAAATAAAAGAGTCAATGCTTTTAAAACATGAAAAAGATGTGATATAAGTAATTATAAGCAATAAATATTGAAATATGGGGCATTAACGATTTGTCCGGTCGGTTAGAAATTTACTCTATTTTTAAATTTTCAAAAAATTTGCATTTACATCGAATTTGTTTCTAATTAATTTGTACTGGTAATATTATTTATAAAAAATAATTGTGAGACATTTTGAACTTTTTTGAATGCAAAAAACACGGATTTTAGAGATATTTTATATGCGAAAAATACCATGATTTTGAAAATGATCCGAAATAAAAGGTGGGTATTCTTAAATGTTGGAATTCTACCTACTTATTCCAAACATGTTATATTTGATTGCTAAAGGCAAAAAAAGTTGAAAGGAATGATATTTCGCACAGGTTTGCTACCTCAAAAAATGGCCAAAAATAAATTAAGGCATATGTCGAAATGATGTCCAAATGTTGTGAAACTCATCCAGAATAGTCTATTAGCATAGTATTTGATAATGTAAGTCACCGGAAGTTGATTGTTCAACTATTTCGTAACTTATGTGGGTCATATGATGTTGAAGATGTTGGGTGAGCAACTTTGATTTACAGTCTACGAAAAAGGGGACCCTCAATTTCGCTGAAACTTTGCACACATGAACTAGACATGTTGGGCAACATTATGGGATATGTCCTTAACAAAGTAAGCAAATATTTGATGACAATATCTAAGCTCAAAAATTTAAAAGTGAGTTTTGGGCCTGATTTCGTCATCGGAAAAATATATTCTATATACCATTAAATAGCCCATGTTCGACTTAGTATAACTGCAGAGTATCAAATTTTTAACTACACGACATAAAATATGCTGAATTTTCTTATTTTCTGCACATATGTAACTTTGAATTACTCCTTTATCGAAACTACACACCAGATGAGCCTTATATTTTCAAAATCGTCTATTTACAACCTATTTAGTCGATTTATTAACAAAAAACCAAATTCTAAAAAATCTTGTGCACCCTGTTTTAACGAATCTCACAGACTCTCTCTTAAACAAATTTCAAAGATTTGGAATATGATTTTTGATTTCGTTTGTTGTCTATTCGATTTAAATTCTCTCGTAGATCTTATTTTAAAAGTAAATGTTTTTTAATCTGCTTTCGTTCTTGACCACTAACTTTTTCCAAAAATCAAAAAACTCAATTTAAAGACTTGAATCTTTTTTGAGCTTCTTTCTTATGTTTTCTTTTAATCAATTAGCTTGAATTATGTGAGTGCTTCTAAAACTTTTTTGAAAACAAATATAAAAAGTCTGACCTCAACTTTTTTTGGAAAAGAGAAAAAATTTATTCACATTCAACAGTTGTTTTTGCATCTTTTTTTGACAATGAGTTTTATATGTAGGTGTGTATTTATAAAACTTTTAACTTTTTAATCTATATCTCTATACTTTTATTATTTTAAAAGCTTTTGTTTTTTAAATATTTTCTGACCATCCCTTTTTTTAAGAAAACAAAAGATTCATTTTAAAAACTTACATTTTTTTAGCTCATTTTTAAGGCTTTTTTAATCAATAAAAATAAAGCATTTTTTTTAACAAGAAATATAAAAAGATTTTTATTTTAAGTATGTATTTTTAATTCATAGCTGACCTTAACATTTTTCAAAAACAGAAAAATATATGCATTTTCAAGTTGTGGTTTTTACTTCTCTTTTTCTTTTGTACATGATTTTTAAGAGTTGATGTTTACTTTTAAAACATTGTTAATGCTATTTTTGTAAACACATTTTGTTGAAAATATTTTTGGTTCCCATTTTTATATATTATCATATATTTTTTTAAATATCTTTCTGATATCTTACTCAGAGTTTTCTTGATTCCTAATATAAATTTAAAATCCTTTGAAAACATTTGTAAGTGAACTTGCATTTTCTGAACAAATTTGTTGTTGTTGTTTTAGTGAAAGTGAAAACATATTAGAAATATTTGAATTACCAAAAATCATTTCAGAACAGCATTTCATTCGCAAAAAATGTTAAAAATTTTCTTTTTTTTGTTTCTTTTTAAAATAAAAATTTTATTAATTTGTTTAAACTTTCTCCGGTCCTCCATTCATCCAATAATTATTATCGATCGCTGTAACAATTTGTTACATTTTTTGCCCTTACGTTTTACCATTAGTTGTAATCTTGTAAAAATTTATTTTACAAGAATACACCTTTTTCTTTTCTCATCAGTAAGACTTATCCAGAATGAATTTTATTTATTGTTCCCAAAAGTCTTTTGCAACATTATTAAAAATTTCTAATTTATAAGTGAAAAAGCATCACTGTGGTGACGATCTTCTCTGTCTTA
Source organism: Panagrolaimus sp. LJ2414 (assembly GCA_024447195.1). Lineage (NCBI taxonomy): Eukaryota > Metazoa > Nematoda > Chromadorea > Rhabditida > Panagrolaimidae > Panagrolaimus > Panagrolaimus sp. LJ2414. The sequence continues at coordinate 512,459 of JAMRXY010000076.1, read as the reverse complement.
ATGTAAATTTGTTTACAAAAAATGCTATAACATTTATAATAAGCTAAGGTTTAAGAATGGATTTTAAAAGTTTTTGACGAAAACGTTACTTCCGTCACTGTCACTGTTTTTTTTTCAACAGATCAGTTGACTTTAAAAAAACATTTTTATACTTACTTGCCATCATAGATTAAACTATAAAATATTCTTAACTGCTGCCTCGTCTCACAGCATTTGAATGATGCAATAAAAACCACAACAAAGAATGATAAAAATATGCCTAAAAAACGTTGATTTTATAAATAGCAATGGTTATTGAGGGGAGCTATATGTCTTTCAATTTAAAACCGGATATACACATCATAAAAATAAACTTATTTTAATTCTCAAATGCTCATAAGCTATAAATAGTTAGGAACCAAAAAATTTTTAATTGTTCCAATTTTTCTCCATTTATCCATTAAAAGTCTATTAGCGATCGCTGTATTAATTTAATACATTTTTTTTCCGCGCAGCTGTTTTACCGTTATTTTTAAATTTCAAATTCTTTAAATCTAACAGAATGGCAAATTTTTCGATTCTCTTTAAATAAACTTTTATAATATCATTTTTCTTAGAATTTTTGAAAAGAAATATCTTTTGCATCATTATTTAAAATTTCTGATTTTATATGTATTTGATATCATCCTCTAAATTATGATAGCTTCAGTTTCTTACTTGTTTTAAAGGAATAACATTCTTAACAAAAAGTTAGATCTTGGTTGAATTGCAACTTACGTCTTTTTTCAAACAGTTTTGATACTACTTTTTACTATTTAAAAAATTTTTTCTTTAATTCAAACAATTGCAAAATTTAAAAAAAGATTTTACACCATTTTCAGCAAGTCATTCTCCAAATGAACAATTTTTCTTTTGATGCCAGTGATATATGTGCCGGGAAATTTTATACGTGAAAAATTTATAATTATTATAAACATTTTTTTATTTTTTTATTTTTTAAACTGATTTTTTACTAATTTCAGATGGAGGAATATTTTTCTTCACCAAAGAAAAAGAAAGCATATTTAAATTGCAATGATTCACAAAACAAGAAATACAGTAATTTCAATTTGAATCGTGGTCAAAAATATTCTGAAAATTGTTTTTGGGAAACAAAAAGCTCAAAATTGGGTCTCAAAAATGATTGCTACAGTAAGCTTAAACTTTGACAGTAATCATTTCAAACATTTTTTCTTTTTTTAGAATTCTCTAATGCATTTAATTCATTGAAAGATGAGAAATGCGGCTTAAAAACCTCTGCCACAACAAGCCTTTTTTCAAGATAACCAAGGAAAATTTTTTTATAAAATTTGGTTTTGAAAACTACCTGTTGTGGCCTAGAGCGATTTTAGGACGGATTTCTCATTTTTATTGTTTTCACATAAGAGATCATCATTTGGTTCGTATAAATCATGGAAAACTTCATTTCAACAAAAAGAAAAACTTGGATATTCAAATATTTCGAAAGTTATTGAAAAAGAAAAATCAAAGAATGCATTTGATTTCCGTAATCGTGGTTTATTACTCTCTGATCACATTCGAAAAAACATGAATCTTGTTGAAAGTGATGTTGAAGATAAAATTTTGACATTTAAAAAGGATAAAAAGAAGTTTAAAGATGCAACTGAAAAAGTATTATGCTCAGCTTCTGAATTACAAGTATTTTTTCAACATTTCTATAAAAAAATTCTAATTAATTGTTACGATTTGACAGGCTTCATGGGAATTTCCGAGGCAACAAAAAGAAGAATCTGCTCCAGAACCAGAAGTGATGCAATTCAAAGCATCACAAAAGTTGCTCAGCCCTTCACAGCAGTGCTGGCGGTTATCCGAATTTCTTCGGTTTCCGGTTTCGGTTAACCGGACCGAAACCGGACCTATCCGGTTTTCGGTTTCGGTTGACCGGACCGAAACCGAATGCCTTCGGTTTTCGGTTCGGTTCCGGTTTCGGTTGACTGAAAAACCGAAAAAAAACCGAACGCAAATTAAAAATTTGCAGGTTTAAAATGCCCCAAAAAGTACCTCTTTGTTAATATCGGCCCTCAATATCTTATAATTTTTGATTTTAACCTAAAATGAGTTCAAAACACCATTTTTGAAGTTCAAAAATTATTATCATATCTAAACTTTCCGTTGTGAATTGGCAAAAAATGGGAAAAATCTCCAACCGAAATCAACCGAAACCGGACCTCTACGGTTTTCGGTTTCGGTTAACCGGACCGAAACCGAAGATCTTCGGTTTTCGGTTCGGATAACCGAAAAACCGGACAGAACCGGACCGAAACCGAACCGAAAACCGATCCGAAAACCGAAAAACCGCCAGCACTGCTTCACAGGAAGATGAAAGCGCAGATGATAAATTCAGCTCATTGCAGATTAATGATGATACCACGAGTGATAATCCATATCGAGGATATCGATACAGAGGAGCACTAAACAAGCAGCTTTTTATCGTATGTTTTTGTTCGAAATTTGTGAAATCATTTAAAGATATAATAATTTTTTTAGGTTAAAGATTTCATTGGTCATGGAGGATTTGGAGCTGTTTATAGTTGTGTTGATGGGGAAACAGGAGAAAAAGAATATGCAATCAAATGCGTTGATGATATTGATGCAATAGAAATGGAAATCGAAATTTTGAAGAAAGCAAATGCAGCAAACACCAAACATCTTTGCCGATTGCATGAATATGGAAAGGGTAATGGTTATTTCTTTATGGTCATTGATCTGGTAAAAAATTAAAATACTAACATTTGAGTACAAAAGTTTGAATTTTAGCTCGGGCCAACTTTGGAAACTGTTGTCAATGATAAACAATTTGATCGATGGTCTGCTGAAATGAGATGGAAGATTGCTGAACAATGTTTGATCGGGATTCAAAATCTTCATGAACTTGGATATCTTCATCTTGATTTAAAGGTAAACTTTTTTGGTTTAATTTGCTTCATGACATTTTTTGAAATTTCAGCCTGAAAACATTGCATTCGGCCTTGGTGAGAATCAATACATGGTTTATTTATTTGATTTTGGAGTGTCATTGGAAAACGGATTTTCTCGAAAAAAATCAATTGGCGGGAATTTTCATGCTTCAATTGCTGCAATGGAATTAAAGGAGTTGGGAAGAAAAGATGATCTCGGTAAAATTTCAATAATGTCTCTTTTTTTTAAATTTGAGGATAAAGCATTTTAGAATCATGGCTTTACATGATCAAAGAACTTCTCAGTGAACAACTTCCATGGGCTTTTAAAGAAGAAGAAGATAATCGAGAACAAAGAAAGAAAAAGATTATTGAAATGAAAAAGGATTTACGCAATGACCAATCAAATATTTTCAAACATTTTTTTGGTGAACCTGAAACATTGTTCAAAAATGCGAAAACAGTTGGCCTTACTCTTCACAAAAAGACTGGAATATTAAATGAAGTTAAAAGATTCCCTGAATTGTTATTAATATTCCGCTACATTGATTCCATGAAAAAAGCTGATGTACCGGATTATGAGCGAATTTTATTTTTCCTTCAATCTGGATATGAAGTCAGTTTTTGAAAATCTTTAATGGAATAAAATTTTACTTTTAACAAAAATTTTTCAGAGAGAACGTCAAAAAGTCAAGATTGAATTTGATGCAGAATTATATAAGATCAATAATGCTGTCAAAAGTATTCTCGGACATTCCATGGCAAATGATAGTAACAAGGAAAAAGAACTTTTTCAAAAGAAATTTGAAGCTAAAGAAAAAAAGCTTGAAGAATTATCAAAGTATTGCCGCTCAAATGTTCAACGACCTCAAAATATTGCATTTTTTGTTGGATATGAATTTCGTGAAATTAATAAATCTAATCCAGACGGAAAAGAGTACACTGCTATTGAATTCAATGGAATGAGAATGACTTTGTATCAGCGAACAACTAATGGATACTGGTATCGCCATGCATCAGGTAGTGGTGTTAAAGTTGATTATAATGGCAAGCATCAACTTGGAGAAGAAGCCAAAATTAAAATTATTAAAGAAAAAAATGGTGATAAAAAATATTTATGAGTTTTTTGTATTCAAAATTTGTGTGATGCTTAATATTTTTTGAATAAATTCAAAAACATTTCTGTGATGCTTAATATTGTTTTAATAAATTCAAATTCTTTTATTCATTTCTTTTATTCACATTCTTTAAAATGTTTTTAATTCAATAGTTGTTTATTAAATTATTAATTATTAAACAACTTTTAAAAATATAATATTAATTGTTTTAATGATTTTAAAACGCATTGTGGCTGAAAAAAAGAGTGATGCAAGTAAACCTTGGCACAGTCAAAAAATGAATCTTTTTGAAACTTAACCCACGTTTTCGACTATGCTTAACAAGCCGCGATCCAAAGTTTTTTTCGCCAAAACTGCCGTTTGGACACTTTTTTGTGCCGTTGAAGTTAAAAACGGCATTTTCAGATCTCGGGTGCCATTGGAGATGTTGTCTTAATTTTCTTTGGTATAGGGGTAATCGAGGTCGCTTAATCCGAATTTCGCATTTTCGAGATTCGATTTTCGCGTTGGGACCCAAAAAATTAATTAAAAATGCTTTTTTCATTGTGTTACCAGCAAATAGTGTCACATCTGTAACAAAAATATGATATTTTTATTCTTTCATATTAAAATAATGCAACCTTGCAATCAAAACATTAATAATTGAAAAAATTTTTAATTAAATATTCAAAAAATAATTTTTTCCTTTAAATAAATGGAGAATGTTCGGTTGTTGGTTTGTTTGTTGGTTAGTAACGTTTTTATTTTTTCATTCACAAACGAAGAATAAAAACGAGAAATTTGCATGAAAAGAAAAAAGCGTATTAAACTTTCCGCTGCATTTGTGACACATGAATACTTTGTATGTGCGGGAGAAAATATGAAGGAAACTCTGGTGGCCGCCCTGCAGGGGCGGGTCACCCCTAGTATTGTAAAAGACGAAGAAGGAGCAATAAAAACAAAAAACAAAAAAGGCAGAAAAAAACACATTTTTAGCAGAAATCTGTGGACAGATGTTATGCTAAAGAAAATAAAACTTTTTTCACAAAGATCGCGAATTCTCTATCCTGTTTTGAAACATTATTTTTTAACCCTATACAAAAGACAAAAAAAGAAAAGAAACACCAAAATTGTTATTTTCTGCTTTCATTTTCTCTTTTTTTTGCACGATGATGATATTTAAAAAGATGACACCAAAATGTTTGAATTTTGGATTTGAAAATTTGATTTGCAACAATGTCAAAAATTTTGATACACTGTTTTCTATAGTTAAAAAGAAATAAATTTTTAAATTTTTTACACAACTTTAAAGAGATTCCTACAAATGAATCGCCACAATATAAAATTGCATGGATATTTAAGTGAATCATCTCAAATCAGAAAAAAATTTATTTTTTCTTTTTCGCATTTTTACTCGAAGAGAGTTTTTACAAAAAAAATAAAACGAATTTTTTTAAGCAATACTTTTAGTTCATACATAAATAATACGTGAAGTAGTAATTACTCGATCATGTGCTGCGGTCAAAAATTATTTGGTCGGTGTATTCAAAAATTTTGAAAAAGAAAGATTTACTAAAATTTTAAAAAGGGGTTTTTTACATACAACTTTTGAAATAGTGACTCTTATGGACTATCAATAAGACCCGGAATCTTTTAGACAATTCCATACAACTTTTGAAATACGGATTCTTATGCACTATCAATAAGACCCGGTAACTTTTAGACAATTCCATACAACTTTTTAAATAGTGATTCTTATGGACTTACAGTAAAATCCCTTAATTTTAAGAAAATTCCATACAACTTTTGAAATACGGATTCTTATGGATTATCAATAAGACCCGGTAACTTTTAGACAATTCCATACAACTTTTGAAATAGTGATTCTTATGGACTATCAATAAGACCCGGAATCTTTTAGACAATTCCATACAACTTTTGAAATACGGATTCTTATGGACTTACAGTAAAATCCCTTAATTTTAAGAAAATCCCATACAACTTTTGAAATACGGATTCTTATGGACTATCAATAAGACCCGATATCTTTTAGACAATTCCATACAACTTTTGAAATAGTGATTCCTATGGACTTACAGTAAAATCCCTTAATTTTAAGAAAATTCCATACAACTTTTGAAATACGGATTCTTATGGACTTACAGTAAAATCCCTTAATTTTAAGAAAATTCCATACAACTTTTGAAAAACGGATTCTTATGGACTATCAATAAGACCCGGTAACTTTTAGACAATTCCATACAACTTTTGAAATAGGGATTCTTATGGACTTACAGTAAAATCCCTTAATTTTAAGAAAATTCCATACAACTTTTGAAATACGGATTCTTATGGACTATCAATAAGACCCGGAATCTTTTAGACAATTCCATACAACTTTTGAAATAGTGATTCTTATGGACTTACAGTAAAATCCCTTAATTTTAAGAAAATTCCATACAACTTTTGAAATACGGATTCTTATGGACTATCAATAAGACCCGGTATCTTTTAGACAATTCCATACAACTTTTGAAAAACGGATTCTTATGGACTATCAATAAGACCCGGTAACTTTTAGACAATTCCATACAACTTTTGAAATACGGATTCTTATGGACTTACAGTAAAATCCCTTAATTTTAAGAAAATTCCATACAACTTTTGAAAAACGGATTCTTATGGACTATCAATAAGACCCGGTAACTTTTAGACAATTCCATACAACTTTTGAAGTAGGGATTCTTATGGACTTACAGTAAAATCCCTTAATTTTAAGAAAATTCCATACAACTTTTGAAATACGGATTCTTATGGACTATCAATAAGACCCGGAATCTTTTAGACAATTCCATACAACTTTTGAAATACGGATTCTTATGGACATACAGTAAAATCCCTTAATTTTAAGAAAATTCCATACAACTTTTGAAATACGGATTCTTATGGACTATCAATAAGACCCGGTAACTTTTTGACAATTCCATACAACTTTTGAAATACGAATTCTTATGGACTATCAATAAGACCCGGAATCTTTTAGACAATTCCATACAACTTTTGAAATAGTGATTCTTATGGACTTACAGTAAAATCCCTTAATTTTAAGAAAATTCCATACAACTTTTGAAATACGGATTCTTATGGACTATCAATAAGACCCGGTATCTTTTAGACAATTCCATACAACTTTTGAAAAACGGATTCTTATGGACTATCAATAAGACCCGGTAACTTTTAGACAATTCCATACAACTTTTGAAATACGGATTCTTATGGACTTACAGTAAAATCCCTTAATTTTAAGAAAATTCCATACAACGTTTGAAAAACGGATTCTTATGGACTATCAATAAGACCCGGTAACTTTTAGACAATTCCATACAACTTTTGAAATACGGATTCTTATGGACTATCAATAAGACCCGGTAACTTTTTGACAATTCCATACAACTTTTGAAATACGAATTCTTATGGACTATCAATAAGACCCGGAATCTTTTAGACAATTCCATACAACTTTTGAAATAGTGATTCTTATGGACTTACAGTAAAATCCCTTAATTTTAAGAAAATTCCATACAACTTTTGAAATACGGATTCTTATGGACTATCAATAAGACCCGGTATCTTTTAGACAATTCCATACAACTTTTGAAAAACGGATTCTTATGGACTATCAATAAGACCCGGTAACTTTTAGACAATTCCATACAACTTTTGAAATACGGATTCTTATGGACTTACAGTAAAATCCCTTAATTTTAAGAAAATTCCATACAACGTTTGAAAAACGGATTCTTATGGACTATCAATAAGACCCGGTAACTTTTAGACAATTCCATACAACTTTTGAAATACGGATTCTTATGGACTATCAATAAGACCCGGAATCTTTTAGACAATTCCATACAACTTTTGAAATACGGATTCTTATGGACTTACAGTAAAATCCCTTAATTTTAAGAAAATTCCATACAACTTTTGAAATACGGATTCTTATGGACTATCAATAAGACCCGGAATCTTTTAGACAATTCCATACAACTTTTGAAATACGGATTCTTATGGACTTACAGTAAAATCCCTTAATTTTAAGAAAATTCCATACAACTTTTGAAATACGGATTCTTATGGACTATCAATAAGACCCGGAATCTTTTAGACAATTCCATACAACTTTTGAAATACGGATTCTTATGGACATACAGTAAAATCCCTTAATTTTAAGAAAATTCCATACAACTTTTGAAATACGGATTCTAATGGACTATCAATAAGACCCGGAATCTTTTAGACAATTCCATACAACTTTTGAAATACGGATTCTTATGGACTATCAATAAGACCCGGTAACTTTTAGACAATTCCATACAACTTTTGAAATACGGATTCTTATGGACTATCAATAAGACCCGGAATCTTTTAGACAATTCCATACAACTTTTGAAATACGGATTCTTATGGACATACAGTAAAATCCCTTAATTTTAAGAAAATTCCATACAACTTTTGAAATACGGATTCTTATGGACTATCAATAAGACCCGGTATCTTTTAGACAATTCCATACAACTTTTGAAAAACGGATTCTTATGGACTATCAATAAGACCCGGTAACTTTTAGACAATTCCATACAACTTTTGAAATACGGATTCTAATGGACTATCAATAAGACCCGGAATCTTTTAGACAATTCCATACAACTTTTGAAATAGTGATTCTTATGGACTTACAGTAAAATCCCTTAATTTTAAGAAAATTCCATACAACTTTTGAAATACGGATTCTTATGGACTATCAATAAGACCCGGAATCTTTTAGACAATTCCATACAACTTTTGAAATACGGATTCTTATGGACATACAGTAAAATCCCTTAATTTTAAGAAAATTCCATACAACTTTTGAAATACGGATTCTTATGGACTATCAATAAGACCCGGTATCTTTTAGACAATTCCATACAACTTTTGAAAAACGGATTCTTATGGACTATCAATAAGACCCGGTAACTTTTAGACAATTCCATACAACTTTTGAAATACGGATTCTTATGGACTATCAATAAGACCCGGAATCTTTTAGACAATTCCATACAACTTTTGAAATAGTGATTCTTATGGACTTACAGTAAAATCCCTTAATTTTAAGAAAATTCCATACAACTTTTGAAATACGGATTCTTATGGACTATCAATAAGACCCGGTATCTTTTAGACAATTCCATACAACTTTTGAAAAACGGATTCTTATGGACTATCAATAAGACCCGGTAACTTTTAGACAATTCCATACAACTTTTGAAATACGGATTCTTATGGACTTACAGTAAAATCCCTTAATTTTAAGAAAATTCCATACAACTTTTGAAAAACGGATTCTTATGGACTATCAATAAGACCCGGTAACTTTTAGACAATTCCATACAACTTTTGAAATAGGGATTCTTATGGACTTACAGTAAAATCCCTTAATTTTAAGAAAATTCCATACAACTTTTGAAATACGGATTCTTATGGACTATCAATAAGACCCGGAATCTTTTAGACAATTCCATACAACTTTTGAAATACGGATTCTTATGGACATACAGTAAAATCCCTTAATTTTAAGAAAATTCCATACAACTTTTGAAATACGGATTCTAATGGACTATCAATAAGACCCGGAATCTTTTAGACAATTCCATACAACTTTTGAAAAACGGATTCTTATGGACTATCAATAAGACCCGGTAACTTTTAGACAATTCCATACAACTTTTGAAATACGGATTCTAATGGACTATCAATAAGACCCGGAATCTTTTAGACAATTCCATACAACTTTTGAAATAGTGATTCTTATGGACTTACAGTAAAATCCCTTAATTTTAAGAAAATTCCATACAACTTTTGAAATACGGATTCTTATGGACTATCAATAAGACCCGGAATCTTTTAGACAATTCCATACAACTTTTGAAATACGGATTCTTATGGACATACAGTAAAATCCCTTAATTTTAAGAAAATTCCATACAACTTTTGAAATACGGATTCTTATGGACTATCAATAAGACCCGGTATCTTTTAGACAATTCCATACAACTTTTGAAAAACGGATTCTTATGGACTATCAATAAGACCCGGTAACTTTTAGACAATTCCATACAACTTTTGAAATACGGATTCTAATGGACTATCAATAAGACCCGGAATCTTTTAGACAATTCCATACAACTTTTGAAATAGTGATTCTTATGGACTTACAGTAAAATCCCTTAATTTTAAGAAAATTCCATACAACTTTTGAAATACGGATTCTTATGGACTATCAATAAGACCCGGTAACTTTTAGACAATTCCATACAACTTTTGAAATACGGATTCTTATGGACTTACAGTAAAATCCCTTAATTTTAAGAAAATTCCATACAACTTTTGAAAAACGGATTCTTATGGACTATCAATAAGACCCGGTAACTTTTAGACAATTCCATACAACTTTTGAAATACGGATTCTTATGGACTATCAATAAGACCCGGAATCTTTTAGACAATTCCATACAACTTTTGAAATACGGATTCTTATGGACATACAGTAAAATCCCTTAATTTTAAGAAAATTCCATACAACTTTTGAAATACGGATTCTTATGGACTATCAATAAGACCCGGTATCTTTTAGACAATTCCATACAACTTTTGAAAAACGGATTCTTATGGACTATCAATAAGACCCGGTAACTTTTAGACAATTCCATACAACTTTTGAAATACGGATTCTAATGGACTATCAATAAGACCCGGAATCTTTTAGACAATTCCATACAACTTTTGAAATAGTGATTCTTATGGACTTACAGTAAAATCCCTTAATTTTAAGAAAATTCCATACAACTTTTGAAATACGGATTCTTATGGACTATCAATAAGACCCGGTAACTTTTAGACAATTCCATACAACTTTTGAAATACGGATTCTAATGGACTATCAATAAGACCCGGAATCTTTTAGACAATTCCATACAACTTTTGAAATAGTGATTCTTATGGACTTACAGTAAAATCCCTTAATTTTAAGAAAATTCCATACAACTTTTGAAATACGGATTCTTATGGACTATCAATAAGACCCGGTAACTTTTAGACAATTCCATACAACTTTTGAAATACGGATTCTTATGGACTTACAGTAAAATCCCTTAATTTTAAGAAAATTCCATACAACTTTTGAAAAACGGATTCTTATGGACTATCAATAAGACCCGGTAACTTTTAGACAATTCCATACAACTTTTGAAATAGGGATTCTTATGGACTTACAGTAAAATCCCTTAATTTTAAGAAAATTCCATACAACTTTTGAAATACGGATTCTTATGGACTATCAATAAGACCCGGAATCTTTTAGACAATTCCATACAACTTTTGAAATACGGATTCTTATGGACATACAGTAAAATCCCTTAATTTTAAGAAAATTCCATACAACTTTTGAAATACGGATTCTTATGGACTATCAATAAGACCCGGTATCTTTTAGACAATTCCATACAACTTTTGAAAAACGGATTCTTATGGACTATCAATAAGACCCGGTAACTTTTAGACAATTCCATACAACTTTTGAAATACGGATTCTAATGGACTATCAATAAGACCCGGAATCTTTTAGACAATTCCATACAACTTTTGAAATAGTGATTCTTATGGACTTACAGTAAAATCCCTTAATTTAAAGAAAATTCAATACAACTTTTGAAATACGGATTCTTATGGACTATCAATAAGACCCGGAATCTTTTAGACAATTCCATACAACTTTTGAAATACGGATTCTTATGGACATACAGTAAAATCCCTTAATTTTAAGAAAATTCCATACAACTTTTGAAATACGGATTCTTATGGACTATCAATAAGACCCGGTATCTTTTAGACAATTCCATACAACTTTTGAAAAACGGATTCTTATGGACTATCAATAAGACCCGGTAACTTTTAGACAATTCCATACAACTTTTGAAATACGGATTCTAATGGACTATCAATAAGACCCGGAATCTTTTAGACAATTCCATACAACTTTTGAAAAAGTGATTCTTATGGACTTACAGTAAAATCCCTTAATTTTAAGAAAATTCCATACAACTTTTGAAATACGGATTCTTATGGACTATCAATAAGACCCGGTATCTTTTAGACAATTCCATACAACTTTTGAAAAACGGATTCTTATGGACTATCAATAAGACCCGGTAACTTTTAGACAATTCCATACAACTTTTGAAATAGGGATTCTTATGGACTTACAGTAAATTCCCTGAATTTTAAGAAAATTTCATACAACTTTTGAAATACGGATTCTTATGGACTTACAGTAAAATCCCTTTATTTTAAGAAAATTCCATACAACTTTTGAAATACGGATTCTTATGCGCTATCAATAAGACCCGGTATCTTTTAGACAATTCTATACAACTTTTGAAATACGGATTCTTATGGACTATCAATAAGACCCGGTATCTTTTAGACAATTCCATACAACTTTTGAAAAACAGATTCTTATGGACTATCAATAAGACCCGGTAACTTTTAGACAATTCCATACAACTTTTGAAATAGGGATTCTTATGGACTTACAGTAAAATCCCTTAATTTTAAGAAAATTCCATACAACTTTTGAAATACGAATTCTTATGGACTTACAGTAAAATCCCTTAATTTTTAGAAAATTCCATACAACTTTTGAAATAGTGATTCTTATGGACTTACAGTAAAATCCCTTAATTTTAAGAAAATTCCATACAACTTTTGAAATACGAATTCTTATGGACTTACAGTAAAATCCCTTAATTTTAAGAAAATTCCATACAACTTTTGAAATACGGATTCTTATGGACTTACAGTAAAATCCCTTAATTTTAAGAAAATTCCATACAACTTTTGAAATACGGATTCTTATGGACTACCAATAAGACCCCGTATCTTTTAGAGAATTCCATACAACTTTTGAAATACGAATTCTTATGGACTTACAGTAAAATCCCTTAATTTTAAGAAAATTCCATACAACTTTTGAAATACGGATTCTTATGGACTACTAATAAGACCCCGTATCTTTTAGAGAATTCCATACAACTTTTGAAATACGGATTCTTATTTACTTACAGTAAAATCCCTTAATTTTAAGAAAATTCCATACAACTTTTGAAATAGTGATTCTTATGGACTTATAGTAAAATCCCTTAATTTTAAGAAAATTCCATACAACTTTTGAAATACGGATTCTTATGGACTTACAGTAAAATCCCTTAATTTTTAGAAAATTCCATACAACTTTTGAAATAGTGATTCTTATGGACTTACAGTAAAATCCCTTTATTTTAAGAAAATTCCATACAACTTTTGAAATACGGATTCTTATGGACTTACAGTAAAATCCCTTTATTTTAAGAAAATTCCATACAACTTTTGAAATACGGATTCTTATGCGCTATCAATAAGACCCGGTATCTTTTAGACAATTCCATACAACTTTTGAAATACGGATTCTTATGGACTATCAATAAGACCCGGTATCTTTTAGACAATTCCATACAACTTTTGAAAAACAGATTCTTATGGACTATCAATAAGACCCGGTAACTTTTAGACAATTCCATACAACTTTTGAAATAGGGATTCTTATGGACTTACAGTAAAATCCCTTAATTTTAAGAAAATTCCATACAACTTTTGAAATACGAATTCTTATGGACTTACAGTAAAATCCCTTAATTTTTAGAAAATTCCATACAACTTTTGAAATAGTGATTCTTATGGACTTACAGTAAAATCCCTTAATTTTAAGAAAATTCCATACAACTTTTGAAATACGAATTCTTATGGACTTACAGTAAAATCCCTTAATTTTAAGAAAATTCCATACAACTTTTGAAATACGGATTCTTATGGACTTACAGTAAAATCCCTTAATTTTAAGAAAATTCCATACAACTTTTGAAATACGGATTCTTATGGACTACCAATAAGACCCCGTATCTTTTAGAGAATTCCATACAACTTTTGAAATACGAATTCTTATGGACTTACAGTAAAATCCCTTAATTTTAAGAAAATTCCATACAACTTTTGAAATACGGATTCTTATGGACTACCAATAAGACCCCGTATCTTTTAGAGAATTCCATAGAACTTTTGAAATACGGATTCTTATTTACTTACAGTAAAATCCCTTAATTTTAAGAAAATTCCATACAACTTTTGAAATACGGATTCTTATGGACTTACAGTAAAATCCCTTAATTTTAAGAAAATTCCATACAACTTTTGAAATACGGATTCTTATGGACTACCAATAAGACCCCGTATCTTTTAGAGAATTCCATACAACTTTTGAAATACGAATTCTTATGGACTTACAGTAAAATCCCTTAATTTTAAGAAAATTCCATACAACTTTTGAAATACGGATTCTTATGGACTACCAATAAGACCCCGTATCTTTTAGAGAATTCCATAGAACTTTTGAAATACGGATTCTTATTTACTTACAGTAAAATCCCTTAATTTTAAGAAAATTCCATACAACTTTTGAAATAGTGATTCTTATGGACTTATAGTAAAATCCCTTAATTTTAAGAAAATTCCATACAACTTTTGAAATACGGATTCTTATGGACTTACAGTAAAATCCCTTAATTTTTAGAAAATTCCATACAACTTTTGAAATAGTGATTCTTATGGACTTACAGTAAAATCCCTTAATTTTAAGAAAATTCCATACAACTTTTGAAATACGAATTCTTATGGACTTACAGTAAAATCCCTTAATTTTAAGAAAATTCCATACAACTTTTGAAATACGGATTCTTATGGACTACCAATAAGACCCCGTATCTTTTAGAGAATTCCATACAACTTTTGAAATACGGATTCTTATGGACTTACAGTAAAATCCCTTAATTTTAAGAAAATTCCATACAACTTTTGAAATAGTGATTCTTATGGACTTATAGTAAAATCCCTTAATTTTAAGAAAATTCCATACAACTTTTGAAATACGGATTCTTATGGACTTACAGTAAAATCCCTTAATTTTAAGAAAATTCCATACAACTTTTGAAATACGGATTCTTATGGACTTACAGTAAAATCCCTTTATTTTAAGAAAATTCCATACAACTTTTGAAATACGGATTCTTATGGACTTACAGTAAAATCCCTTAATTTTAAGAAAATTCCATACAACTTTTGAAATACGGATTCTTATGGACTATCAATAAGACCCGATATCTTTTAGACAATTCCATACACCTTTTGAAATAGTGATTCTTATGGACTTACAGGAAAATCCCTTAATTTTAAGAAAATTCCATACAACTTTTGAAATACGGATTCTTATGGACTATCAATAAGACCCGATATCTTTTAGACAATTCCATACACCTTTTGAAATAGTGATTCTTATGGACTTACAGGAAAATCCCTTAATTTTAAGAAAATTCCATACAACTTTTGAAATACGGATTCTTATGGACTATCAATAAGACCCGATATCTTTTAGACAATTCCATACAACTTTTGAAATAGTGATTCTTATGGACTTACAGTAAAATCCCTTAATTTTAAGAAAATTCCATACAACTTTTGAAATACGGATTCTTATGGACTATCAATAAGACCCGGTAACTTTTAGACAATTCCATACAACTTTTGAAATAATGATTCTTATGGACTATCAATAAGACCCGGAATCTTTTAGACAATTCCATACAACTTTTGAAATACGGATTCTTATGGACTACCAATAAGACCCGATATCTTTTAGACAATTCCATACACCTTTTGAAATAGTGATTCTTATGGACTTACAGTAAAATCCCTTAATTTTAAGAAAATTCCATACAACTTTTGAAATAGTGATTCTTATGGACTTACAGTAAAATCCCTTAATTTCAAGAAAATTCCATACAACTTTTGAAATACGGATTCTTATGGACTTACAGTAAAATCCCTTTATTTTAAGAAAATTCCATACAACTTTTGAAATAGTGATTCTTATGGACTTACAGTAAAATCCCTTAATTTTAAGAAAATTCCATACAACTTTTGAAATACGGATTCTTATGGACTACCAATAAGACCCCGTATCTTTTAGAGAATTCCATACAACTTTTGAAATACGGATTCTTATGGACTTACAGTAAAATCCCTTAATTTTAAGAAAATTCCATACAACTTTTGAAATAGTGATTCTTATGGACTTATAGTAAAATCCCTTAATTTTAAGAAAATTCCATACAACTTTTGAAATACGGATTTTTATGGACTTACAGTAAAATCCCTTAATTTTAAGAAAATTCCATACAACTTTTGAAATACGGATTCTTATGGACTATCAATAAGACCCGGTAACTTTTAGACAATTCCATACAACTTTTGAAATACGGATTCTTATGGACTACCAATAAGACCCGATATCTTTTAGACAATTCCATACACCTTTTGAAATAGTGATTCTTATGGACTTACAGTAAAATCCCTTAATTTTAAGAAAATTCCATACAACTTTTGAAATAGTGATTCTTATGGACTTACAGTAAAATCCCTTAATTTTAAGAAAATTCCATACAACTTTTGAAATACGGATTCTTATGGACTACCAATAAGACCCCGTATCTTTTAGAGAATTCCATACAACTTTTGAAATACGGATTCTTAGGGACTACCAATAAGACCCGGTAACTTTTAGACAATTCCATACACCTTTTGAAATAGTGATTCTTATGGACTTACAGTAAAATCCCTTAATTTTAAGAAAATTCCATACAACTTTTGAAATACGGATTCTTATGGACTTACAGTAAAATCCCTTAATTTTAAGAAAATTCCATACAACTTTTGAAATACGGATTCTTAGGGACTACCAATAAGACCCGGTAACTTTTAGACAATTCCATACAACTTTTGAAATACGGATTCTTATGGACTACCAATAAGACCCGATATCTTTTAGACAATTCCATACACCTTTTGAAATAGTGATTCTTATGGACTTACAGTAAAATCCCTTAATTTTAAGAAAATTCCATACAACTTTTGAAATACGGATTCTTATGGACTACCAATAAGACCCCGTATCTTTTAGAGAATTCCATACAACTTTTGAAATACGGATTCTTATGGACTTACAGTAAAATCCCTTTATTTTAAGAAAATTCCATACAACTTTTGAAATAGTGATTCTTATGGACTTACAGTAAAATCCCTTTATTTTAAGAAAATTCCATACAACTTTTGAAATAGTGATTCTTATGGACTTACAGTAAAATCCCTTAATTTTAAGAAAATTCCATACAACTTTTGAAATACGGATTCTTATGGACTATCAATAAGACCCGATATCTTTTAGACAATTCCATACAACTTTTGAAATAGTGATTCTTATGGACTTACAGTAAAATCCCTTAATTTTAAGAAAATTCCATACAACTTTTGAAATACGGATTCTTATGGACTATCAATAAGACCCGGTAACTTTTAGACAATTCCATACAACTTTTGAAATAATGATTCTTATGGACTATCAATAAGACCCGGAATCTTTTAGACAATTCCATACAACTTTTGAAATACGGATTCTTATGGACTACCAATAAGACCCGATATCTTTTAGACAATTCCATACACCTTTTGAAATAGTGATTCTTATGGACTTACAGTAAAATCCCTTAATTTTAAGAAAATTCCATACAACTTTTGAAATAGTGATTCTAATGGACTTACAGTAAAATCCCTTAATTTCAAGAAAATTCCATACAACTTTTGAAATACGGATTCTTATGGACTTACAGTAAAATCCCTTTATTTTAAGAAAATTCCATACAACTTTTGAAATAGTGATTCTTATGGACTTACAGTAAAATCCCTTAATTTTAAGAAAATTCCATACAACTTTTGAAATACGGATTCTTATGGACTACCAATAAGACCCCGTATCTTTTAGAGAATTCCATACAACTTTTGAAATACGGATTCTTATGGACTTACAGTAAAATCCCTTAATTTTAAGAAAATTCCATACAACTTTTGAAATAGTGATTCTTATGGACTTATAGTAAAATCCCTTAATTTTAAGAAAATTCCATACAACTTTTGAAATACGGATTCTTATGGACTTACAGTAAAATCCCTTAATTTTAAGAAAATTCCATACAACTTTTGAAATACGGATTCTTATGGACTATCAATAAGACCCGGTAACTTTTAGACAATTCCATACAACTTTTGAAATACGGATTCTTATGGACTACCAATAAGACCCGATATCTTTTAGACAATTCCATACACCTTTTGAAATAGTGATTCTTATGGACTTACAGTAAAATCCCTTAATTTTAAGAAAATTCCATACAACTTTTGAAATAGTGATTCTTATGGACTTACAGTAAAATCCCTTAATTTTAAGAAAATTCCATACAACTTTTGAAATACGGATTCTTATGGACTACCAATAAGACCCCGTATCTTTTAGAGAATTCCATACAACTTTTGAAATACGGATTCTTAGGGACTACCAATAAGACCCGGTAACTTTTAGACAATTCCATACACCTTTTGAAATAGTGATTCTTATGGACTTACAGTAAAATCCCTTAATTTTAAGAAAATTCCATACAACTTTTGAAATACGGATTCTTATGGACTTACAGTAAAATCCCTTAATTTTAAGAAAATTCCATACAACTTTTGAAATACGGATTCTTAGGGACTACCAATAAGACCCGGTAACTTTTAGACAATTCCATACAACTTTTGAAATACGGATTCTTATGGACTACCAATAAGACCCGGTAACTTTTAGACAATTCCATACAACTTTTGAAATAATGATTCTTATGGACTATCAATAAGACCCGGAATCTTTTAGACAATTCCATACAACTTTTGAAATACGGATTCTTATGGACTACCAATAAGACCCGGTAACTTTTAGACAATTCCATACAACTTTTGAAATAATGATTCTTATGGACTATCAATAAGACCCGGAATCTTTTAGACAATTCCATACAACTTTTGAAATACGGATTCTTATGGACTACCAATAAGACCCGATATCTTTTAGACAATTCCATACACCTTTTGAAATAGTGATTCTTATGGACTTACAGTAAAATCCCTTTATTTTAAGAAAATTCCATACAACTTTTGAAATAGTGATTCTTATGGACTTACAGTAAAATCCCTTAATTTTAAGAAAATTCCATACAACTTTTGAAATACGGATTCTTATGGACTACCAATAAGACCCCGTATCTTTTAGAGAATTCCATACAACTTTTGAAATACGGATTCTTATGGACTTACAGTAAAATCCCTTAATTTTAAGAAAATTCCATACAACTTTTGAAATAGTGATTCTTATGGACTTATAGTAAAATCCCTTAATTTTAAGAAAATTCCATACAACTTTTGAAATACGGATTCTTATGGACTTACAGTAAAATCCCTTAATTTTAAGAAAATTCCATACAACTTTTGAAATACGGATTCTTATGGACTATCAATAAGACCCGGTAACTTTTAGACAATTCCATACAACTTTTGAAATACGGATTCTTATGGACTACCAATAAGACCCGATATCTTTTAGACAATTCCATACACCTTTTGAAATAGTGATTCTTATGGACTTACAGTAAAATCCCTTAATTTTAAGAAAATTCCATACAACTTTTGAAATAGTGATTCTTATGGACTTACAGTAAAATCCCTTAATTTTAAGAAAATTCCATACAACTTTTGAAATACGGATTCTTATGGACTACCAATAAGACCCCGTATCTTTTAGAGAATTCCATACAACTTTTGAAATACGGATTCTTAGGGACTACCAATAAGACCCGGTAACTTTTAGACAATTCCATACACCTTTTGAAATAGTGATTCTTATGGACTTACAGTAAAATCCCTTAATTTTAAGAAAATTCCATACAACTTTTGAAATACGGATTCTTATGGACTTACAGTAAAATCCCTTAATTTTAAGAAAATTCCATACAACTTTTGAAATACGGATTCTTAGGGACTACCAATAAGACCCGGTAACTTTTAGACAATTCCATACAACTTTTGAAATACGGATTCTTATGGACTACCAATAAGACCCGATATCTTTTAGACAATTCCATACACCTTTTGAAATAGTGATTCTTATGGACTTACAGTAAAATCCCTTAATTTTAAGAAAATTCCATACAACTTTTGAAATAGTGATTCTTATGGACTTACAGTAAAATCCCTTAATTTTAAGAAAATTCCATACAACTTTTGAAATACGGATTCTTAGGGACTATCAATAAGACCCGGAATCTTTTAGACAATTCCATACAACTTTTGAAATAGTGATTCTTATGGACTACCAATAAGACCCGGTAACTTTTAGACAATTCCATACACCTTTTGAAATAGTGATTCTTATGGACTTACAGTAAAATCCCTTAATTTTGAGAAAATTCCATACACCTTTTGAAATAGTGATTCTTATGGACTTACAGTAAAATCCCTTAATTTTAAGAAAATTCCATACAACTTTTGAAATACGGATTCTTATGGACTTACAGTAAAATCCCTTAATTTTAAGAAAATTCCATACAACTTTTGAAATACGGATTCTTATGGACTATCAATAAGACCCGGTAACTTTTAGACAATTCCATACAACTTTTGAAATACGGATTCTTATGGACTACCAATAAGACCCGATATCTTTTAGACAATTCCATACACCTTTTGAAATAGTGATTCTTATGGACTTACAGTAAAATCCCTTAATTTTAAGAAAATTCCATACAACTTTTGAAATAGTGATTCTTATGGACTTACAGTAAAATCCCTTAATTTTAAGAAAATTCCATACAACTTTTGAAATACGGATTCTTATGGACTACCAATAAGACCCCGTATCTTTTAGAGAATTCCATACAACTTTTGAAATACGGATTCTTAGGGACTACCAATAAGACCCGGTAACTTTTAGACAATTCCATACACCTTTTGAAATAGTGATTCTTATGGACTTACAGTAAAATCCCTTAATTTTAAGAAAATTCCATACAACTTTTGAAATACGGATTCTTATGGACTTACAGTAAAATCCCTTAATTTTAAGAAAATTCCATACAACTTTTGAAATACGGATTCTTAGGGACTACCAATAAGACCCGGTAACTTTTAGACAATTCCATACAACTTTTGAAATACGGATTCTTATGGACTACCAATAAGACCCGATATCTTTTAGACAATTCCATACACCTTTTGAAATAGTGATTCTTATGGACTTACAGTAAAATCCCTTAATTTTAAGAAAATTCCATACAACTTTTGAAATAGTGATTCTTATGGACTTACAGTAAAATCCCTTAATTTTAAGAAAATTCCATACAACTTTTGAAATACGGATTCTTAGGGACTATCAATAAGACCCGGAATCTTTTAGACAATTCCATACAACTTTTGAAATAGTGATTCTTATGGACTACCAATAAGACCCGGTAACTTTTAGACAATTCCATACACCTTTTGAAATAGTGATTCTTATGGACTTACAGTAAAATCCCTTAATTTTAAGAAAATTCCATACAACTTTTGAAATACGGATTCTTATGGACTTACAGTAAAATCCCTTAATTTTAAGAAAATTCCATACAACTTTTGAAATACGGATTCTTAGGGACTATCAATAAGACCCGGAATCTTTTAGACAATTCCATACAACTTTTGAAATAGTGATTCTTATGGACTACCAATAAGACCCGATATCTTTTAGACAATTCCATACACCTTTTGAAATAGTGATTCTTATGGACTTACAGTAAAATCCCTTAATTTTAAGAAAATTCCATACAACTTTTGAAATACGGATTCTTATGGACTTACAGTAAAATCCCTTAATTTTAAGAAAATTCCATACAACTTTTGAAATACGGATTCTTAGGGACTACCAATAAGACCCGGTAACTTTTAGACAATTCCATACAACTTTTGAAATAGTGATTCTTATGGACTACCAATAAGACCCGATATCTTTTAGACAATTCCATACACCTTTTGAAATAGTGATTCTTATGGACTTACAGTAAAATCCCTTAATTTTAAGAAAATTCCATACAACTTTTGAAATAGTGATTCTTATGGACTTACAGTAAAATCCCTTAATTTTAAGAAAATTCCATACAACTTTTGAAATACGGATTCTTATGGACTTACAGTAAAATCCCTTAATTTTAAGAAAATTCCATACAACTTTTGAAATACGGATTCTTATGGACTTACAGTAAAATCCCTTAATTTTAAGAAAATTCCATACAACTTTTGAAATACGGATTCTTATGGACTTACAGTAAAATCCCTTAATTTTAAGAAAATTCCATACAACTTTTGAAATACGGATTCTTAGGGACTACCAATAAGACCCGGTAACTTTTAGACAATTCCATACAACTTTTGAAATAGTGATTCTTATGGACTACCAATAAGACCCGATATCTTTTAGACAATTCCATACACCTTTTGAAATAGTGATTCTTATGGACTTACAGTAAAATCCCTTAATTTTAAGAAAATTCCATACAACTTTTGAAATACGGATTCTTATGGACTTACAGTAAAATCCCTTAATTTTAAGAAAATTCCATACAACTTTTGAAATACGGATTCTTAGGGACTACCAATAAGACCCGGTAACTTTTAGACAATTCCATACAACTTTTGAAATAGTGATTCTTATGGACTACCAATAAGACCCGATATCTTTTAGACAATTCCATACACCTTTTGAAATAGTGATTCTTATGGACTTACAGTAAAATCCCTTAATTTTAAGAAAATTCCATACAACTTTTGAAATAGTGATTCTTATGGACTTACAGTAAAATCCCTTAATTTTAAGAAAATTCCATACAACTTTTGAAATACGGATTCTTATGGACTTACAGTAAAATCCCTTAATTTTAAGAAAATTCCATACAACTTTTGAAATACGGATTCTTATGGACTTACAGTAAAATCCCTTAATTTTAAGAAAATTCCATACAACTTTTGAAATACGGATTCTTATGGACTTACAGTAAAATCCCTTAATTTTAAGAAAATTCCATACAACTTTTGAAATACGGATTCTTAGGGACTACCAATAAGACCCGGTAACTTTTAGACAATTCCATACAACTTTTGAAATAGTGATTCTTATGGACTACCAATAAGACCCGATATCTTTTAGACAATTCCATACACCTTTTGAAATAGTGATTCTTATGGACTTACAGTAAAATCCCTTAATTTTAAGAAAATTCCATACAACTTTTGAAATAGTGATTCTTATGGACTTACAGTAAAATCCCTTAATTTTAAGAAAATTCCATACAACTTTTGAAATACGGATTCTTATGGACTTACAGTAAAATCCCTTAATTTTAAGAAAATTCCATACAACTTTTGAAATACGGATTCTTATGGACTTACAGTAAAATCCCTTAATTTTAAGAAAATTCCATACAACTTTTGAAATACGGATTCTTATGGACTTACAGTAAAATCCCTTAATTTTAAGAAAATTCCATACAACTTTTGAAATACGGATTCTTATGGACTTACAGTAAAATCCCTTAATTTTAAGAAAATTCCATACAACTTTTGAAATACGGATTCTTATGGACTATCAATAAGACCCGGTAACTTTTAGACAATTCCATACAACTTTTGAAATACGGATTCTTATGGACTACCAATAAGACCCGATATCTTTTAGACAATTCCATACACCTTTTGAAATAGTGATTCTTATGGACTTACAGTAAAATCCCTTAATTTTAAGAAAATTCCATACAACTTTTGAAATAGTGATTCTTATGGACTTACAGTAAAATCCCTTAATTTTAAGAAAATTCCATACAACTTTTGAAATACGGATTCTTATGGACTACCAATAAGACCCCGTATCTTTTAGAGAATTCCATACAACTTTTGAAATACGGATTCTTATGGACTATCAATAAGACCCGGTAACTTTTAGACAATTCCATACAACTTTTGAAATAGTGATTCTTATGGACTTACAGTAAAATCCCTTAATTTTAAGAAAATTCCATACAACTTTTGAAATAGTGATTCTTATGGACTTACAGTAAAATCCCTTAATTTTAAGAAAATTCCATACAACTTTTGAAATACGGATTCTTATGGACTTACAGTAAAATCCCTTAATTTTAAGAAAATTCCATACAACTTTTGAAATACGGATTCTTATGGACTTACAGTAAAATCCCTTAATTTTAAGAAAATTCCATACAACTTTTGAAATACGGATTCTTATGGACTTACAGTAAAATCCCTTAATTTTAAGAAAATTCCATACAACTTTTGAAATACGGATTCTTATGGACTACCAATAAGACCCGATATCTTTTAGACAATTCCATACACCTTTTGAAATAGTGATTCTTATGGACTTACAGTAAAATCCCTTAATTTTAAGAAAATTCCATACAACTTTTGAAATAGTGATTCTTATGGACTTACAGTAAAATCCCTTAATTTTAAGAAAATTCCATACAACTTTTGAAATACGGATTCTTATGGACTACCAATAAGACCCCGTATCTTTTAGAGAATTCCATACAACTTTTGAAATACGGATTCTTATGGACTATCAATAAGACCCGGTAACTTTTAGACAATTCCATACAACTTTTGAAATAGTGATTCTTATGGACTTACAGTAAAATCCCTTAATTTTAAGAAAATTCCATACAACTTTTGAAATACGGATTCTTATGGACTACCAATAAGACCCGGTAACTTTTAGACAATTCCATACACCTTTTGAAATAGTGATTCTTATGGACTTACAGTAAAATCCCTTAATTTTAAGAAAATTCCATACAACTTTTGAAATACGGATTCTTATGGACTACCAATAAGACCCCGTATCTTTTAGAGAATTCCATACAACTTTTGAAATAGTGATTCTTATGGACTTACAGTAAAATCCCTTAATTTTAAGAAAATTCCATACAACTTTTGAAATAGTGATTCTTATGGACTTACAGTAAAATCCCTTAATTTTAAGAAAATTCCATACAACTTTTGAAATAGTGATTCTTATGGACTTACAGTAAAATCCCTTAATTTTAAGAAAATTCCATACAACTTTTGAAATACGGATTCTTATGGACTACCAATAAGACCCCGTATCTTTTAGAGAATTCCATACAACTTTTGAAATACGGATTCTTATGGACTTACAGTAAAATCCCTTAATTTTAAGAAAATTCCATACAACTTTTGAAATACGGATTCTTATGGACTATCAATAAGACCCGGTAACTTTTAGACAATTCCATACAACTTTTGAAATAGTGATTCTTATGGACTACCAATAAGACCCGATATCTTTTAGACAATTCCATACACCTTTTGAAATAGTGATTCTTATGGACTTACAGTAAAATCCCTTAATTTTAAGAAAATTCCATACAACTTTTGAAATACGGATTCTTATGGACTACCAATAAGACCCGGTAACTTTTAGACAATTCTATACAACTTTTGAAATAGTGATTCTTATGGACTACCAATAAGACCTGATATCTTTTAGACAATTCCATACACCTTTTGAAATAGTGATTCTTATGGACTTACAGTAAAATCCCTTAATTTTAAGAAAATTCCATACAACTTTTGAAATAGTGATTCTTATGGACTTACAGTAAAATCCCTTAATTTTAAGAAAATTCCATACAACTTTTGAAATACGGATTCTTATGGACTACCAATAAGACCCCGTATCTTTTAGAGAATTCCATACAACTTTTGAAATACGGATTCTTATGGACTTACAGTAAAATCCCTTAATTTTAAGAAAATTCCATACAACTTTTGAAATACGGATTCTTATGGACTACCAATAAGACCCGGTAACTTTTAGACAATTCTATACAACTTTTGAAATAGTGATTCTTATGGACTACCAATAAGACCTGATATCTTTTAGACAATTCCATACACCTTTTGAAATAGTGATTCTTATGGACTTACAGTAAAATCCCTTAATTTTAAGAAAATTCCATACAACTTTTGAATTAGTGATTCTTATGGACTTACAGTAAAATCCCTTAATTTTAAGAAAATTCCATACAACTTTTGAAATACGGATTCTTATGGACTACCAATAAGACCCCGTATCTTTTAGAGAATTCCATACAACTTTTGAAATACGGATTCTTATGGACTTACAGTAAAATCCCTTAATTTTAAGAAAATTCCATACAACTTTTGAAATACGGATTCTTATGGACTATCAATAAGACCCGGTAACTTTTAGACAATTCCATACAACTTTTGAAATAGTGATTCTTATGGACTACCAATAAGACCCGATATCTTTTAGACAATTCCATACACCTTTTGAAATAGTGATTCTTATGGACTTACAGTAAAATCCCTTAATTTTAAGAAAATTCCATACAACTTTTGAAATACGGATTCTTATGGACTACCAATAAGACCCGGTAACTTTTAGACAATTCTATACAACTTTTGAAATAGTGATTCTTATGGACTACCAATAAGACCTGATATCTTTTAGACAATTCCATACACCTTTTGAAATAGTGATTCTTATGGACTTACAGTAAAATCCCTTAATTTTAAGAAAATTCCATACAACTTTTGAAATAGTGATTCTTATGGACTTACAGTAAAATCCCTTAATTTTAAGAAAATTCCATACAACTTTTGAAATACGGATTCTTATGGACTTACAGTAAAATCCCTTAATTTTAAGAAAATTCCATACAACTTTTGAAATACGGATTCTTATGGACTATCAATAAGACCCGGTAACTTTTAGACAATTCCATACAACTTTTGAAATAGTGATTCTTATGGACTACCAATAAGACCCGATATCTTTTAGACAATTCCATACACCTTTTGAAATAGTGATTCTTATGGACTTACAGTAAAATCCCTTAATTTTAAGAAAATTCCATACAACTTTTGAAATACGGATTCTTATGGACTTACAGTAAAATCCCTTAATTTTAAGAAAATTCCATACAACTTTTGAAATACGGATTCTTATGGACTTACAGTAAAATCCCTTAATTTTAAGAAAATTCCATACAACTTTTGAAATACGGATTCTTATGGACTACCAATAAGACCCCGTATCTTTTAGAGAATTCCATACAACTTTTGAAATACGGATTCTTATGGACTTACAGTAAAATCCCTTTATTTTAAGAAAATTCCATACAACTTTTGAAATAGTGATTCTTATGGACTTACAGTAAAATCCCTTAATTTTAAGAAAATTCCATACAACTTTTGAAATAGTGATTCTTATGGACTACCAATAAGACCCCGTATCTTTTAGAGAATTCCATACAACTTTTGAAATACGGATTCTTATGGACTTACAGTAAAATCCCTTTATTTTAAGAAAATTCCATACAACTTTTGAAATAGTGATTCTTATGGACTTACAGTAAAATCCCTTAATTTTAAGAAAATTCCATACAACTTTTGAAATACGGATTCTTATGGACTTACAGTAAAATCCCTTAATTTTAAGAAAATTCCATACAACTTTTGAAATACGGATTCTTATGGACCATCAATAAGACCCGATATCTTTTAGACAATTCCATACAACTTTTGAAATAGTGATTCTTATGGACTTACAGTAAAATCCCTTAATTTTAAGAAAATTCCATACAACTTTTGAAATACGGATTCTTATGGACTATCAATAAGACCCGATATCTTTTAGACAATTCCATACAACTTTTGAAATAGTGATTCTTATGGACTTACAGTAAAATCCCTTAATTTTAAGAAAATTCCATACAACTTTTGAAATACGGATTCTTATGGACTTACAGTAAAATCCCTTAATTTTAAGAAAATTCCATACAACTTTTGAAATAGTGATTCTTATGGACTACCAATAAGACCCCGTATCTTTTAGAGAATTCCATACAACTTTTGAAATACGGATTCTTATGGACTTACAGTAAAATCCCTTTATTTTAAGAAAATTCCATACAACTTTTGAAATAGTGATTCTTATGGACTTACAGTAAAATCCCTTAATTTTAAGAAAATTCCATACAACTTTTGAAATAGTGATTCTTATGGACTTACAGTAAAATCCCTTAATTTTAAGAAAATTCCATACAACTTTTGAAATACGGATTCTTATGGACCATCAATAAGACCCGATATCTTTTAGACAATTCCATACAACTTTTGAAATAGTGATTCTTATGGACTTACAGTAAAATCCCTTAATTTTAAGAAAATTCCATACAACTTTTGAAATACGGATTCTTATGGACTATCAATAAGACCCGATATCTTTTAGACAATTCCATACAACTTTTGAAATAGTGATTCTTATGGACTTACAGTAAAATCCCTTAATTTTAAGAAAATTCCATACAACTTTTGAAATACGGATTCTTATGGACTACCAATAAGACCCGGTAACTTTTAGACAATTCCATACAACTTTTGAAATAGTGATTCTTATGGACTACCAATAAGACCCGATATCTTTTAGACAATTCCATACAACTTTTGAAATAGTGATTCTTATGGACTACCAATAAGACCCCGTATCTTTTAGAGAATTCCATACAACTTTTGAAATAGTGATTCTTATGGACTTACAGTAAAATCCCTTAATTTTAAGAAAATTCCATACAACTTTTGAAATACGGATTCTTATGGACTACCAATAAGACCCCGTATCTTTTAGAGAATTCCATACAACTTTTGAAATACGGATTCTTATGGACTTACAGTAAAATCCCGTAATTTTAAGAAAATTCCATACAACTTTTGAAATACGGATTCTTATGGACTATCAATAAGACCCGGTAACTTTTAGACAATTCCATACAACTTTTGAAATAGTGATTCTTATGGACTACCAATAAGACCCGATATCTTTTAGACAATTCCATACACCTTTTGAAATAGTGATTCTTATGGACTTACAGTAAAATCCCTTAATTTTAAGAAAATTCCATACAACTTTTGAAATACGGATTCTTATGGACTTACAGTAAAATCCCTTAATTTTAAGAAAATTCCATACAACTTTTGAAATACGGATTCTTATGGACTACCAATAAGACCCCGTATCTTTTAGAGAATTCCATACAACTTTTGAAATACGGATTCTTATGGACTTACAGTAAAATCCCTTTATTTTAAGAAAATTCCATACAACTTTTGAAATAGTGATTCTTATGGACTTACAGTAAAATCCCTTAATTTTACGAAAATTCCATACAACTTTTGAAATACGGATTCTTATGGACTACCAATAAGACCCCGTATCTTTTAGAGAATTCCATACAACTTTTGAAATACGGATTCTTATGGACTACCAATAAGACCCCGTATCTTTTAGAGAATTCCATACAACTTTTGAAATACGGATTCTTATGGACTTACAGTAAAATCCCGTAATTTTAAGAAAATTCCATACAACTTTTGAAATACGGATTCTTATGGACTATCAATAAGACCCGGTAACTTTTAGACAATTCCATACAACTTTTGAAATAGTGATTCTTATGGACTACCAATAAGACCCGATATCTTTTAGACAATTCCATACACCTTTTGAAATAGTGATTCTTATGGACTTACAGTAAAATCCCTTAATTTTAAGAAAATTCCATACAACTTTTGAAATACGGATTCTTATGGACTTACAGTAAAATCCCTTAATTTTAAGAAAATTCCATACAACTTTTGAAATACGGATTCTTATGGACTACCAATAAGACCCCGTATCTTTTAGAGAATTCCATACAACTTTTGAAATACGGATTCTTATGGACTTACAGTAAAATCCCTTTATTTTAAGAAAATTCCATACAACTTTTGAAATAGTGATTCTTATGGACTTACAGTAAAATCCCTTAATTTTACGAAAATTCCATACAACTTTTGAAATACGGATTCTTATGGACTACCAATAAGACCCGATATCTTTTAGACAATTCCATACACCTTTTGAAATAGTGATTCTTATGGACTTACAGTAAAATCCCTTAATTTTAAGAAAATTCCATACAACTTTTGAAATACGGATTCTTATGGACTACCAATAAGACCCCGTATCTTTTAGAGAATTCCATACAACTTTTGAAATACGGATTCTTATGGACTTACAGTAAAATCCCTTAATTTTACGAAAATTCCATACAACTTTTGAAATACGGATTCTTATGGACTTACAGTAAAATCCCTTTATTTTAAGAAAATTCCATACACCTTTTGAAATAGTGATTCTTATGGACTTACAGTAAAATCCCCGTAATAACATATTTTATTTTGTGGTGCACCTGGAATTGTCTAAACAAACAAAAAATTTTCTAAAACTTTATTTTTCAATAAAAATCTTTATTCTCCCATATTGTACCGTAATAACATATTTTATTTTGTGGTGCACCTGGAATTGTCTAAACAAACAAAAAATTTTCTAAAACTTTATTTTTCAATAAAAATCTTTATTCTCCCATATTGTACCGTAATAACATATTTTATTTTGTGGTGCACCTGGAATTGTCTAAACAAACAAAAAATTTTCTAAAACTTTATTTTTCAATAAAAATCTTTATTCTCCCATATTGTACCGTAATAACATATTTTATTTTGTGGTGCACCTGGAATTGTCTAAACAAACAAAAAATTTTCTAAAACTTTATTTTTCAATAAAAATCTTTATTCTCCCATATTGTACCGTAATAACACATTTTATTTTGTGGTGCACCTGGAATTGTCTAAACA
This sequence comes from Panagrolaimus sp. LJ2414, assembly GCA_024447195.1. Lineage (NCBI taxonomy): Eukaryota > Metazoa > Nematoda > Chromadorea > Rhabditida > Panagrolaimidae > Panagrolaimus > Panagrolaimus sp. LJ2414. Next base: position 481,555 of record JAMRXY010000076.1, on the reverse strand, counting down.
AACAAAAAATTTTCTAAAACTTTATTTTTCAATAAAAATCTTTATTCTCCCATATTGTACCGTAATAACACATTTTATTTTGTGGTGCACCTGGAATTGTCTAAACAAACAAAAAATTTTCTAAAACTTTATTTTTCAGTAAAAATCTTTATTCTCCCATATTGTACCGTAATAACATATTTTATTTCGTGGTGCACCTGGAATTGTCTAAACAGACAAAAAATTTTCTAAAACTTTATTTTTCTCTAAAAATCCCTATTTTGCTGTTTTATACCGTAATAACATATTTTATTTTGTGGTGCACCTGGAATTGTCTAAACAAACAAAAAATTTTCTAAAACTTTATTTTTCAATAGAAATCTTTATTCTCCCATATTGTACCGTAATAACATATTTTATTTTGTGGTGCACCTGGAATTGTCTAAACAAACAAAAAATTTTCTAAAACTTTATTTTTTTATAAAAATCTTTATTCTCCCATATTGTACTGTAATAACATATTTTATTTTGTGGTGCACCTGGAATTGTCTAAACAAACAAAAAATTTTCTAACACTTTTTTTTTCAATAAAAATCTTTATTCTCCCATATTGTACTGTAATAACATATTTTATTTTGTGGTGCACCTGGAATTGTCTAAACAGACATAAAATTTTCTAAAACTTTATTTTTCAATAAAAATCTTTATTCTCCCATATTGTACTGTAATAACATATTTTATTTTGTGGTGCACCTGGAATTGTCTAAACAGACATAAAATTTTCTGAAACTTTATTTTTCAATAAAAATCTTTATTCTCCCATATTGTACCGTAATAACATATAACTGACTTTCTGAAAAAATCGAGGAAAGGGCGATCGAACAAAAATTTCAAAATTGTTTTTTTGAGCTGAAATTTGGCGTGTAGTATCCTTAGGGGTCAAGGAGGTGTGATCAAAAAAAATTTTTTTGATTCGTCGTGCCACGGCATTTTTGTGCCGTTCGGTCGCCCTGGCCTTAGTTTTGATCCTTTTTTTACAAATGAGGTATATTCTGGTAGCCCTTGATCAGGGCTATCAGATGCACACATTGGGATTTTCATTGATGGTCCCACCACGAAAATTTTTCTTTTTTAAAATTATAAAGGGGGATAAGTACCCCAAGAATTCGGGTCCGCAAAAATTTTTTTTTCTCAAAATGTTCCTTTTTTCATGACTCATTTATCGACAGAAAAAAATTTTCGATTTCGAAAAATTTTTACGAGACTTTTTCAAAAAAATCGAATTTGACCTCAAAAACGATAGTTTAAACGAAATCGGAGTTCACCATCGAATTCCCCGTGGTCGATTTGCTATATGGATTTAAAATCAGAGCGATTAGACCAAAAAAAATTTTTCGTAGGTGGGTCGTCGGCAAAATTTTTTTTTGGTCCAATCGCTCTGATTTTAAACCCATATAGCAAATCGACCACGGGGAATTCGATGGTGAACTCCGATTTCGTTTAAACTATCGTTTTTGAGGTCAAATTCGATTTTTTTGAAAAAGTCTCGTAAAAATTTTTCGAAATCGAAAATTTTTTTCTGTCGATAAATGAGTCATGAAAAAAGGAACATTTTGAGAAAAAAAAATTTTTGCGGACCCGAATTCTTGGGGTACTTATCCCCCTTTATAATTTTAAAAATGAAAAATTTTCGTAGTGGGACCATCAATGAAAATCCCAATGTGTGCATCTGATAGCCCTGATCAAGGGCTACCAGAATATACCTCATTTGTACCGATTGGCTCACTGGGAAGGCCAGGGCGACACGACGGCACAAAAGTGCCGTGGCACGAAAATTTTTTTTTGATCACACCTCTTTGACCCCTAAGGATACTACACGCCAAATTTCAGCTCAAAAAAACAATTTTGAAATTTTTGATCGATCGTCTCGCAATCATTTTCCTCGATTTTTTCAGAAAGTCAGTTATATTTTATTTTGTGGTGCACCTGGAATTGTCTAAACAAACAAAAAATTTTCTAAAACTTTATTTTTCAATAAAAATCTTTATTCTCCCATATTGTACTGTAATAACATATTTTATTTTGTGGTGCACCTGGAATTGTCTAAACATACATAAAATTTTCTGAAACTTTATTTTTCAATAAAAATCTTTATTCTCCCATATTGTACCGTAATAACATATTTTATTTTGTGGTGCACCTGGAATTGTCTAAACAAACAAAAAATTTTCTAAAACTTTATTTTTTAATAAAAATCTTTATTCTCCCATATTGTAACGTAATAACATATTTTATTTTGTGGTGCACCTGGAATTGTCTAAACAAACAAAAAATTTTCTAAAACTTTATTTTTCAATAAAATATAAAAATCCCTATTTTGCTGTTTTATACGGTAATAACATATTTTATTTTGTGGTGCACCTGGAATTGTCTAAACAAACAAAAAATTTTCTAAAACTTAGTTTTTCAATAAAAATCTTTATTCTCCCATATTGTACCGTAATAACATATTTTATTTTGTGGTGCACCTGGAATTGTCTAAACAAACAAAAAATTTTCTAAAACTTTATTTTTCTATAAAAATCCCTATTTTGCTGTTTTATACGGTAATAACATATTTTATTTTGTGGTGCACCTGGAATTGTCTAAACAAACAAAAAATTTTCTAAAACTTTATTTTTCTCTAAAAATCCCTATTTTGCTGTTTTATACGGTAATAACATATTTTATTTTGTGGTGCACCTGGAATTGTCTAAACAAACAAAAAATTTTCTAAAACTTTATTTTTCTCTAAAAATCCCTATTTTGCTGTTTTATACGGTAATAACATATTTTATTTTGTGGTGCACCTGGAATTGTCTAAACAAACAAAAAATTTTCTAAAACTTTATTTTTCAATAAAAATCTTTATTCTCCCATATTGTACCGTAATAACATATTGTATTTTGTGGTGCACCTGGAATTGTCTAAACAAACAAAAAAATTTCTAAAACTTTATTTTTCTATAAAAATCCCTATTTTGCTGTTTTATACGGTAATAACATATTTTATTTTGTGGTGCACCTGGAATTGTCTAAACAAACAAAAAATTTTCTAAAACTTTATTTTTCAATAAAAATCTTTATTCTCCCATATTGTACCGTAATAACATATTTTATTTTGTGGTGCACCTGGAATTGTCTAAACAAACAAAAAATTTTCTAAAACTTTATTTTTCTATAAAAATCCCTATTTTGCTGTTTTATACGGTAATAACATATTTTATTTTGTGGTGCACCTGGAATTGTCTAAACAAACAAAAAATTTTCTAAAACTTTATTTTTCTCTAAAAATCCCTATTTTGCTGTTTTATACGGTAATAACATATTTTATTTTGTGGTGCACCTGGAATTGTCTAAACAAACAAAAAATTTTCTAAAACTTTATTTTTCAATAAAAATCTTTATTCTCCCATATTGTACCGTAATAACATATTGTATTTTGTGGTGCACCTGGAATTGTCTAAACAAACAAAAAAATTTCTAAAACTTTATTTTTCTATAAAAATCCCTATTTTGCTGTTTTATACGGTAATAACATATTTTATTTTGCGGTGCACCTGGAATTGTCTAAACAAACAAAAAATTTTCTAAAACTTTATTTTTCAATAAAAATCTTTATTCTCCCATATTGTACCGTAATAACATATTTTATTTTGTGGTGCACCTGGAATTGTCTAAACAAACAAAAAATTTTCTAAAACTTTATTTTTCAATAAAAATCTTTATTCTCCCATATTGTACCGTAATAACATATTGTATTTTGTGGTGCACCTGGAATTGTCTAAACAAACAAAAAAATTTCTAAAACTTTATTTTTCTATAAAAATCCCTATTTTGCTGTTTTATACGGTAATAACATATTTTATTTTGCGGTGCACCTGGAATTGTCTAAACAAACAAAAAATTTTCTAAAACTTTATTTTTCAATAAAAATCTTTATTCTCCCATATTGTACCGTAATAACATATTGTATTTTGTGGTGCACCTGGAATTGTCTAAACAAACAAAAAATTTTCTAAAACTTTATTTTTCAATAAAAATCTTTATTCTCCCATATTGTACCGTAATAACATATTTTATTTTGTGGTGCACCTGGAATTGTCTAAACAAACAAAAAATTTTCTAAAACTTTATTTTTCAATAAAAATCTTTATTCTCCCATATTGTACCGTAATAACATATTGTATTTTGTGGTGCACCTGGAATTGTCTAAACAAACAAAAAAATTTCTAAAACTTTATTTTTCTATAAAAATCCCTATTTTGCTGTTTTATACGGTAATAACATATTTTATTTTGTGGTGCACCTGGAATTGTCTAAACAAACAAAAAATTTTCTAAAACTTTATTTTTCAATAAAAATCTTTATTCTCCCATATTGTACCGTAATAACATATTGTATTTTGTGGTGCACCTGGAATTGTCTAAACAAACAAAAAATTTTCTAAAACTTTATTTTTCAATAAAAATCTTTATTCTCCCATATTGTACCGTAATAACATATTGTATTTTGTGGTGCACCTGGAATTGTCTAAACAAACAAAAAATTTTCTAAAACTTTATTTTTCAATAAAAATCTTTATTCTCCCATATTGTACCGTAATAACATATTGTATTTTGTGGTGCACCTGGAATTGTCTAAACAAACAAAAAATTTTCTAAAACTTTATTTTTCAATAAAAATCTTTATTCTCCCATATTGTACCGTAATAACATATTTTATTTTGTGGTGCACCTGGAATTGTCTAAACAAACAAAAAATTTTCTAAAACTTTATTTTTCAATAAAAATCTTTATTCTCCCATATTGTACCGTAATAACATATTTTATTTTGTGGTGCACCTGGAATTGTCTAAACAAACAAAAAATTTTCTAAAACTTTATTTTTCAATAAAAATCTTTATTCTCCCATATTGTACCGTAATAACATATTGTATTTTGTGGTGCGCCTGGAATTGTCTAAACAAACAAAAAATTTTCTAAAACTTTATTTTTCCATAAAAATCCCTATTTTGCTGTTTTATACGGTAATAACATATTTTATTTTGCGGTGCACCTGGAATTGTCTAAACAAACAAAAAATTTTCTAAAACTTTATTTTTCAATAAAAATCTTTATTCTCCCATATTGTACGGTAATAACATATTGTATTTTGTGGTGCACCTGGAATTGTCTAAACAAACAAAAAAATTTCTAAAACTTTATTTTTCTATAAAAATCCCTATTTTGCTGTTTTATACGGTAATAACATATTTTATTTTGCGGTGCACCTGGAATTGTCTAAACAAACAAAAAATTTTCTAAAACTTTATTTTTCAATAAAAATCTTTATTCTCCCATATTGTACCGTAATAACATATTTTATTTTGTGGTGCACCTGGAATTGTCTAAACAAACAAAAAATTTTCTAAAACTTTATTTTTCAATAAAAATCTTTATTCTCCCATATTGTACCGTAATAACATATTTTATTTTGTGGTGCACCTGGAATTGTCTAAACAAACAAAAAATTTTCTAAAACTTTATTTTTCAATAAAAATCTTTATTCTCCCATATTATACCGTAATAACACATTTTATTTTGTGGTGCACCTGGAATTGTCTAAACAAACAAAAAATTTTCTAAAACTTTATTTTTCAATAAAAATCTTTATTCTCCCATATTGTACGGTAATAACATATTTTATTTTGTGGTGCACCTGGAATTGTCTAAACAAACAAAAAATTTTCTAAAACTTTATTTTTCAATAAAAATCTTTATTCTCCCATATTGTACCGTAATAACATATTGTATTTTGTGGTGCACCTGAAATTGTCTAAACAAACAAAAAATTTTCTAAAACTTTATTTTTCTATAAAAATCCCTATTTTGCTGTTTTATACGGTAATAACATATTTTATTTTGTGGTGCACCTGGAATTGTCTAAACAGAAAAAAAATTTTCTAAAACTTTATTTTTCTATAAAAATCCCTATTTTGCTGTTTTATACGGTAATAACATATTTTATTTTTTGGTGCACCTGGAATTGTCTAAACAAACAAAAAATTTTCTAAAACTTTATTTTTCTATAAAAATCCCTATTTTGCTGTTTTATACGGTAATAACATATTTTATTTTGCGGTGCACCTGGAATTGTCTAAACAAACAAAAAATTTTCTAAAACTTTATTTTTCAGTAAAAATCTTTATTCTCCCATATTGTACCGTAATAACATTTTTTATTTCGTGGTGCACCTGGAATTGTCTAAACAAACAAAAAATTTTCTAAAACTTTATTTTTCAATAAAAATCTTTATTCTCCCATATTGTACCGTAATAACATTTTTTATTTCGTGGTGCACCTGGAATTGTCTAAACAAACAAAAAATTTTCTAAAACTTTATTTTTCAGTAAAAATCTTTATTCTCCCATATTGTACCGTAATAACATTTTTTATTTCGTGGTGCACCTGGAATTGTCTAAACAAACAAAAAATTTTCTAAAACTTTATTTTTCTATAAAAATCTTTATTCTCCCATATTGTACCGTAATAACATATTTTATTTTGTGGTGCACCTGGAATTGTCTAAACAAACAAAAAATTTTCTAAAACTTTATTTTTCAATAAAATATAAAAATCCCTATTTTGCTGTTTTATACGGTAATAACATATTTTATTTTGTGGTGCACCTGGAATTGTCTAAACAAACAAAAAATTTTCTAAAACTTTATTTTTTAATAAAAATCTTTATTCTCCCATATTGTAACGTAATAACATATTTTATTTTGTGGTGCACCTGGAATTGTCTAAACAAACAAAAAATTTTCTAAAACTTTATTTTTCAATAAAATATAAAAATCCCTATTTTGCTGTTTTATACGGTAATAACATATTTTATTTTGTGGTGCACCTGGAATTGTCTAAACAAACAAAAAATTTTCTAAAACTTTATTTTTTAATAAAAATCTTTATTCTCCCATATTGTACCGTAATAACATATTTTATTTTGTGGTGCACCTGGAATTGTCTAAACAAACAAAAAATTTTCTAAAACTTTATTTTTCTCTAAAAATCCCTATTTTGCTGTTTTATACGGTAATAACATATTTTATTTTGCGGTGCACCTGGAATTGTCTAAACAAACAAAAAATTTTCTAAAACTTTATTTTTCAATAAAAATCTTTATTCTCCCATATTGTACCGTAATAACATATTGTATTTTGTGGTGCACCTGGAATTGTCTAAACAAACAAAAAAATTTCTAAAACTTTATTTTTCTATAAAAATCCCTATTTTGCTGTTTTATACGGTAATAACATATTTTATTTTGCGGTGCACCTGGAATTGTCTAAACAAACAAAAAATTTTCTAAAACTTTATTTTTCAATAAAAATCTTTATTCTCCCATATTGTACCGTAATAACATATTTTATTTTGTGGTGCACCTGGAATTGTCTAAACAAACAAAAAATTTTCTAAAACTTTATTTTTCAATAAAAATCTTTATTCTCCCATATTGTACCGTAATAACATATTGTATTTTGTGGTGCACCTGGAATTGTCTAAACAAACAAAAAAATTTCTAAAACTTTATTTTTCTATAAAAATCCCTATTTTGCTGTTTTATACGGTAATAACATATTTTATTTTGTGGTGCACCTGGAATTGTCTAAACAAACAAAAAATTTTCTAAAACTTTATTTTTCAATAAAAATCTTTATTCTCCCATATTGTACCGTAATAACATATTGTATTTTGTGGTGCGCCTGGAATTGTCTAAACAAACAAAAAATTTTCTAAAACTTTATTTTTCCATAAAAATCCCTATTTTGCTGTTTTATACGGTAATAACATATTGTATTTTGTGGTGCACCTGGAATTGTCTAAACAAACAAAAAAATTTCTAAAACTTTATTTTTCCATAAAAATCCCTATTTTGCTGTTTTATACGGTAATAACATATTGTATTTTGTGGTGCACCTGGAATTGTCTAAACAAACAAAAAAATTTCTAAAACTTTATTTTTCTATAAAAATCCCTATTTTGCTGTTTTATACGGTAATAACATATTTTATTTTGCGGTGCACCTGGAATTGTCTAAACAAACAAAAAATTTTCTAAAACTTTATTTTTCAATAAAAATCTTTATTCTCCCATATTGTACCGTAATAACATATTGTATTTTGTGGTGCGCCTGGAATTGTCTAAACAAACAAAAAAATTTCTAAAACTTTATTTTTCCATAAAAATCCCTATTTTGCTGTTTTATACGGTAATAACATATTGTATTTTGTGGTGCACCTGGAATTGTCTAAACAAACAAAAAAATTTCTAAAACTTTATTTTTCCATAAAAATCCCTATTTTGCTGTTTTATACGGTAATAACATATTGTATTTTGTGGTGCACCTGGAATTGTCTAAACAAACAAAAAAATTTCTAAAACTTTATTTTTCCATAAAAATCCCTATTTTGCTGTTTTATACGGTAATAACATATTGTATTTTGTGGTGCACCTGGAATTGTCTAAACAAACAAAAAAATTTCTAAAACTTTATTTTTCTATAAAAATCCCTATTTTGCTGTTTTATACGGTAATAACATATTTTATTTTGCGGTGCACCTGGAATTGTCTAAACAAACAAAAAATTTTCTAAAACTTTATTTTTCAATAAAAATCTTTATTCTCCCATATTGTACCGTAATAACATATTGTATTTTGTGGTGCGCCTGGAATTGTCTAAACAAACAAAAAAATTTCTAAAACTTTATTTTTCCATAAAAATCCCTATTTTGCTGTTTTATACGGTAATAACATATTGTATTTTGTGGTGCACCTGGAATTGTCTAAACAAACAAAAAAATTTCTAAAACTTTATTTTTCCATAAAAATCCCTATTTTGCTGTTTTATACGGTAATAACATATTGTATTTTGTGGTGCACCTGGAATTGTCTAAACAAACAAAAAATTTTCTAAAACTTTATTTTTCAATAAAAATCTTTATTCTCCCATATTGTACCGTAATAACATATTGTATTTTGTGGTGCACCTGGAATTGTCTAAACAAACAAAAAAATTTCTAAAACTTTATTTTTCTATAAAAATCCCTATTTTGCTGTTTTATACGGTAATAACATATTTTATTTTGTGGTGCACCTGGAATTGTCTAAACAAACAAAAAATTTTCTAAAACTTTATTTTTCAATAAAAATCTTTATTCTCCCATATTGTACCGTAATAACATATTTTATTTTGTGGTGCACCTGGAATTGTCTAAACAAACAAAAAATTTTCTAAAACTTTATTTTTCAATAAAAATCTTTATTCTCCCATATTATACCGTAATAACACATTTTATTTTGTGGTGCACCTGGAATTGTCTAAACAAACAAAAAATTTTCTAAAACTTTATTTTTCAATAAAAATCTTTATTCTCCCATATTGTACGGTAATAACATATTTTATTTTGTGGTGCACCTGGAATTGTCTAAACAAACAAAAAATTTTCTAAAACTTTATTTTTCAATAAAAATCTTTATTCTCCCATATTGTACCGTAATAACATATTGTATTTTGTGGTGCACCTGGAATTGTCTAAACAAACAAAAAATTTTCTAAAACTTTATTTTTCTATAAAAATCCCTATTTTGCTGTTTTATACGGTAATAACATATTTTATTTTGTGGTGCACCTGGAATTGTCTAAACAGAAAAAAAATTTTCTAAAACTTTATTTTTCTATAAAAATCCCTATTTTGCTGTTTTATACGGTAATAACATATTTTATTTTGTGGTGCACCTGGAATTGTCTAAACAGAAAAAAAATTTTCTAAAACTTTATTTTTCTATAAAAATCCCTATTTTGCTGTTTTATACGGTAATAACATATTTTATTTTTTGGTGCACCTGGAATTGTCTAAACAAACAAAAAATTTTCTAAAACTTTATTTTTCTATAAAAATCCCTATTTTGCTGTTTTATACGGTAATAACATATTTTATTTTGCGGTGCACCTGGAATTGTCTAAACAAACAAAAAATTTTCTAAAACTTTATTTTTCAGTAAAAATCTTTATTCTCCCATATTGTACCGTAATAACATTTTTTATTTCGTGGTGCACCTGGAATTGTCTAAACAAACAAAAAATTTTCTAAAACTTTATTTTTCAATAAAAATCTTTATTCTCCCATATTGTACCGTAATAACATATTTTATTTTGGGGTGCACCTGGAATTGTCTAAACAAACAAAAAATTTTCTAAAACTTTATTTTTCTATAAAAATCTTTATTCTCCCATATTGTACCGTAATAACATATTTTATTTTGTGGTGCACCTGGAATTGTCTAAACAAACAAAAAATTTTCTAAAACTTTATTTTTCAATAAAATATAAAAATCCCTATTTTGCTGTTTTATACGGTAATAACATATTTTATTTTGTGGTGCACCTGGAATTGTCTAAACAAACAAAAAATTTTCTAAAACTTTATTTTTTAATAAAAATCTTTATTCTCCCATATTGTAACGTAATAACATATTTTATTTTGTGGTGCACCTGGAATTGTCTAAACAAACAAAAAATTTTCTAAAACTTTATTTTTCAATAAAATATAAAAATCCCTATTTTGCTGTTTTATACGGTAATAACATATTTTATTTTGTGGTGCACCTGGAATTGTCTAAACAAACAAAAAATTTTCTAAAACTTTATTTTTTAATAAAAATCTTTATTCTCCCATATTGTACCGTAATAACATATTTTATTTTGTGGTGCACCTGGAATTGTCTAAACAAACAAAAAATTTTCTAAAACTTTATTTTTCAATAAAATATAAAAATCCCTATTTTGCTGTTTTATACGGTAATAACATATTTTATTTTGTGGTGCACCTGGAATTGTCTAAACAAACAAAAAATTTTCTAAAACTTTATTTTTTAATAAAAATCTTTATTCTCCCATATTGTAACGTAATAACATATTTTATTTTGTGGTGCACCTGGAATTGTCTAAACAAACAAAAAATTTTCTAAAACTTTATTTTTCAATAAAATATAAAAATCCCTATTTTGCTGTTTTATACGGTAATAACATATTTTATTTTGTGGTGCACCTGGAATTGTCTAAACAAACAAAAAATTTTCTAAAACTTTATTTTTTAATAAAAATCTTTATTCTCCCATATTGTACCGTAATAACATATTTTATTTTGTGGTGCACCTGGAATTGTCTAAACAAACAAAAAATTTTCTAAAACTTTATTTTTCTCTAAAAATCCCTATTTTGCTGTTTTATACGGTAATAACATATTTTATTTTGTGGTGCACCTGGAATTGTCTAAACAAACAAAAAATTTTCTAAAACTTTATTTTTCTCTAAAAATCCCTATTTTGCTGTTTTATACGGTAATAACATATTTTATTTTGTGGTGCACCTGGAATTGTCTAAACAAACAAAAAATTTTCTAAAACTTTATTTTTCTCTAAAAATCCCTATTTTGCTGTTTTATACGGTAATAACATATTTTATTTTGTGGTGCACCTGGAATTGTCTAAACAAACAAAAAATTTTCTAAAACTTTATTTTTCTCTAAAAATCCCTATTTTGCTGTTTTATACGGTAATAACATATTTTATTTTGTGGTGCACCTGGAATTGTCTAAACAAACAAAAAATTTTCTAAAACTTTATTTTTCTCTAAAAATCCCTATTTTGCTGTTTTATACGGTAATAACATATTTTATTTTGCGGTGCACCTGGAATTGTCTAAACAAACAAAAAATTTTCTAAAACTTTATTTTTCTCTAAAAATCCCTATTTTGCTGTTTTATACGGTAATAACATATTTTATTTTGTGGTGCACCTGGAATTGTCTAAACAAACAAAAAATTTTCTAAAACTTTATTTTTCTCTAAAAATCCCTATTTTGCTGTTTTATACGGTAATAACATATTTTATTTTGCGGTGCACCTGGAATTGTCTAAACAAACAAAAAATTTTCTAAAACTTTATTTTTCTCTAAAAATCCCTATTTTGCTGTTTTATACGGTAATAACATATTTTATTTGGTGGTGCACCTGGAATTGTCTAAACAAACAAAAAATTTTCTAAAACTTTATTTTTCTCTAAAAATCCCTATTTTGCTGTTTTATACGGTAATAACATATTTTATTTTGTGGTGCACCTGGAATTGTCTAAACAAACAAAAAATTTTCTAAAACTTTATTTTTCTCTAAAAATCCCTATTTTGCTGTTTTATACGGTAATAACATATTTTATTTTGTGGTGCACCTGGAATTGTCTAAACAAACAAAAAATTTTCTAAAACTTTATTTTTCTATAAAAATCCCTATTTTGCTGTTTTATACGGTAATAACATATTTTATTTTGCGGTGCACCTGGAATTGTCTAAACAAACAAAAAATTTTCTAAAACTTTATTTTTCAATAAAAATCTTTATTCTCCCATATTGTACCGTAATAACATATTTTATTTTGTGGTGCACCTGGAATTGTCTAAACAAACAAAAAATTTTCTAAAACTTTATTTTTCAATAAAAATCTTTATTCTCCCATATTGTACCGTAATAACATATTTTATTTTGTGGTGCACCTGGAATTGTCTAAACAAACAAAAAATTTTCTAAAACTTTATTTTTTTATAAAAATCTTTATTCTCCCATATTGTACTGTAATAACATATTTTATTTTGTGGTGCACCTGGAATTGTCTAAACAAACAAAAAATTTTCTAACACTTTTTTTTTCAATAAAAATCTTTATTCTCCCATATTGTACTGTAATAACATATTTTATTTTGTGGTGCACCTGGAATTGTCTAAACAGACATAAAATTTTCTAAAACTTTATTTTTCAATAAAAATCTTTATTCTCCCATATTGTACTGTAATAACATATTTTATTTTGTGGTGCACCTGGAATTGTCTAAACAGACATAAAATTTTCTGAAACTTTATTTTTCAATAAAAATCTTTATTCTCCCATATTGTACCGTAATAACATATTTTATTTTGTGGTGCACCTGGAATTGTCTAAACAGACATAAAATTTTCTGAAACTTTATTTTTCAATAAAAATCTTTATTCTCCCATATTGTACCGTAATAACATATTTTATTTTGTGGTGCACCTGGAATTGTCTAAACAAACAAAAAATTTTCTAAAACTTTATTTTTTAATAAAAATCTTTATTCTCCCATATTGTAACGTAATAACATATTTTATTTTGTGGTGCACCTGGAATTGTCTAAACAAACAAAAAATTTTCTAAAACTTTATTTTTCAATAAAATATAAAAATCCCTATTTTGCTGTTTTATACGGTAATAACATATTTTATTTTGTGGTGCACCTGGAATTGTCTAAACAAACAAAAAATTTTCTAAAACTTAGTTTTTCAATAAAAATCTTTATTCTCCCATATTGTACCGTAATAACATATTTTATTTTGTGGTGCACCTGGAATTGTCTAAACAAACAAAAAATTTTCTAAAACTTTATTTTTCTATAAAAATCCCTATTTTGCTGTTTTATACGGTAATAACATATTTTATTTTGTGGTGCACCTGGAATTGTCTAAACAAACAAAAAATTTTCTAAAACTTTATTTTTCTCTAAAAATCCCTATTTTGCTGTTTTATACGGTAATAACATATTTTATTTTGTGGTGCACCTGGAATTGTCTAAACAAACAAAAAATTTTCTAAAACTTTATTTTTCTCTAAAAATCCCTATTTTGCTGTTTTATACGGTAATAACATATTTTATTTTGTGGTGCACCTGGAATTGTCTAAACAAACAAAAAATTTTCTAAAACTTTATTTTTCAATAAAAATCTTTATTCTCCCATATTGTACCGTAATAACATATTGTATTTTGTGGTGCACCTGGAATTGTCTAAACAAACAAAAAAATTTCTAAAACTTTATTTTTCTATAAAAATCTTTATTCTCCCATATTGTACCGTAATAACATATTTTATTTTGTGGTGCACCTGGAATTGTCTAAACAAACAAAAAATTTTCTAAAACTTTATTTTTCAATAAAAATCTTTATTCTCCCATATTGTACCGTAATAACATATTGTATTTTGTGGTGCACCTGGAATTGTCTAAACAAACAAAAAAATTTCTAAAACTTTATTTTTCTATAAAAATCTTTATTCTCCCATATTGTACCGTAATAACATATTTTATTTTGTGGTGCACCTGGAATTGTCTAAACAAACAAAAAATTTTCTAAAACTTTATTTTTCTATAAAAATCCCTATTTTGCTGTTTTATACGGTAATAACATATTTTATTTTGTGGTGCACCTGGAATTGTCTAAACAAACAAAAAATTTTCTAAAACTTTATTTTTCAATAAAAATCTTTATTCTCCCATATTGTACCGTAATAACATATTTTATTTTGTGGTGCACCTGGAATTGTCTAAACAAACAAAAAATTTTCTAAAACTTTATTTTTCTATAAAAATCCCTATTTTGCTGTTTTATACGGTAATAACATATTTTATTTTGTGGTGCACCTGGAATTGTCTAAACAAACAAAAAATTTTCTAAAACTTTATTTTTCTCTAAAAATCCCTATTTTGCTGTTTTATACGGTAATAACATATTTTATTTTGCGGTGCACCTGGAATTGTCTAAACAAACAAAAAATTTTCTAAAACTTTATTTTTCAATAAAAATCTTTATTCTCCCATATTGTACCGTAATAACATATTGTATTTTGTGGTGCACCTGGAATTGTCTAAACAAACAAAAAAATTTCTAAAACTTTATTTTTCTATAAAAATCCCTATTTTGCTGTTTTATACGGTAATAACATATTTTATTTTGCGGTGCACCTGGAATTGTCTAAACAAACAAAAAATTTTCTAAAACTTTATTTTTCAATAAAAATCTTTATTCTCCCATATTGTACCGTAATAACATATTTTATTTTGTGGTGCACCTGGAATTGTCTAAACAAACAAAAAATTTTCTAAAACTTTATTTTTCAATAAAAATCTTTATTCTCCCATATTGTACCGTAATAACATATTGTATTTTGTGGTGCACCTGGAATTGTCTAAACAAACAAAAAAATTTCTAAAACTTTATTTTTCTATAAAAATCCCTATTTTGCTGTTTTATACGGTAATAACATATTTTATTTTGTGGTGCACCTGGAATTGTCTAAACAAACAAAAAATTTTCTAAAACTTTATTTTTCAATAAAAATCTTTATTCTCCCATATTGTACCGTAATAACATATTGTATTTTGTGGTGCGCCTGGAATTGTCTAAACAAACAAAAAATTTTCTAAAACTTTATTTTTCCATAAAAATCCCTATTTTGCTGTTTTATACGGTAATAACATATTTTATTTTGCGGTGCACCTGGAATTGTCTAAACAAACAAAAAATTTTCTAAAACTTTATTTTTCAATAAAAATCTTTATTCTCCCATATTGTACGGTAATAACATATTGTATTTTGTGGTGCACCTGGAATTGTCTAAACAAACAAAAAAATTTCTAAAACTTTATTTTTCTATAAAAATCCCTATTTTGCTGTTTTATACGGTAATAACATATTTTATTTTGCGGTGCACCTGGAATTGTCTAAACAAACAAAAAATTTTCTAAAACTTTATTTTTCAATAAAAATCTTTATTCTCCCATATTGTACCGTAATAACATATTTTATTTTGTGGTGCACCTGGAATTGTCTAAACAAACAAAAAATTTTCTAAACTTTATTTTTCAATAAAAATCTTTATTCTCCCATATTGTACGGTAATAACATATTTTATTTTGTGGTGCACCTGGAATTGTCTAAACAAACAAAAAATTTTCTAAAACTTTATTTTTCAATAAAAATCTTTATTCTCCCATATTGTACCGTAATAACATATTGTATTTTGTGGTGCACCTGGAATTGTCTAAACAAACAAAAAATTTTCTAAAACTTTATTTTTCTATAAAAATCCCTATTTTGCTGTTTTATACGGTAATAACATATTTTATTTTGTGGTGCACCTGGAATTGTCTAAACAGAAAAAAATTTTCTAAAACTTTATTTTTCTATAAAAATCCCTATTTTGCTGTTTTATACGGTAATAACATATTTTATTTTGTGGTGCACCTGGAATTGTCTAAACAGAAAAAAAATTTTCTAAAACTTTATTTTTCTATTAAAATCCCTATTTTGCTGTTTTATACGGTAATAACATATTTTATTTTGCGGTGCACCTGGAATTGTCTAAACAAACAAAAAATTTTCTAAAACTTTATTTTTCTATAAAAATCCCTATTTTGCTGTTTTATACGGTAATAACATATTTTATTTTGTGGTGCACCTGGAATTGTCTAAACAGAAAAAAAATTTTCTAAAACTTTATTTTTCAATAAAAATCTTTATTCTCCCATATTGTACCGTAATAACATATTTTATTTTGTGGTGCACCTGGAATTGTCTAAACAAACAAAAAATTTGTTAAAACTTTATTTTTCTATAAAAATCCCTATTTTGCTGTTTTATACGGTAATAACATATTTTATTTTGTGGTGCACCTGGAATTGTCTAAACAGAAAAAAAATTTTCTAAAACTTTATTTTTCAATAAAAATCTTTATTCTCCCATATTGTACCGTAATAACATATTTTATTTTGTGGTGCACCTGGAATTGTCTAAACAAACAAAAAATTTGTTAAAACTTTATTTTTCTATAAAAATCCCTATTTTGCTGTTTTATACGGTAATAACATATTTTATTTTGCGGTGCACCTGGAATTGTCTAAACAAACAAAAAATTTTCTAAAACTTTATTTTTCTCTAAAAATCCCTATTTTGCTGTTTTATACGGTAATAACATATTTTATTTTGTGGTGCACCTGGAATTGTCTAAACAAACAAAAAATTTGTTAAAACTTTATTTTTCTATAAAAATCCCTATTTTGCTGTTTTATACGGTAATAACATATTTTATTTTGTGGTGCACCTGGAATTGTCTAAACAGAAAAAAAATTTTCTAAAACTTTATTTTTCAATAAAAATCTTTATTCTCCCATATTGTACCGTATTAATTTGGCGTAATTTGACCACAAAACAAAAATTTTTTTCCTTTGACTTTTTTCAAAAATGCTGTTAAAGGTAGTTTTTTCATAAGTTTTTGGTATGAGCGTTCGAGTTGTGATAACCTGAACGTTTGTGGCATACATATTCTTGTTCAGAATGCTTTGTTTTATTAAAAAAATGATTTTGGCGTAATTTGACCACAAAACAAAAATTGTTTTCCTTTGACTTTTTTCAAAAATGCTGTTAAAGGTAGTTTTTTCATAAGTTTTTGGTATGAGCGTTCGAGTTGTGATAACCTGAACGTTTGTGGCATACATATTCTTGTTCAGAATGCTTTGTTTTATTAAAAAAATGATTTTGGCGTAATTTGACCACAAAACAAAAATTTTTTTCCTTTGACTTTTTTCAAAAATGCTGTTAAAGGTAGTTTTTTCATCAGTTTTTGGTATGAGCGTTCGAGTTGTGATAACCTGAAAGTTTGTGGCATACATATTCTTGTTCAGAATGCTTTGTTTTATTAAAAAAATGATTTTGGCGTAATTTGACCACAAAACAAAAATTTTTTTCCTTTGACTTTTTTCAAAAATGCTGTTAAAGGTAGTTTTTTCATAAGTTTTTGGTATGAGCGTTCGAGTTGTGATAACCTGAACGTTTGTGGCATACATATTCTTGTTCAGAATGCTTTGTTTTATTAAAAAAATGATTTTGGCGTAATTTGACCACAAAACAAAAATTGTTTTCCTTTGGCTTTTTTCAAAAATACTGTTAAAGGTAGTTTTTTCATCAGTTTTTGGTATGAGCGTTCGAGTTGTGATAACCTGAAAGTTTGTGGCATACATATTCTTGTTCAGAATGCTTTGTTTTATTAAAAAAATGATTTTGGCGTAATTTGACCACAAAACAAAAATTTTTTTCCTTTGACTTTTTTCAAAAATGCTGTTAAAGGTAGTTTTTTCATAAGTTTTTGGTATGAGCGTTCGAGTTGTGATAACCTGAACGTTTGTGGCATACATATTCTTGTTCAGAATGCTTTGTTTTTTTAAAAAAAGGATTTTGTCGTAATTTGACCACAAAACAAAAATTTTTTTCCTTTGACGTTTTTCAAAAATGCTGGTAAAGGTAGTATTTTCATCAGTTTTTGGCATGAGCGTTCGAGTTGTGACAACATGAACGTTTCTGGCATACATATTCTTGTTCAGAATGCTTTGTTTAATTATAAAAATGATTTTTGCGTAATTTGACCATCAAACAAAAATTTTTTTCTTTTGACTTTTTTTTAAAATACTGTTAAACTGTATTTTTACATCAGTTTTTGGCATGAGCGTTCGAGTTTTGATAACCTGAACGTTTGTGGCATACATATTCTTGTTCAGAATGCTTTGTTTTATTAAAAAAATGATTTTGGCGTAATTTGACCACAAAACAAAAATTTTTTTCCTTTGACGTTTTTCAAAAATGCTGGTAAAGGTAGTATTTTCATCAGTTTTTGGTATGAGCGTTCGAGTTGTGATAACCTGAACGTTTGTGGCATACATATTCTTGTTCAGAATGCTTTGTTTTATTAAAAAAATAATTTTGGCGTAATTTGACCACAAAACAAAAATTTTTTTCCTTTGACTTTTTTCAAAAATGCTGTTAAAGGTAGTTTTTTCATAAGTTTTTGGTATGAGCGTTCGAGTTGTGATAACCTGAACGTTTGTGGCATACATATTCTTGTTCAGAATGCTTTGTTTTATTAAAAAAATAATTTTGGCGTAATTTGACCACAAAACAAAAATTTTTTTCCTTTGACTTTTTTCAAAAATGCTGTTAAAGGTAGTTTTTTCATCAGTTTTTGGTATGAGCGTTCGAGTTGTGATAACCTGAAAGTTTGTAGCATACATGTTCTTGTTCAGAATGCTTTGTTTTTTTAAAAAATGGATTTTGTCGTAATTTGACCACAAAACAAAAATTTTTTTCCTTTGACTTTTTTCAAAAATGCAGGTAAAGGTAGTTTTTTCATAAGTTTATGGTATGAGCGTTCGAGTTGTGATAACCTGAACATTTGTGGCATACATAATCTTGTTCAGAATGCTTTGTTTAATTATAAAAATGATTTTTGCGTAATTTGACCACAAAACAAAAATTTTTTTCCTTTGACGTTTTTCAAAAATGCAGGTAAAGGTAGTTTTTTCATAAGTTTATGGTATGAGCGTTCGAGTTGTGATAACCTGAACGTTTGTGGCATACATATTCTTGTTCAGAATGCTTTGTTTTATTATAAAAATGATTTTTGCGAAATTTGACTATCAAACAAAAATTTTTTTCTTTTGGGTTTTTTCAAAAATACTGTTAAAGGTAGTTTTTTCATCAGTTTTTGGTATGAGCGTTCGAGTTGTGATAACCTGAAAGTTTGTGGCATACATATTCTTGTTCAGAATGCTTTGTTTTATTAAAAAAATGATTTTGGCGTAATTTGACCACAAAACAAAAATTGTTTTCCTTTGACTTTTTTCAAAAATGCTGTTAAAGGTAGTTTTTTCATAAGTTTTTGGTATGAGCGTTCGAGTTGTGATAACCTGAACGTTTGTGGCATACATGTTCTTGTTCAGAATGCTTTGTTTTATTAAAAAAATGATTTTGGCGTAATTTGACCACAAAACAAAAATTGTTTTCCTTTGACTTTTTTTAAAAATGCTGTTAAAGGTAGTTTTTTCATAAGTTTTTGGTATGAGCGTTCGAGTTGTGATAACCTGAACGTTTGTGGCATACATATTCTTGTTCAGAATGCTTTGTTTTATTAAAAAAATGATTTTGGCGTAATTTGACCACAAAACAAAAATTGTTTTCCTTTGGCTTTTTTCAAAAATACTGTTAAAGGTAGTTTTTTCATCAGTTTTTGGTATGAGCGTTCGAGTTGTGATAACCTGAAAGTTTGTGGCATACATATTCTTGTTCAGAATGCTTTGTTTTATTAAAAAAATGATTTTGGCGTAATTTGACCACAAAACAAAAATTTTTTTCCTTTGACTTTTTTCAAAAATGCTGTTAAAGGTAGTTTTTTCATAAGTTTTTGGTATGAGCGTTTGAGTTGTGATAACCTGAACGTTTGTGGCATACATATTCTTGTTCAGAATGCTTTGTTTTATTAAAAAAATGATTTTGGCGTAATTTGACCACAAAACAAAAATTGTTTTCCTTTGACTTTTTTCAAAAATGCTGTTAAAGGTAGTTTTTTCATAAGTTTTTGGTATGAGCGTTCGAGTTGTGATAACCTGAACGTTTGTGGCATACATATTCTTGTTCAGAATGCTTTGTTTTATTAAAAAAATGATTTTGGCGTAATTTGACCACAAAACAAAAATTGTTTTCCTTTGGCTTTTTTCAAAAATACTGTTAAAGGTAGTTTTTTCATCAGTTTTTGGTATGAGCGTTCGAGTTGTGATAACCTGAAAGTTTGTGGCATACATATTCTTGTTCAGAATGCTTTGTTTTATTAAAAAAATGATTTTGGCGTAATTTGACCACAAAACAAAAATTTTTTTCCTTTGACTTTTTTCAAAAATGCTGTTAAAGGTAGTTTTTTCATAAGTTTTTGGTATGAGCGTTCGAGTTGTGATAACCTGAACGTTTGTGGCATACATATTCTTGTTCAGAATGCATTGTTTTTTTAAAAAAAGGATTTTGTCGTAATTTGACCACAAAACAAAAATTTTTTTCCTTTGACGTTTTTCAAAAATGCTGGTAAAGGTAGTATTTTCATCAGTTTTTGGCATGAGCGTTCGAGTTGTGACAACATGAACGTTTCTGGCATACATATTCTTGTTCAGAATGCTTTGTTTAATTATAAAAATGATTTTTGCGTAATTTGACCATCAAACAAAAATTTTTTTCTTTTGACGTTTTTCAAAAATGCTGGTAAAGGTAGTATTTTCATCAGTTTTTGGTATGAGCGTTCGAGTTGTGATAACCTGAACGTTTGTGGCATACATATTCTTGTTCAGAATGCTTTGTTTTATTAAAAAAATAATTTTGGCGTAATTTGACCACAAAACAAAAATTTTTTTCCTTTGACTTTTTTCAAAAATGCTGTTAAAGGTAGTTTTTTCATAAGTTTTTGGTATGAGCGTTCGAGTTGTGATAACCTGAACGTTTGTGGCATACATATTCTTGTTCAGAATGCTTTGTTTTATTAAAAAAATAATTTTGGCGTAATTTGACCACAAAACAAAAATTTTTTTCCTTTGACTTTTTTCAAAAATGCTGTTAAAGGTAGTTTTTTCATCAGTTTTTGGTATGAGCGTTCGAGTTGTGATAACCTGAAAGTTTGTGGCATACATGTTCTTGTTCAGAATGCTTTGTTTTTTTAAAAAAAGGATTTTGTCGTAATTTGACCACAAAACAAAAATTTTTTTCCTTTGACTTTTTTCAAAAATGCAGGTAAAGGTAGTTTTTTCATAAGTTTATGGTATGAGCGTTCGAGTTGTGATAACCTGAACATTTGTGGCATACATAATCTTGTTCAGAATGCTTTGTTTAATTATAAAAATGATTTTTGCGTAATTTGACCACGAAACAAAAATTGTTTTCCTTTGACTTTTTTCAAAAATGCTGTTAAAGGTAGTTTTTTCATAAGTTTTTGGTATGAGCGTTCGAGTTGTGATAACCTGAACGTTTGTGGCATACATATTCTTGTTCAGAATGCTTTGTTTTATTAAAAAAATGATTTTGGCGTAATTTGACCACAAAACAAAAATTGTTTTCCTTTGACTTTTTTCAAAAATGCTGTTAAAGGTAGTTTTTTCATCAGTTTTTGGTATGAGCGTTCGAGTTGTGATAACGTGAACGTTTGTGGCATACATGTTCTTGTTCAGAATGCTTTGTTTTTTTAAAAAAAGGATTTTGTCGTAATTTGACCACAAAACAAAAATTTTTTTCCTTTGACGTTTTTCAAAAATGCAGGTAAAGGTAGTTTTTTCATAAGTTTTTGGTATGAGCGTTCGAGTTGTGATAACCTGAACGTTTGTGGCATACATATTCTTGTTCAGAATGCTTTGTTTTATTAAAAAAATGATTTTGGCGTAATTTGACCACAAAACAAAAATTGTTTTCCTTTGACTTTTTTCAAAAATGCTGTTAAAGGTAGTTTTTTCATCAGTTTTTGGTATGAGCGTTCGAGTTGTGATAACGTGAACGTTTGTGGCATACATGTTCTTGTTCAGAATGCTTTGTTTTTTTAAAAAAAGGATTTTGTCGTAATTTGACCACAAAACAAAAATTTTTTTCCTTTGACGTTTTTCAAAAATGCAGGTAAAGGTAGTTTTTTCATAAGTTTGTGGTATGAGCGTTCGAGTTGTGATAACCTGAACGTTTGTGGCATACATATTCTTGTTCAGAATGCTTTGTTTTATTATAAAAATGATTTTTGCGAAATTTGACTATCAAACAAAAATTTTTTTCTTTTGGGTTTTTTCAAAAATACTGTTAAAGGTAGTTTTTTCATCAGTTTTTGGTATGAGCGTTCGAGTTGTGATAACCTGAAAGTTTGTGGCATACATATTCTTGTTCAGAATGCTTTGTTTTATTAAAAAAATGATTTTGGCGTAATTTGACCACAAAACAAAAATTGTTTTCCTTTGACTTTTTTTAAAAATGCTGTTAAAGGTAGTTTTTTCATCAGTTTTTGGTATGAGCGTTCGAGTTGTGATAACCTGAAAGTTTGTGGCATACATATTCTTGTTCAGAATGCTTTGTTTTATTAAAAAAATGATTTTGGCGTAATTTGACCACAAAACAAAAATTTTTTTCCTTTGACTTTTTTCAAAAATGCTGGTAAAGGTAGTTTTTTCATCAGTTTTTGGTATGAGCGTTCGAGTTGTGATAACCTAAAAGTTTGTGGCATACATATTCTTGTTCAGAATGCTTTGTTTTATTAAAAAAATGATTTTGGCGTAATTTGACCACAAAACAAAAATTTTTTTCCTTTGACTTTTTTCAAAAATGCTGTTAAAGGTAGTTTTTTCATAAGTTTTTGGTATGAGCGTTCGAGTTGTGATAACCTGAAAGTTTGTGGCATACATATTCTTGTTCAGAATGCTTTGTTTTATTAAAAAAATGATTTTGGCGTAATTTGACCACAAAACAAAAATTGTTTTCCTTTGACTTTTTTTAAAAATGCTGTTAAAGGTAGTTTTTTCATCAGTTTTTGGTATGAGCGTTCGAGTTGTGATAACCTGAAAGTTTGTGGCATACATATTCTTGTTCAGAATGCTTTGTTTTATTAAAAAAATGATTTTGGCGTAATTTGACCACAAAACAAAAATTGTTTTCCTTTGACTTTTTTTAAAAATGCTGTTAAAGGTAGTTTTTTCATCAGTTTTTGGTATGAGCGTTCGAGTTGTGATAACCTGAACGTTTGTGGCATACATATTCTTGTTCAGAATGCTTTGTTTTATTAAAAAAATGATTTTGGCGTAATTTGACCACAAAACAAAAATTTTTTTCCTTTGACTTTTTTCAAAAATGCTGGTAAAGGTAGTTTTTTCATCAGTTTTTGGTATGAGCGTTCGAGTTGTGATAACCTGAAAGTTTGTGGCATACATATTCTTGTTCAGAATGCTTTGTTTTATTAAAAAAATGATTTTGGCGTAATTTGACCACAAAACAAAAATTGTTTTCCTTTGACTTTTTTTAAAAATGCTGTTAAAGGTAGTTTTTTCATCAGTTTTTGGTATGAGCGTTCGAGTTGTGATAACGTGAACGTTTGTGGCATACATATTCTTGTTCAGAATGCTTTGTTTTATTAAAAAAATGATTTTGGCGTAATTTGACCACAAAACAAAAATTTTTTTCCTTTGACGTTTTTCAAAAATGCTGTTAAAGGTATTTTTTTCATCAGTTTTTGGTATGAGCGTTCGAGTTGTGATAACCTGAACGTTTGTGGCATACATATTCTTGTTCAGAATGCTTTGTTTTATTAAAAAAATGATTTTGGCGTAATTTGACCACAAAACAAAAATTGTTTTCCTTTGACTTTTTTTAAAAATGCTGTTAAAGGTAGTTTTTTCATCAGTTTTTGGTATGAGCGTTCGAGTTGTGATAACCTGAAAGTTTGTGGCATACATATTCT
Organism: Panagrolaimus sp. LJ2414; assembly: GCA_024447195.1. Lineage (NCBI taxonomy): Eukaryota > Metazoa > Nematoda > Chromadorea > Rhabditida > Panagrolaimidae > Panagrolaimus > Panagrolaimus sp. LJ2414. The sequence continues at coordinate 457,371 of JAMRXY010000076.1, read as the reverse complement.
TGTTCAGAATGCTTTGTTTTATTAAAAAAATGATTTTGGCGTAATTTGACCACAAAACAAAAATTTTTTTCCTTTGACTTTTTTCAAAAATGCTGGTAAAGGTAGTTTTTTCATCAGTTTTTGGTATGAGCGTTCGAGTTGTGATAACCTAAAAGTTTGTGGCATACATATTCTTGTTCAGAATGCTTTGTTTTATTAAAAAAATGATTTTGGCGTAATTTGACCACAAAACAAAAATTTTTTTCCTTTGACTTTTTTCAAAAATGCTGTTAAAGGTAGTTTTTTCATCAGTTTTTGGTATGAGCGTTCGAGTTGTGATAACGTGAACGTTTGTGGCATACATATTCTTGTTCAGAATGCTTTGTTTTATTAAAAAAATGATTTTGGCGTAATTTGACCACAAAACAAAAATTTTTTTCCTTTGACGTTTTTCAAAAATGCTGTTAAAGGTATTTTTTTCATCAGTTTTTGGTATGAGCGTTCGAGTTGTGATAACCTGAACGTTTGTGGCATACATATTCTTGTTCAGAATGCTTTGTTTTATTAAAAAAATGATTTTGGCGTAATTTGACCACAAAACAAAAATTGTTTTCCTTTGACTTTTTTTAAAAATGCTGTTAAAGGTAGTTTTTTCATCAGTTTTTGGTATGAGCGTTCGAGTTGTGATAACCTGAAAGTTTGTGGCATACATATTCTTGTTCAGAATGCTTTGTTTTATTAAAAAAATGATTTTGGCGTAATTTGACCACAAAACAAAAATTTTTTTCCTTTGACTTTTTTCAAAAATGCTGGTAAAGGTAGTTTTTTCATCAGTTTTTGGTATGAGCGTTCGAGTTGTGATAACCTAAAAGTTTGTGGCATACATATTCTTGTTCAGAATGCTTTGTTTTATTAAAAAAATGATTTTGGCGTAATTTGACCACAAAACAAAAATTTTTTTCCTTTGACTTTTTTCAAAAATGCTGTTAAAGGTAGTTTTTTCATAAGTTTTTGGTATGAGCGTTCGAGTTGTGATAACCTGAACGTTTGTGGCATACATGTTCTTGTTCAGAATGCTTTGTTTTATTAAAAAAATGATTTTGGCGTAATTTGACCACAAAACAAAAATTGTTTTCCTTTGACTTTTTTTAAAAATGCTGTTAAAGGTAGTTTTTTCATCAGTTTTTGGTATGAGCGTTCGAGTTGTGATAACCTGAAAGTTTGTGGCATACATATTCTTGTTCAGAATGCTTTGTTTTATTAAAAAAATGATTTTGGCGTAATTTGACCACAAAACAAAAATTTTTTTCCTTTGACTTTTTTCAAAAATGCTGGTAAAGGTAGTTTTTTCATCAGTTTTTGGTATGAGCGTTCGAGTTGTGATAACCTAAAAGTTTGTGGCATACATATTCTTGTTCAGAATGCTTTGTTTTATTAAAAAAATGATTTTGGCGTAATTTGACCACAAAACAAAAATTTTTTTCCTTTGACTTTTTTCAAAAATGCTGTTAAAGGTAGTTTTTTCATCAGTTTTTGGTATGAGCGTTCGAGTTGTGATAACGTGAACGTTTGTGGCATACATATTCTTGTTCAGAATGCTTTGTTTTATTAAAAAAATGATTTTGGCGTAATTTGACCACAAAACAAAAATTTTTTTCCTTTGACGTTTTTCAAAAATGCTGTTAAAGGTATTTTTTTCATCAGTTTTTGGTATGAGCGTTCGAGTTGTGATAACCTGAACGTTTGTGGCATACATATTCTTGTTCAGAATGCTTTGTTTTATTAAAAAAATGATTTTGGCGTAATTTGACCACAAAACAAAAATTGTTTTCCTTTGACTTTTTTTAAAAATGCTGTTAAAGGTAGTTTTTTCATAAGTTTTTGGTATGAGCGTTCGAGTTGTGATAACGTGAACGTTTGTGGCATACATATTCTTGTTCAGAATGCTTTGTTTTATTAAAAAAATGATTTTGGCGTAATTTGACCACAAAACAAAAATTTTTTTCCTTTGACTTTTTTCAAAAATGCTGGTAAAGGTAGTTTTTTCATAAGTTTTTGGTATGAGCGTTCGAGTTGTGATAACCTGAACGTTTGTGGCATACATATTCTTGTTCAGAATGCTTTGTTTTATTAAAAAAATGATTTTGGCGTAATTTGACCACAAAACAAAAATTGTTTTCCTTTGACTTTTTTTAAAAATGCTGTTAAAGGTAGTTTTTTCATCAGTTTTTGGTATGAGCGTTCGAGTTGTGATAACCTGAAAGTTTGTGGCATACATATTCTTGTTCAGAATGCTTTGTTTTATTAAAAAAATGATTTTGGCGTAATTTGACCACAAAACAAAAATTTTTTTCCTTTGACTTTTTTCAAAAATGCTGGTAAAGGTAGTTTTTTCATCAGTTTTTGGTATGAGCGTTCGAGTTGTGATAACCTGAAAGTTTGTGGCATACATATTCTTGTTCAGAATGCTTTGTTTTATTAAAAAAATGATTTTGGCGTAATTTGACCACAAAACAAAAATTTTTTTCCTTTGACTTTTTTCAAAAATGCTGGTAAAGGTAGTTTTTTCATCAGTTTTTGGTATGAGCGTTCGAGTTGTGATAACCTAAAAGTTTGTGGCATACATATTCTTGTTCAGAATGCTTTGTTTTATTAAAAAAATGATTTTGGCGTAATTTGACCACAAAACAAAAATTGTTTTCCTTTGACTTTTTTCAAAAATGCTGGTAAAGGTAGTTTTTTCATCAGTTTTTGGTATGAGCGTTCGAGTTGTGATAACCTAAAAGTTTGTGGCATACATATTCTTGTTCAGAATGCTTTGTTTTATTAAAAAAATGATTTTGGCGTAATTTGACCACAAAACAAAAATTTTTTTCCTTTGACTTTTTTCAAAAATGCTGTTAAAGGTAGTTTTTTCATCAGTTTTTAGTATGAGCGTTCGAGTTGTGATAACGTGAACGTTTGTGGCATACATATTCTTGTTCAGAATGCTTTGTTTTATTAAAAAAATGATTTTGGCGTAATTTGACCACAAAACAAAAATTTTTTTCCTTTGACGTTTTTCAAAAATGCTGTTAAAGGTATTTTTTTCATCAGTTTTTGGTATGAGCGTTCGAGTTGTGATAACCTGAACGTTTGTGGCATACATATTCTTGTTCAGAATGCTTTGTTTTATTAAAAAAATGATTTTGGCGTAATTTGACCACAAAACAAAAATTGTTTTCCTTTGACTTTTTTTAAAAATGCTGTTAAAGGTAGTTTTTTCATCAGTTTTTGGTATGAGCGTTCGAGTTGTGATAACCTGAAAGTTTGTGGCATACATATTCTTGTTCAGAATGCTTTGTTTTATTAAAAAAATGATTTTGGCGTAATTTGACCACAAAACAAAAATTTTTTTCCTTTGACTTTTTTCAAAAATGCTGGTAAAGGTAGTTTTTTCATCAGTTTTTGGTATGAGCGTTCGAGTTGTGATAACCTAAAAGTTTGTGGCATACATATTCTTGTTCAGAATGCTTTGTTTTATTAAAAAAATGATTTTGGCGTAATTTGACCACAAAACAAAAATTTTTTTCCTTTGACTTTTTTCAAAAATGCTGTTAAAGGTAGTTTTTTCATAAGTTTTTGGTATGAGCGTTCGAGTTGTGATAACCTGAAAGTTTGTGGCATACATATTCTTGTTCAGAATGCTTTGTTTTATTAAAAAAATGATTTTGGCGTAATTTGACCACAAAACAAAAATTGTTTTCCTTTGACTTTTTTTAAAAATGCTGTTAAAGGTAGTTTTTTCATCAGTTTTTGGTATGAGCGTTCGAGTTGTGATAACCTGAACGTTTGTGGCATACATATTCTTGTTCAGAATGCTTTGTTTTATTAAAAAAATGATTTTGGCGTAATTTGACCACAAAACAAAAATTTTTTTCCTTTGACTTTTTTCAAAAATGCTGGTAAAGGTAGTTTTTTCATCAGTTTTTGGTATGAGCGTTCGAGTTGTGATAACCTGAAAGTTTGTGGCATACATATTCTTGTTCAGAATGCTTTGTTTTATTAAAAAAATGATTTTGGCGTAATTTGACCACAAAACAAAAATTGTTTTCCTTTGACTTTTTTTAAAAATGCTGTTAAAGGTAGTTTTTTCATCAGTTTTTGGTATGAGCGTTCGAGTTGTGATAACGTGAACGTTTGTGGCATACATATTCTTGTTCAGAATGCTTTGTTTTATTAAAAAAATGATTTTGGCGTAATTTGACCACAAAACAAAAATTTTTTTCCTTTGACGTTTTTCAAAAATGCTGTTAAAGGTATTTTTTTCATCAGTTTTTGGTATGAGCGTTCGAGTTGTGATAACCTGAACGTTTGTGGCATACATATTCTTGTTCAGAATGCTTTGTTTTATTAAAAAAATGATTTTGGCGTAATTTGACCACAAAACAAAAATTTTTTTCCTTTGACTTTTTTCAAAAATGCTGGTAAAGGTAGTTTTTTCATCAGTTTTTAGTATGAGCGTTCGAGTTGTGATAACCTGAAAGTTTGTGGCATACATATTCTTGTTCAGAATGCTTTGTTTTATTAAAAAAATGATTTTGGCGTAATTTGACCACAAAACAAAAATTGTTTTCCTTTGACTTTTTTCAAAAATGCTGTTAAAGGTAGTTTTTTCATAAGTTTTTGGTATGAGCGTTCGAGTTGTGATAACCTGAACGTTTGTGGCATACATGTTCTTGTTCAGAATGCTTTGTTTTATTAAAAAAATGATTTTGGCGTAATTTGACCACAAAACAAAAATTGTTTTCCTTTGACTTTTTTTAAAAATGCTGTTAAAGGTAGTTTTTTCATCAGTTTTTGGTATGAGCGTTCGAGTTGTGATAACCTGAAAGTTTGTGGCATACATATTCTTGTTCAGAATGCTTTGTTTTATTAAAAAAATGATTTTGGCGTAATTTGACCACAAAACAAATATTTTTTTCCTTTGACTTTTTTCAAAAATGCTGGTAAAGGTAGTTTTTTCATCAGTTTTTAGTATGAGCGTTCGAGTTGTGATAACCTGAAAGTTTGTGGCATACATATTCTTGTTCAGAATGCTTTGTTTTATTAAAAAAATGATTTTGGCGTAATTTGACCACAAAACAAAAATTGTTTTCCTTTGACTTTTTTCAAAAATGCTGTTAAAGGTAGTTTTTTCATAAGTTTTTGGTATGAGCGTTCGAGTTGTGATAACCTGAACGTTTGTGGCATACATGTTCTTGTTCAGAATGCTTTGTTTTATTAAAAAAATGATTTTGGCGTAATTTGACCACAAAACAAAAATTGTTTTCCTTTGACTTTTTTTAAAAATGCTGTTAAAGGTAGTTTTTTCATCAGTTTTTGGTATGAGCGTTCGAGTTGTGATAACCTGAAAGTTTGTGGCATACATATTCTTGTTCAGAATGCTTTGTTTTATTAAAAAAATGATTTTGGCGTAATTTGACCACAAAACAAATATTTTTTTCCTTTGACTTTTTTCAAAAATGCTGGTAAAGGTAGTTTTTTCATCAGTTTTTGGTATGAGCGTTCGAGTTGTGATAACGTGAACGTTTGTGGCATACATATTCTTGTTCAGAATGCTTTGTTTTATTAAAAAAATGATTTTGGCGTAATTTGACCACAAAACAAAAATTTTTTTCCTTTGACGTTTTTCAAAAATGCTGTTAAAGGTATTTTTTTCATCAGTTTTTGGTATGAGCGTTCGAGTTGTGATAACCTGAACGTTTGTGGCATACATATTCTTGTTCAGAATGCTTTGTTTTATTAAAAAAATGATTTTGGCGTAATTTGACCACAAAACAAAAATTGTTTTCCTTTGACTTTTTTTAAAAATGCTGTTAAAGGTAGTTTTTTCATAAGTTTTTGGTATGAGCGTTCGAGTTGTGATAACGTGAACGTTTGTGGCATACATATTCTTGTTCAGAATGCTTTGTTTTATTAAAAAAATGATTTTGGCGTAATTTGACCACAAAACAAAATTTTTTTTCCTTTGACTTTTTTCAAAAATGCTGGTAAAGGTAGTTTTTTCATAAGTTTTTGGTATGAGCGTTCGAGTTGTGATAACCTGAACGTTTGTGGCATACATATTCTTGTTCAGAATGCTTTGTTTTATTAAAAAAATGATTTTGGCGTAATTTGACCACAAAACAAAAATTGTTTTCCTTTGACTTTTTTTAAAAATGCTGTTAAAGGTAGTTTTTTCATCAGTTTTTGGTATGAGCGTTCGAGTTGTGATAACCTGAAAGTTTGTGGCATACATATTCTTGTTCAGAATGCTTTGTTTTATTAAAAAAATGATTTTGGCGTAATTTGACCACAAAACAAAAATTTTTTTCCTTTGACTTTTTTCAAAAATGCTGGTAAAGGTAGTTTTTTCATCAGTTTTTGGTATGAGCGTTCGAGTTGTGATAACCTGAAAGTTTGTGGCATACATATTCTTGTTCAGAATGCTTTGTTTTATTAAAAAAATGATTTTGGCGTAATTTGACCACAAAACAAAAATTTTTTTCCTTTGACTTTTTTCAAAAATGCTGGTAAAGGTAGTTTTTTCATCAGTTTTTGGTATGAGCGTTCGAGTTGTGATAACCTAAAAGTTTGTGGCATACATATTCTTGTTCAGAATGCTTTGTTTTATTAAAAAAATGATTTTGGCGTAATTTGACCACAAAACAAAAATTGTTTTCCTTTGACTTTTTTCAAAAATGCTGGTAAAGGTAGTTTTTTCATCAGTTTTTGGTATGAGCGTTCGAGTTGTGATAACCTAAAAGTTTGTGGCATACATATTCTTGTTCAGAATGCTTTGTTTTATTAAAAAAATGATTTTGGCGTAATTTGACCACAAAACAAAAATTTTTTTCCTTTGACTTTTTTCAAAAATGCTGTTAAAGGTAGTTTTTTCATCAGTTTTTGGTATGAGCGTTCGAGTTGTGATAACGTGAACGTTTGTGGCATACATATTCTTGTTCAGAATGCTTTGTTTTATTAAAAAAATGATTTTGGCGTAATTTGACCACAAAACAAAAATTTTTTTCCTTTGACGTTTTTCAAAAATGCTGTTAAAGGTATTTTTTTCATCAGTTTTTGGTATGAGCGTTCGAGTTGTGATAACCTGAACGTTTGTGGCATACATATTCTTGTTCAGAATGCTTTGTTTTATTAAAAAAATGATTTTGGCGTAATTTGACCACAAAACAAAAATTGTTTTCCTTTGACTTTTTTTAAAAATGCTGTTAAAGGTAGTTTTTTCATCAGTTTTTGGTATGAGCGTTCGAGTTGTGATAACCTGAAAGTTTGTGGCATACATATTCTTGTTCAGAATGCTTTGTTTTATTAAAAAAATGATTTTGGCGTAATTTGACCACAAAACAAAAATTTTTTTCCTTTGACTTTTTTCAAAAATGCTGGTAAAGGTAGTTTTTTCATCAGTTTTTGGTATGAGCGTTCGAGTTGTGATAACCTAAAAGTTTGTGGCATACATATTCTTGTTCAGAATGCTTTGTTTTATTAAAAAAATGATTTTGGCGTAATTTGACCACAAAACAAAAATTTTTTTCCTTTGACTTTTTTCAAAAATGCTGTTAAAGGTAGTTTTTTCATAAGTTTTTGGTATGAGCGTTCGAGTTGTGATAACCTGAAAGTTTGTGGCATACATATTCTTGTTCAGAATGCTTTGTTTTATTAAAAAAATGATTTTGGCGTAATTTGACCACAAAACAAAAATTGTTTTCCTTTGACTTTTTTTAAAAATGCTGTTAAAGGTAGTTTTTTCATCAGTTTTTGGTATGAGCGTTCGAGTTGTGATAACCTGAACGTTTGTGGCATACATATTCTTGTTCAGAATGCTTTGTTTTATTAAAAAAATGATTTTGGCGTAATTTGACCACAAAACAAAAATTTTTTTCCTTTGACTTTTTTCAAAAATGCTGGTAAAGGTAGTTTTTTCATCAGTTTTTGGTATGAGCGTTCGAGTTGTGATAACCTGAAAGTTTGTGGCATACATATTCTTGTTCAGAATGCTTTGTTTTATTAAAAAAATGATTTTGGCGTAATTTGACCACAAAACAAAAATTGTTTTCCTTTGACTTTTTTTAAAAATGCTGTTAAAGGTAGTTTTTTCATCAGTTTTTGGTATGAGCGTTCGAGTTGTGATAACGTGAACGTTTGTGGCATACATATTCTTGTTCAGAATGCTTTGTTTTATTAAAAAAATGATTTTGGCGTAATTTGACCACAAAACAAAAATTTTTTTCCTTTGACGTTTTTCAAAAATGCTGTTAAAGGTATTTTTTTCATCAGTTTTTGGTATGAGCGTTCGAGTTGTGATAACCTGAACGTTTGTGGCATACATATTCTTGTTCAGAATGCTTTGTTTTATTAAAAAAATGATTTTGGCGTAATTTGACCACAAAACAAAAATTTTTTTCCTTTGACTTTTTTCAAAAATGCTGGTAAAGGTAGTTTTTTCATCAGTTTTTAGTATGAGCGTTCGAGTTGTGATAACCTGAAAGTTTGTGGCATACATATTCTTGTTCAGAATGCTTTGTTTTATTAAAAAAATGATTTTGGCGTAATTTGACCACAAAACAAAAATTGTTTTCCTTTGACTTTTTTCAAAAATGCTGTTAAAGGTAGTTTTTTCATAAGTTTTTGGTATGAGCGTTCGAGTTGTGATAACCTGAACGTTTGTGGCATACATGTTCTTGTTCAGAATGCTTTGTTTTATTAAAAAAATGATTTTGGCGTAATTTGACCACAAAACAAAAATTGTTTTCCTTTGACTTTTTTTAAAAATGCTGTTAAAGGTAGTTTTTTCATCAGTTTTTGGTATGAGCGTTCGAGTTGTGATAACCTGAAAGTTTGTGGCATACATATTCTTGTTCAGAATGCTTTGTTTTATTAAAAAAATGATTTTGGCGTAATTTGACCACAAAACAAATATTTTTTTCCTTTGACTTTTTTCAAAAATGCTGGTAAAGGTAGTTTTTTCATCAGTTTTTAGTATGAGCGTTCGAGTTGTGATAACCTGAAAGTTTGTGGCATACATATTCTTGTTCAGAATGCTTTGTTTTATTAAAAAAATGATTTTGGCGTAATTTGACCACAAAACAAAAATTGTTTTCCTTTGACTTTTTTCAAAAATGCTGTTAAAGGTAGTTTTTTCATAAGTTTTTGGTATGAGCGTTCGAGTTGTGATAACCTGAACGTTTGTGGCATACATGTTCTTGTTCAGAATGCTTTGTTTTATTAAAAAAATGATTTTGGCGTAATTTGACCACAAAACAAAAATTGTTTTCCTTTGACTTTTTTTAAAAATGCTGTTAAAGGTAGTTTTTTCATCAGTTTTTGGTATGAGCGTTCGAGTTGTGATAACCTGAAAGTTTGTGGCATACATATTCTTGTTCAGAATGCTTTGTTTTATTAAAAAAATGATTTTGGCGTAATTTGACCACAAAACAAATATTTTTTTCCTTTGACTTTTTTCAAAAATGCTGGTAAAGGTAGTTTTTTCATCAGTTTTTGGTATGAGCGTTCGAGTTGTGATAACCTGAAAGTTTGTGGCATACATATTCTTGTTCAGAATGCTTTGTTTTATTAAAAAAATGATTTTGGCGTAATTTGACCACAAAACAAATATTTTTTTCCTTTGACTTTTTTCAAAAATGCTGGTAAAGGTAGTTTTTTCATTAGTTTTTGGTATGAGCGTTCGAGTTGTGATAACCTGAAAGTTTGTGGCATACATATTCTTGTTCAGAATGCTTTGTTTTATTAAAAAAATGATTTTGGCGTAATTTGACCACAAAACAAAAATTTTTTTCCTTTGACTTTTTTCAAAAATGCTGGTAAAGGTAGTATTTTCATCAGTTTTTGGTATGAGCGTTCGAGTTGTGATAACCTGAACGTTTGTGGCATACATGTTCTTGTTCAGAATGCTTTGTTTTATTAAAAAAATGATTTTGGCGTAATTTGACCACAAAACAAAAATTGTTTTTCTTTGACTTTTTTCAAAAATGCTGTTAAAGGTAGTTTTTTCATAAGTTTTTGGTATGAGCGTTCGAGTTGTGATAACCTGAACGTTTGTGGCATACATGTTCTTGTTCAGAATGCTTTGTTTTATTAAAAAAATGATTTTGGCGTAATTTGACCACAAAACAAAAATTTTTTTCCTTTGACTTTTTTCAAAAATGCTGGTAAAGGTAGTATTTTCATCAGTTTTTGGTATGAGCGTTCGAGTTGTGATAACCTGAACGTTTGTGGCATACATATTCTTGTTCAGAATGCTTTGTTTTATTAAAAAAATGATTTTGGCGTAATTTGACCACAAAACAAAAATGGTTTTCCTTTGACTTTTTTCAAAAATGCTGTTAAAGGTAGTTTTTTCATAAGTTTTTGGTATGAGCGTTCGAGTTGTGATAACCTGAACGTTTGTGGCATACATGTTCTTGTTCAGAATGCTTTGTTTTATTAAAAAAATGATTTTGGCGTAATTTGACCACAAAACAAAAATTTTTTTCCTTTGACTTTTTTCAAAAATGCTGGTAAAGGTAGTTTTTTCATCAGTTTTTAGTATGAGCGTTCGAGTTGTGATAACCTGAAAGTTTGTGGCATACATATTCTTGTTCAGAATGCTTTGTTTTATTAAAAAAATGATTTTGGCGTAATTTGACCACAAAACAAAAATTGTTTTCCTTTGACTTTTTTCAAAAATGCTGTTAAAGGTAGTTTTTTCATAAGTTTTTGGTATGAGCGTTCGAGTTGTGATAACCTGAACGTTTGTGGCATACATGTTCTTGTTCAGAATGCTTTGTTTTATTAAAAAAATGATTTTGTCGTAATTTGACCACAAAACAAAAATTGTTTTCCTTTGACTTTTTTTAAAAATGCTGTTAAAGGTAGTTTTTTCATCAGTTTTTGGTATGAGCGTTCGAGTTGTGATAACCTGAAAGTTTGTGGCATACATATTCTTGTTCAGAATGCTTTGTTTTATTAAAAAAATGATTTTGGCGTAATTTGACCACAAAACAAAAATTTTTTTCCTTTGACTTTTTTCAAAAATGCTGGTAAAGGTAGTATTTTCATCAGTTTTTGGTATGAGCGTTCGAGTTGTGATAACGTGAACGTTTGTGGCATACATGTTCTTGTTCCGAATGCTTTGTTTTTTTAAAAAAAGAATTTTCTCGTAATTTGACTACAAAACAAAAATTTTTTTCCTTTGACGTTTTCAAAAATGCAGGTAAAGGTAGTTTTTCATAAGTTTTTGGTATGAGCGTTCGAGTTGTGATAACCTGAAAGTTTGTGGCATACATATTCTTGTTCAGAATGCTTTGTTTTATTAAAAAAATGATTTTGGCGTAATTTGACCACAAAACAAAAATTTTTTTCCTTTGACTTTTTTCAAAAATGCTGGTAAAGGTAGTTTTTTCATCAGTTTTTGGTATGAGCGTTCGAGTTGTGATAACCTGAAAGTTTGTGGCATACATATTCTTGTTCAGAATGCTTTGTTTTATTAAAAAAATGATTTTGGCGTAATTTGACCACAAAACAAAAATTTTTTTCCTTTGACATTTTTCAAAAATGCTGGTAAAGGTAGTATTTTCATCAGTTTTTGGTATGAGCGTTCGAGTTGTGATAACCTGAACGTTTGTGGCATACATGTTCTTGTTCAGAATGCTTTGTTTTATTAAAAAAATGATTTTGGCGTAATTTGACCACAAAACAAAAATTGTTTTCCTTTGACTTTTTTCAAAAATGCTGTTAAAGGTAGTTTTTTCATAAGTTTTTGGTATGAGCGTTCGAGTTGTGATAACCTGAACGTTTGTGGCATACATGTTCTTGTTCAGAATGCTTTGTTTTATTAAAAAAATGATTTTGGCGTAATTTGACCACAAAACAAAAATTTTTTTCCTTTGACTTTTTTCAAAAATGCTGGTAAAGGTAGTTTTTCATAAGTTTTTGGTATGAGCGTTCGAGTTGTGATAACCTGAAAGTTTGTGGCATACATATTCTTGTTCAGAATGCTTTGTTTTATTATAAAAATGATTTTGGCGTAATTTGACCACAAAACAAAAATTTTTTTCCTTTGACTTTTTTCAAAAATGCTGGTAAAGGTAGTTTTTTCATCAGTTTTTGGTATGAGCGTTCGAGTTGTGATAACCTGAAAGTTTGTGGCATACATATTCTTGTTCAGAATGCTTTGTTTTATTAAAAAAATGATTTTGGCGTAATTTGACCACAAAACAAAAATTTTTTTCCTTTGACTTTTTTCAAAAATGCTGGTAAAGGTAGTATTTTCATCAGTTTTTGGTATGAGCGTTCGAGTTGTGATAACCTGAACGTTTGTGGCATACATGTTCTTGTTCAGAATGCTTTGTTTTATTAAAAAAATGATTTTGGCGTAATTTGACCACAAAACAAAAATTGTTTTCCTTTGACTTTTTTCAAAAATGCTGTTAAAGGTAGTTTTTTCATAAGTTTTTGGTATGAGCGTTCGAGTTGTGATAACCTGAACGTTTGTGGCATACATATTCTTGTTCAGAATGCTTTGTTTTATTAAAAAAATGATTTTGGCGTAATTTGACCACAAAACAAAAATTTTTTTCCTTTGACTTTTTTCAAAAATGCTGGTAAAGGTAGTTTTTTCATCAGTTTTTGGTATGAGCGTTCGAGTTGTGATAACCTGAAAGTTTGTGGCATACATATTCTTGTTCAGAATGCTTTGTTTTATCAAAAAAATGATTTTGGCGTAATTTGACCATAAAACAAAAATTTTTTTTATTTTGATGTTTTTCAAAAATGCTGTTAAAGGTAGTTTTTTCATCGGTTTTTGGCATGAGCGTTCGAGTTGTGATAACCTGAACGTTTGTGGCATACATATTCTTGTTCAGAATGCTTTGTTTTATTAAAAAAATGATTTTGGCGTAATTTGACCACAAAACCAAAATTTTTTTCCTTTGACTTTTTTCAAAAATGCTGTTAAAGGTAGTTTTTTCATAAGTTTTTGGTATGAGCGTTCGAGTTGTGATAACCTGAAAGTTTGTGGCATACATACTCTTGTTCAGCATGCTTTGTTTTATTAAAAAATTGCTTTTGGCTAATGCGCCTACCAAAATTTATTTTGCAATATTTATTTCTTTTAAATTTAAAATTGTTTGTTTGTTAATCAAATAATTATATATCATCGTTTATGTATAAAAGAGCGATGGATCTTTTATTTTCTTATCATTCTTTCTTGTCTTTGACAAGACCAATCAGCTTAGGTGGACTCATTAAATGCATTTATTATAAACCACCTGTACAAAAAAAACCAAGCCAATGAGCTTAACGCTTTTTTGTAATCCCTTAAATAAATGGAGAATATTCGTTAGTTTTTTTAGTTTGTTTGATGTAACGCTTTTATTTTATCATTCACAAAACGAAGAATAAAAACTACAAATTTGCATCACACTTGGGCAAAGTGTATGGACGTGTATGGATTCCATACACAGGGTCGCGTGTCGCGGAATGGTTGAGAGGAGGGTCGCGGTTGCGAAGACCAAAATCCAAAGGGTCCTCCCTTTGGATTAAAAAGTAAAACAATTTTTCGAAAAAATAACCCTTTGCGATTTTTAGGGTCGCGGATTTTTCAAAAATTTTTCATACCCATCTGCCCAAGTGTGATTTGCATGAAAAGGAAAATCAAACTTTTCTCTTCAAATTGTGATACGCACTAGATTGATACAATTTGCATGTGTTTAACGAAGGCGGGTCGAAGACCTGCTTTCGTAGTACTTATAATTTATAAATAGTAAATGATGTTGTCGTAAAAGAATTTGCATAAAATCTAAGAAAAAAAAGAATGAGAGCTCTTGAGCCATTGAAAAAGAAAACACTTATGCAAATTTTTAAAGCACTTTCGACCACGATTTTTTTATTAGCAACAGCAAGACAATGTTTTAAGAATGTATTTATTTAATAATGTTAAATATCTGGTGAAATAAAAATTGAATAGAAAATAATACAAATAACTTTTTCCAAAAATATAACAGTGCTCAAATTACGTAACACAAATGAAAAATTAGCATAAACTTTTATGATAAAAAATAAAACTTACTAATTTTAAATTCTCTAAATTAATAACTTAACTTTTTTCAATAACGAAATTTAGGGTGGAATCTACGATAATCTTGAGCTTCACGTTTTTTCAAAGTACTTGGACTTGGGCCGGTATTTGTTGGAGGTTTGGCAAATGTAATTTCATTAGCAGCAAGTTCGGGAGTTTTTTTGAGGTCGTGAACTGGAGCTGCGAAGGCAAATGCGAAAATGGCAAAAATGAAGATAAACAAAGAGAAATTCATCTTTGTTTTTGTGTCTAAAATGAAAATAAATTAGAGAATAGTGTTTTCGATTTAGCCAAATTTATTCAAATTATGGATTATCGAAAAATAGTAATTATTTATGATAATTTGGATTGTCCAGATCTGACGTCGGGTTTAGGGGAGGGAGGGAATTATGCAAAATGTGACGATCACATAAAAAGCGGCAAACATCAAAGGAAAAAATCTGACAGATGGAAAGGGAGGTTGGAAACTTTCTAAAAAATGCCTGACGTGAGATCTAAACAATACCTTAAAAAAAGACAAATAGAAGATATTGAGGGATAATGACCTTGTCAAGATTAATTTTATAGGAACCTGTGATATGGGTGTCCCTCCATTTCCCCTTCCAGCAAAAAGAATAGGTGAAAATAAAAGATTTTGAAGCATCAAAGGAACCGACATTGGGGGTAAAGGTGTTGGGGAATTAAACGGGTAAGTTAAAACATTGGATAAAAAATTTTAAATATGGTTTTTAAAAAAATACATATTTTGCCCGATCAAATAATCTTTCTTTTTTTGTGATAAGTGGCACTAGAAACAAAAAAAAACTCACCCTCAATCAATTTTAAGTTGAAAGCAAATGTCCAGCAGACACAAACAAAGGGATAAGAAATAACTTTTTGCTAATAGAATTTAAAAGCAAATCACCATCAAAGAAACTCATTTGAGTTCTCATTAATTTCAAATGGTTCATCTGAAGTCAAAAAACAAAAATTTTTCTTTAATAACAGCCAAAACAATATAGAATCACAAAATAAATTTTATACAGATAAAATTTGAATAAAAATTAATTTACATTATTTGACAACAAATATTAGATCAAAGCATGCCAATAATTAATATTGCTGAGGAAAACTTTGCTAAACTGCAATTTTTGTACCTTTTTTATGAAAATTAAAACAAATTGTTCCTTTTCTTTCCTCTGTTTTTCGTTTTTGCGCAAACGGTTGTTCTTGAATTTTGTAGTTTCTTCGTCGAAAAAGAAAAAATTGATTTGCACTAAAAAAATTGCAGTGAAAAACAAAAACAAACTCGAGTTTATTGTTGCTGTTAATCATGTCTTTCAACAGATTTATCGATGCTGCTGAACTGAATAATTTGTTGAAGTTTGTTTTACATTGATCAATATAATGTGTTTATGCTAATTTTTACCATTTTTTAGTGAAAAGAAAGGAAACTTGGCCGTTCTTGATTGCACCTATCAAATTAGTCCAAAACCCGACCCAGCTGAACATGCTTTAAAATATTTGAATAATCCTTCGACTTTCTTAAACAATGATACTCCGTAAGTGTCTTTTTAATACCTATACTGTATTACAGTAACCAATATATAAGCTTTTTAGACAATTCCAAGTTTATGCAAAAGCTCATATTCCAACTGCTGTTCATTTTAACCTAGATCTAGCAATGGCTCCTGGCGAATTTGAGAGATTCTCATTTCTTGATCCTGAAAAATTTCAACAATATGTCCAAACTTTGGGGGTGAATAAGAATGATAAGATTGTGCTGTATAGTCGTGGACCACTTGGTGGAATGCTTTTTGCAACAAGAGCATTTTGGATTTTTAAGGTATGGAAATTTCTTAAAGAAAGAAACAAGGATGAGAAATATGGCCAGCGGGACTCTTTTAGACCAGTCCGGTGTGACTTTTCAAAAAAATTTGCATATAAAAAGGAAAAGTATAATATAAGCCTTTTGTTGGAATACAATTCAGTCGATCATTTTCGGGCCGGTTGAGTTTTCCTACCACAATTCTCGTCCCTAACAAGCACATCCATCACCAACGATTTATGCTAATTTATATACAAATTAGTTTTAGTGTTACGGTTATGACGATATTTCAATCTTAAATGGTGGATTTGATGCTTGGACAAAAGCTGCCTACGAAACTGAATCCACTCCGGCATCTTCTATCCCTGCCGGAAATTGGACTGCCGAATATTCCCTCTACGATCATGTCATCAATTTTTATGATCTTACAACCAAAGATCGAAATGGAAAAGATCTCTTCGAAAAATCAACCGACGTTAATATCTTAGATGCTCGACCTGCTCCACAATTCAAGAATGAAGCGGATTGTGGATTTGATAAATCCAAAGTTCATGGATCTCATATCCCTGGCACCAAAAATGTTCCATGCAATGAATTTATCGATGAAAATGGTTGCATTTTGCCTGAGGACAAGATTAAAGAAAAACTTGAACGCAGCGGATTTGATATATCCAAGCCTACTGTAACCTTATGTGCCTCAGGGGTTCAAGCTTCTATGTTGGCAACTGTCATTGATAGTGCTTATCCAAATGCTGAACTGAAGGTTTACAATGTATGCAAATTTTAATAGTGCTTCAGGGTGTAAAAACTGAATATATAAAATTATGCAAATTTTTAGGGGAGTTTAAAGGAAATGGAATTACGTGCTCCTGAAAGAATTAATGGAGGTGGCAAAAATTGATCGATTCACTTCAAACATATTCAAATTTGTTTCACTTCAAATATTTTTCATACCTCTGTTTTCTGCCGATAACTAAACAAATATTTTTTTTCTGATTGATTTTGTCTGTTTTGTTAAATAACATAAATTGAATAGTTATGCAAATAAAATAAAAATAAAACTGTTACAAATCGAAAACTTTATTAATTTGGACATAAAAAGACATACAAAAAACAAATCTTACATAAAAAATTTATTCATTGTTATATCTAGACAGTCCTCCACCTAATGCTCTTCTTTCGTTTCAAAGAATATTTAGTTGGTAAAAAAGTAAAAAGTACAGTAATCTTAAGAAAGGCATGAAAGCATATAAAAAATCATAAAACAAAAAAAAGAAAAATTTTAAAGGTTGATAATACAATGAAAGAACGGAACAAAGAAAAAAGAAGAAAATACAGAAGACTGGAAATGTATATTGTATGATTAAAGACAATTTAACATCACAAAAATATTAGAAAATTCAATTAATTTTTTACCAGATTTTTTTGATTAAACAATGATAAAAGATTTGAAGGGAGTGTCTACCTTCAGCAAAATGAAGATAATGTAAAATCTTTTAACACGAAAAATATTTGCCTTAAAAATAAAATTCTAATATCGAGCATTTAACATTTTACTTAAAGGGGAGGCGCACCACCTATAAATTTATTTTTTTTACAAAGATCAGGAAGTGATTTTTTTAATCATTCTTTTACACCAGCAAGGGGCAAAGAAGCCGCTTGAATGATTGATTTTGATTTCGTTTCGAGATATGCAATCGACATTGAAAAAATTTAAATAAAGTGCGCCTCCCCTTTATTTTTATTCCGCTAAACTTAGACACTCCCTTTAATCTGCTGAATTTAAAGATGAACAACGGCCTGCGATAAAGAATTCCGGTCTTGCTGCTTTTAGCAAGACCTATAATTTCGTAAAGCCTTTGTTTATCCTTCAATTAAACTAAAACTTTACCTACAATTAATCAAATTAAAAAAAGTATTTTTTTGTAAAAATATCATTCTCGTGTAATTTTTATACTTGAACGATATTTTTATAACGAAATAGTCTCAGCTGTAGCACAAAGAACCGAAAATAAACTTATATTACCCTTAAACGTTTAAAATAAATTTGGAAAAAACTTATAGATCAATCTCACCTCCTATGTTTTAGAGGCAAGAAAATACAAGGGGGGATAAGAAGATACCTTGGAAGAGGGGGACACAAATAAATTTTCCAAGGTATATGTAACAGATAGCCTATGGCAAAATTTTACTGATAAGAATGATATTTAGATAAATTAAAAATCCAAGTTCTTATTAACGTCGAAAACTGCTCTATAGATTTATTGGTAACGAAAAAATTTTTTATTTAAGATAGAAAATGCATTTACCCTAATTTGTCCCTTTTTCATGAAGGTATTACTGTAATCAGTCATTGTAGTAGAAGTTGTTGGCTTTGGCGGTTCCCGGTCTGGTTGGGGTGGCATTAGATTAGTTTGCCATGAATTTTCTACCAAAAGATTGTCGATGGGGACCAATGTTAGTAATGCATAATCAGCATTGATTTCAAAGACGTGAGTAAGTGGTAGAACATCGTTGACATATAACATGAAAGTATATTGATTGTAGAAATATGGTTTAATATTATGATTGCCCATGACGATGTCAACAAGACACCGCTGAAAAATTCGAGCATTGTCTTCGGAGAAAACATACTCGGGATAAATTTCCTTCATTTCTTGGTGATTAAAAATTGCTTGATATTGAAGCATCTTGACGATGTTTGTCCTGAAGATTGTAAACGATTATTCAAGTGTTTTTAGGACCTAATAATTCATTTTTTTAAAATTGTGATAAAACTAGTTTAGTTTTTTCAACAAATTTGCATATGAATGGAATGGGCATGCAAAATCGGTATTAAAAAAAGATTACCTCGTGTTTTTATTCACCAAGTTAGAATTAGAAATGGAGGGAATCCCGAAAATGGGAGGTATTGAGATTTGGTGTTCTTATTTCTAAAATTTATTACTTTAATTATTAATTTTTTACGAAAACAAATAAAAAACGACATCTTCAATAAAAATTCATGGAAAAAAGATAGTAGAAAAACCTGAATCAATATTTTTTTTCTGCAATTAAAACAAAAAAAGTTTTTTTAAATGGAATCTGTGGTAACTCTTCATTAAATTATAATCCATTTTTTACACCTGAGTTTTTTAATTTTAAAACAAATATCGAACATGAGATTAAAGGTCTCTAAAAAATGAAAAAAGGCTTCTTTTATAAAAAAATATAATAATTTCGATTTTACCAATAACAAGGAAATAAAAAAAGGAAAAAACATTTTTCTTAACAGGTATTAAAAAATGAAAAGGTGGCAAAAACGAACGTGTGAGTTTTCTAAAAATATGTATAATTGTTTTTTTTGTTCTCATAAATAGGCATGTAAGCAGTACCACTTTTCAATCCCGACCCCGTCCCGTCAAGATAAGTCCCGCCCGGTCCCGGGACTGGACGGAACCAGGAGGGTGGCCAGGATTTGTAAAAAAAATTTTCAAGTATTGTAAAATGCTGATTTTTCCAAGCATACTGTAAAAAAGTTACGGTTTATAGATATATATATGAGTCATAAGACAGATAATTTTTTGCAACAAGCCCAAAGAGTTATTTGAGGATGAAAATTAGTGTCTATTTTTGTACAAAATAAATTTTAAATTACGGCAGCCGAAACCTAAACGTTTCTCAGAATGTACAAAAAAGAAGAATAAAGAAGAGGTCAATAAAAGTTGAGACGTAAAAATGGGTGCACACTGTAAGAAAAAGATATTCAAAGCAACGTTTTAAGCCAAACCGAAAAATGAAGGAAATACAAATTTTGAAAAAAAAACATAGTTGAAGAAAAAGGCTTTCCGGGGCCAGAGCCGTAAATTTACGTATATACTTATAATCTTAACACACTCATAAGCAATGACAGAGAAGACTTTTTTCAACATCGCTGCTCGGGATTAAAAGCGTTTTCGTCTTCAAACTTCCAGAACTTTTATATCATCATTTTTAGCCCCATCAAAAAACCAAGTCATGTAAATTTGCATCTAAAAAGGCAAACATCTGTCTCTTATCAGTTGATGACTAAACGAATAAAAATATTTTTTCCATCGCTTTC
The DNA here is from genome assembly GCA_024447195.1 of Panagrolaimus sp. LJ2414. Taxonomy (NCBI): domain Eukaryota; kingdom Metazoa; phylum Nematoda; class Chromadorea; order Rhabditida; family Panagrolaimidae; genus Panagrolaimus; species Panagrolaimus sp. LJ2414. The sequence goes on along the minus strand of JAMRXY010000076.1, from coordinate 437,388 downwards.
TTTAGTTGTTGATTTTAACTCAAACAAAGGTTAGCTGACATTGATAAGAAAAAATGGGTGTGTTTGTTTACAATAAAAGAATTTTTTTGCACAAAATTTAATAAATATTTCAACACAAACATGTTGTTTTTAAAGCCAAAAGTTTTGCATTAAAATTTCACAATTTTTTTTAAAACTCAACAAATACAAACAAATTCTAATCAAAAAGAAGAAATTTAAACAATATTAATCTTTCAAGTATAAAAATTGAAATCATAGATGGTTATCATTTCAGCTAAGAGATGATCTTCAACTTGGAGATGGTAATTTTGTTTGACACAAAAATCACCAGAAGAATGAACAGAATCTTTTTTGAAGATTTTTGGATCTTAAACTTTTATTTGTACATTTGCATACCTTTTCTCAATCTGTTGATCGCATTGAAAATATTCAAATTTTGAGATGCAAATTTTTTTGATTCAAAATGTTTTTTAGAAAAAATTTATATGAATCCAATATTTTTGACTTCTGATTTTCTGGGCGGGTTACGGTAGTTGACAAAACCCGAAAATTTTTCTTTACGGTAATTAAAGCTTTAGGTTTCAAAAGAAACAGTAAGACCAAAATTCTTTAAAGAGGTTACGGTATTTTTTATTAAAATTGATATGTAAATTTTTCACCATAATCCTTTTTGCAACAACTTAATTAAACTGTCAAAAATTTTATTTACCCGTTTAAACAAGCATTTTTATTATTAATCAATAAATAAATATTTTTAACAACAATCACGATTAACAAAATCTTCACGATATTTAATGAATCTTTGAACAATCTCATGATTATTAGGAAATGCAAATTTTAAAAATGGGCTAAATTTTTCCCATTCTCCATCCATATATGCAGCAGTTGGCAAATGACAGTCATCAAAGTTTCTTGATTCCAGGCGAGAAAATTTGGATTCAGAAGGCCATGCCATTCTGTCAATTCTTTTTGGATGATCCGAATGTTCAGTTTTGTAAAGCATACTTTTTGGGCTAAAATTATAAAATGGTGAGGATTACGGTAATAGAAAGTTGAATCCAATTCTTATGCAAATTTTTTGAATATTTGGAGATTGTTTGGGTTCTTAAAGTTTTATACAAAAGTTTTGTAAAATTTGCATAACTAAGATTTGGAATTGTTGATATACAAATTTCATGGATATCAGCAGCATTTTATTTGAGTGTGGGCAGAAACTTTTTGTAGAGTCGGCATGCCTTTGATCTTATGCTGAGTAAAAGATCAAAGGATTTTTTAGATTTCGAATGGGGAACGTACTTTTAGTGATTATTTCTTAATAAAAATATCTTGAAAACATTTGAAGATTTGTTTAAAAATTTTTAATCTTTTCTAAGTATGCAAATTATCGTTATTTTTTTAATTATTCAAATTTATTCTTACCAGCAAAATATGCATATTGTTTTTTAAATAAAAGTTGTTTAAATAATGACTTACTTTTTAAGCCATTCACTAATCTTGTAGCTTATCAGTGATTGATCAGCATACCAAATACTTGAACCAACTAATCCTGGATTCTTTTCATCATTTGGATGAAAAAAATCATCCCCAAATTCTTCAATCACATAATCTTCAATTTCTTTCACCGTAAATGAAACATTTTTAAAACCTTAAATTTTTAAAATTAGGAAAGTACAAAAAATTTGCATAACTTAGAATACCCATAATTTCTCTCCATTGTTTTGTTGTTGCTGCAATGGTCCCAATTGGAAACATTGGAACTTTGGAATCACCTCTTTTGGATGGAATTTTAACAGGTTTACAACATTTTGAATTATATAAATGTAGAGTTTTTCCTTCTGAGATATTTGGGATATGATTATACAAATCAAATACAGCTAAATCTGCATCAGATGTTATAAGAATTGTATCGTTGATTGGGAATCCTGTTGAAAATGGAAGTGCAGAACCAAATAATCTAATTATCTGAAATCGTAGGAAATTTTTTCTTATATTATTCATTAATGACTTTTAAAAAGAAATAGTAATCTGGCATTTCAAATTTCCATAAATTTTATCGTTTTTTTTGTATGGAAGAACACTTTGCCAAGTGTAAAATAAGGACAAAATTCATGGAACACCTTGATATAATTGAATCCATGGAAAAGAATTTTTAAGTATAGAATGATCAATGTCAACAAAGTGCAGTTTTATCGATACCCCAGAAGGGATAATATTCAAAGGAAGCATTATTGATTTCAGGAGAATTTAATTCAATAACCACCGAATAACAACAATTTCTCTTTTACCTTTACGTTTATATTTTTTGTTATTCTTATTATTTTTTTTTATTATTTTGAATATTCTCAAATAAAGTTGAAAATCATATGGTATTGATCTTTTTTCTATTTCAGCTTAAATATTCAAAAAATAGAGTAGATTTGTAACAAAAGCTACTGCAAGAAAATTGTTTGCAAATCAAATAGGTAAAAGAGACAACAACTGCTAATCGAAAAAAATGGAATGCAATTGGCAGTTGCAATTGCAGTTGTCGATGCCTTCTCCCAAATGGGTAATCAATCGAATACATTTTCTTTATTAAAAAGCAGTTTTTGAACTTAAAAAAGAGTTTGTATAAAAAAAGATTGACAAAAGAAGGCATCAACCCAGGCCGCTGTTTTTTTGAACAAAACCTATCCCTTTATGGTTGCCTAATCAATCACATCTATAAATTTGTATAATAAGAAGCCATTCAATGGAAATATTTTGGGATCATACAAAACTGCCCTAATGGGATCAATGTTGTTCAAAAAGTGGCGGGCAAGGTTGATACCTTCCCTTGTGATTAGAACAAAAACTCATGGCGGCTTTCGAGTATCTCTTTTACGAGAACATTATTCACTTTTGAAAATATTATATCGTCATTTTCTCATCAATTCTGCTAGAAGAATAATTTAATTAATTGTTTATTAATGACTTAATAGGAAAGATGGCTTGGACATTTAAAGATTTCTTTTGCAATCAGTCATAATTCGATAAAGTTGTAAATTATAATGTTTATGATCTTTTCATCTTAAATATTCAAAAAAGTTTGATGAATAGCAATATGGCATATAAAAAAGTTATTTGCAGAAAAAAATATGAACAAAAACTTGTTTTAAAGTTACTCCTGCTTATCTCGAGAACGAGATTCGATCAGCTGTCACTTTCTTTCATTTGGAGAAGGTAGTCAATTGTGGTGATTAAATGGGCGATTAATCAAATATTTCTTTTCCTTCCCGAAAGAAATTGTCAGACTTAAAAAAAAAGTAAGGGATCAAAAAGTTTAAAAAAAATTTATGACTAAAATTAAACACTGCTTAAGATAATATAGTATACAGTATCATTATAGAAATTAATCTCATGATTTTTTTGACACATTTCATATTTTAAAAAAAAATTGAATCTAATATTTGCATTATGATTTTCATAAAAGTTTATTTTTGTTTTATCTTGTGTGCTATAAAATTTTTGTAGGGAACTTATTTAGGGTCACAACTGTTACCCCAATAACAGTATTACCATATTTTTAATAATTCCGTCAACTTTACAAAATAAAACCATGAATTATTGTGACAAACATTTTTTGAGTGTCTTAATTTTGGATTTAAAATTTTATTCGTCTTTTTTTGTTGTCGTTGTATTAAAAACTTAAAATTTGTGATTTCAAACAAAAATTATTACTGTAATTACAGTAGTATCGTACTTCGTTTCTTACCAATTACCGCATTACCTAACACTGCTTAAGATAATATAGTATACAGTATTCAGTATACAATATTACAAGCCGCAAAGATCAAAGAAATTACATGAAAGGGATTACAAAAATATACAGCACAACAACGTAAATTAAAATTACCTACCCCAAATTTAAGGACACAATGTAATTTAATAACTCACCTGACTCATTGAAGCTGGAGATAGTCGTTTCGGTTCAATAAATTGAATAAAAGCATTTTGTTCATCTAATAATTTAAGGGTTAGACGAGATTGTTTATTTGAATAAAATGCAGATCTTTGACCAACTAATATCACAATTGGATGAACACCCAATTCTTTCCAAGATTGAACTGCAAATGACAAAACAAAGAGATACCTTGGATTTAAGGTCGCCGAAAGAATAACCAAATTTTTTGGAAGTTTTTTAATATCAAAAATTTGATCAAAAGTTTTTTCAAAATTTTCTTTGCATGATAAATCTCTGAAATTTGCATAAATTTTCATTGATTAGTAACAAGGTTATAGCAATGGAAATTGCTACGACAAATAAGTTAATTTAACATAGCTACAGTAGTTATTTCTAAACAATAAGAATACTGTAAGTAATAAAACGTCAAAAAAAATAATTTAAGCAATTACGGTAATTGCTTAAATTATTTTTAACTTTTCAATTACTGTAAATTTTAATTCAATTATGACAATGAGTTGGAATCGATTATAATCAAAATTATTACATTAAATTCAGTTCAATTTTACCAAAGCTACTGTAACTGAAACATCAAATACGAATATGGACGTAGGCGGGGTGGGATGCCTCCTCCAAAATTATGAAAATCCTTTGATCTTTCACCGCCATTGGCGGTAAAAGATCAAAGGATTTTTCCAAATACGTCCCCCTTCTAAAAAAAGTCATGTTGACGTCCTTAAGTTTTAATATGCAAATTTTTGCCAAAAAGCAGTGCTTGTAAAGGAGTACGGTATTTTTAAAAATATCACTTTGTCAACCAAACTAACGTAATCAATCAAACTTTTAAATACTTACACATTAAAATAAATATAAACTGCAACGATTGCAATCGCGATAAGAGAATAATTTCGTTTTTTATGTGAGGGTCCAGGCGTCCATCGAATTGGACTAGTTGTTCGAATTGGAATTGGAGTTGATAAACTTTGAATATCTGACAATGAATTTGAATCGGTATTAGAATTGGAATCGGAATTGAAATCGGCATTCATGAATGGGCTTGATAGTTCGCTGGCATAGATCCTCATCTCTTAAATTAAACACTATTAACAAAAAAATATAATAAATCTTTAAAATTATAGAGAAAAAAAGCTTTGTCAAAAATTGTCAAAAAAAATGACAGATGACAAATTTAATATTTTTTTCTTGGCATTAAAAATAATGAAAAAAATTTAAACAATGAAAACAAAATTTTAAAGAAAGAAAAAAAGAAATCTCGCGTGTGGTCGCTAAGAAACGATTAAAAATAAAGAAAGGCTTTAATATTTTTTATGTGAGAAATTCAAATTTTTAGTTTTCTGTATTAAAAAAAGTACTAGGCCTCGGGCGGCCCTTCGGGCCGCTAACTTCAAATTATAGTTCTTTTTATGTAGCCCATATTTTAATTGCATGATTAGTCTTATAAATGTAAAATATATTTTCCGTTTTGAGTCCTTCCCTTTGAGCTGCGCAAATGGAATTAATTAGAGAAACTAAGCAAAGAAATAGCTAACAACCGATTTCTAATCGATGTAAACATGACATATTTCCTATTTCGGGCGCTTTTTTTATGCCATGATGCATGCGAATAAAACTCAACATTATTAATTTTTAATACTGAAAGAGCAGAAAATGCAAAAAAAAAAAAAAAAAAAAAAGTATGTTCAAATTATTTGTATTTATGTGGGATGGTCTATTTTGGGATAGTCAAAAGTAAAGTAAAATTCAAATTTGCAAATCTCAAAACTAAAAACTTAATAAACTAATAACACAACCTAGGTCTAAACAATTTAACAAAACAATCTTCAATTTTTCCCTAGAAATCTCTTTTTTTATCACTTTTATAATAAAAGTTTTATTCTTTTTTGTTTTTATGACCTTAACAAACTACTAGACCTCCGATATACAAGAATGTTTGGCTTTAGGGGAGAAAAAGTTTTTTCAAGGGCATTCCGAAAAGTGGATCCAAAGCCACGGTAAAACTAAAACATGGCAGGAAAAACATAGGGATGGAGTAATATTCATGGGTCAAATCAATATCTCACTCTTTGGAAAGCATTATGCAAATTTTTAATTGAAATCTGTCAGGTTTCTCCTGCAATGTTTTAGTTTTACTGTGGTTTCGGATCCACTTTTCGGAATGCTCTTGATAAAAAAGAACACCACGGGCTCAGCATGACAGGTCTCAATGCCTTCAACTAATTCTTTTAAAAATTTAAGATTTCAAGATTTTAGTTAAAGGCTCTTCTAAAAGCAACAACGAACAAAAATTTTGAAAAAATCGTATTTAAAAATTTTGTAAATAAAGCAAATTCACTGGCTCATTGTTTTTTTAACACATCAAAGGGAATAATATGCTTGGATAAAGCTTAAAATCTTCAACTATAAAAGTAAAAAATAATAAACAGAAAAAGGAATTCAGCACAAACATATTTTTTTAATCAATACACTTTTAATAATATTTTTCAAAAACATTCTTTATTGAAGAAACCATATCCATGGATTGATATATCCAGCAAAGAAAAGATAAAGCACTCTCAAACATTTTATGCAAATTAGTTCCAACTCAAAGCAAAACCAAAAAAAGAAAGAAAAAGGAAATGACAAAAAAATTCGTGTGCGCTAAAAAATTAATTAAAAACGTAAAAAAATTCCCAAAAAAAGGCAGTGCCGAAAATAAAGAAAAACAGCAAAAGCAAAAATGCCATTGACATTGGCAAAAAATTTGGGGTTCTAATTTATTTTAGCTCTTTTTTAGTTTTTTTAATGCCATTTTTATTGAAAGAAAAGCGTTTTTAGAAAAGAGAAAGAAAGCAAAAAATGAAAGCATTGACTTTGTATGTTTTTTTTGCAAGCATTGAAAAAATATGTGAAAAAAGGAAGTAAAAAATGGCAATGTTAAACGAGAGCAAAAATGGCATCTCGTTGTTTGCTTATTCTTCATCATTAAAGGAAGAAATAAACAAACAACTAAAGAAAAATGTCTAGGAATAATTACAGTTTTTTTTAAAAAAGGGAGTGTTGTGGTTCAGCAAATTTTGACTTATTTGCATCTTTTTTGAGTTGTTCGTTAAATGAAAACAAGGCCGTAGGGAAAAAATTTTGTGGTGGGCATTTCTATTTTGGAGAGCGCACGTCTTTGATCTTTTGCAGCTTAAAACGGCGGTGGCAAAAGATCAAAGGATTTTCTCAGTTTTGGGGAGCACAGGTACCGAATGCATCCCTCCCCTACCTACGGCTTTGAATGAAAAAGGGGGAGTTATACTACAGTAAATCAGTGTTGCACTACTGTACTTTTGGCACCCCATTATTCTTGCATTCAATTTTTTTTGGTTTAAATTTTGTTACTCAGTTAAAATAATATTAACGGCTGGTGAATTTCGTTTATCGAGCTCCTTCAACAAGTTTTTTTCTTGCACGGACGGTGGTTTTTGTTGTTCTTTTTCTTCAAAGTTTTATTGTTTTTAAAACAGTTTGAAAAAAAACAACAACAACAAAAAACAACGTGCAAGGAAGAAAAAAGTAAATGGGTGCAAATATGCAGGAAAAAAATTAACAAATGCAAAAATACAGCTAAAATGTAATGCTTAAAAAAATTTGTTAGTGTTGGGTACAACCTAAAATTATAACATGCATTCTCTGCTTTTTTGTGGTAATTTATTATTTGGGATTATCCAGATTTCTAATTTATTACATTTACCATGGCAAAGATCAAAGGAAAAATTTGACAAAGCGTTTTACAGCTTTAAAAAATGCTGACATTGGATTTGAAAAATCTCTTTTTAAAGGGTTTGTTGAAAGTTAAATAATAGTAGTTTATTCAAAATTACAGTAATTCAAATTTTTTTTAAATATTTTGGAGTTATGCGTAGCTGTCCTAGGGCTATTAAATAGGATAGGTCTTGTTCAAATTGCGGTGGCCCAGGTTGTTATTTACCCTGGTGAGACTTACAATATTTTTGACATTGTGCTATTAATCAGGAAATAGAATATATCATCATTTGAAATTTTATATTTAAAAGCTGTAAAAGTAGCAATGTCATCTCCAATTTCATACAGTGCAAAAGTTTTATTTTCAGAAATGCAGAGTGTTGTCTTTTTTGATGCTTGATTATATTTTATTTCAAGCATTTTCTGTAAAAAAAATTCTTGGCTAAGGGATTAAAACTGGAAAAAATATTAAATAGTGATCTAATAGCAAAAAAAACTGTCCGAAATATGTCTTGATTAAAATTTATTTCGTTTTAATAAACACAAGTCCAAATACATTTATCTTCGAACTTTATTAGTAGTTAAGTAATTTTTAGCAAGTACCATGAGTTGTGGTTGATGGCGGAGTTGTTGTTGTAGTTGTTGTTGTTGGAGGAGGAGGAGTTGTAAAAATGGAAGTTGTTGTTGGGAGCGTTGCTGTACAAATATCGCAGTATTTGGCACAATTCTTTACCATCCAAGCTCCGATTTCACCAGCGTTAGTACAATATTCTTGTTTTGAGGCAGAATAACGAGGACAATCATCGAAGACATCAACACAAGTTTCATTTGTTTGAGGTCTTGCTGTTGTTGGAAGAGTAGTTCTGTCACAGACTTCACAGAACTTGGCACAATTTGCCCACATCCAGGCTCCAACACTGTTATTTTCGTAGCAAATGGATTTAGAGTTGGCATGATAGCGTTGGCAGTCATCGAATACATCGACACATGCACCACTGGCTGTTGTCGTTGTCGGGGGAGGAGTGGTTGTGGTTATTGTCGTTGTTGTTGGTGCAGTTGGTGTAGGTGTTGTACAAACTACGCAGTATTTGGCACAATTTTTTATCATCCAAGCTCCGATTTCACCAGTATTGGTACAATATTCTTCTTTTGAGGCAGAATAACGAGGACAATCATCGAAGACATCAACACAAGTTTCATTTGTTTGAGGTCTTGCAGTTGTTGGAAGAGTTGTCCTGTCACAGACTTCACAGAATTTGGCACAATTTGCCCACATCCAGGCTCCAACACTGTTGTTTTCGTAGCAAATGGATTTAGAGTTGGCATGATAGCGTTGGCAGTCATCGAATACATCAACACATGCACCACTTGCTGTTGTCGTTGTCGGGGGAGGAGTGGTTGTGGTTATTGTTGGAGTAGAAACAATGGCAGTTATAGTAGTAGTAGTTGTTGTTGCAGTTGGATCAGTACAGGTGGAATCATCAGGAGAGCTGGGATCGACTAAAATAGTATTTATATTTTAGGCCATTCTATGTCAGCAAAGCCATACTGTATCGATATTTAAGAGTAAAAGAATGTTCATAAGCTTGGGAATATAGACTAACAATTGCAAAGTTATCGACTGAAATGAGCTTCGGATTAGCAGCAACATCAGAGGCACAGCAGAATCTAAAAAAAGATGATTGAGCTGTTTCTAAACAAATGCAAACCTTGATCCAACGAGATCGAAATTTCGAACTTTGATATCCAGTGATCCCCATGCACATCCAACATTGCATTGTCCTGTCACAGTTTCAATGCTAATTTCAACTTTCATACCAGCAGGTGCCTAAATGATTTTCTATATATGTATATTGTAGACTAAAACTCACAGTAATATGCCAATGAATAGTTTGAGCTCGTTGAAGAATTTTCGTGGGATCTCCAGTTTTTGCTGACAAACTTTGATAACATTCAGTGGCAGTTAAAACTGCTCCAATATTTGCTGCACCATTTTCGGCTTCTTGCAATTGATCACATGTTGCTCCCCCAAATCCTGTTGGACAAATACATGAACTGCAATTTCGAGGATGTGGAAAGCCGCCATTTTGACATGTTGCACCAGATGAACACATGCAATTATAATGAATATTCATTTCATATAAATCTTTAAAAGAAGGTCCAGATCGACAACCCATTGTTGATTGATAAATTGCATCACCTGCAATAGCAAAAATTGGTGAACCTTTTGTTGCACTTTCACCATAATGCATTATTGATCCCCAATCATATGGTAGGCCATAGTTATCATTCGTGGCAGTGCTTTCTTTTCCCCAATTATATAGATAAAAATCACCCATATTTGATGTATCCACAGTAATATAGGAATCACGATCATGGCGACTTTGTTCATGCCAAAATCCAAGTGCATGTGCTAGTTCATGTGTAGCAATGCCAAAATGTGCACACCCAGATCCAAGCGATAAATCTTGAGAAGTAAATCCGGTATATCCAACATATGAGTAACAACCATTTCCAAAAAAGACTCGAATATTTGGTGTTGAAGAACTTTCAACAATATTCAAACAAGTATTATTTGTCCAAAAATTTGCACCTAATCGGAATATTTCAGCTGATGCTGCACTAATGCTTGGATCAAAAGTATAATAAATTGGCTTGGTTTTATCCCATTTTTTAATAGTTCCGATTGCAGCTTGTCGTTTTGAACGAAAATTTCCACTGCTTATCATTTGGTCAATTTGATCCGGGGTCAGCAGGATATCACTTTGATAAAGGAATTCTTCTAATCCTTCATTGTTGGCAGAGATACTCAAGCTTAAGCTATCGTTGGCATTTTGATCAAGGCTTTGTTGATCTTGGCGACGTTTTTGTGTAAAATTTTGAACATCTTGAGGGACAGTTTTGGACTCTTGTTTTTGTTGAGCATGAAGGGTTTGAATGCCTTCTCGGATATGTTCCAATTAAACAGGGTCATGATAGCTTGCGATGAAGTGTTCGCGGCGCTAAAAAATTGTGTTTAGCAGTTAAGGGGGGATTGTGAAAGGCTCAGGCTCCAACTTTGGAGTTATATCACTTCCTTGATATATGCCCGAAAACTATTGCGCCGGGCGATTTGTCCTGGATATTGAAAAAGACCAAAATGTCCCAAATTTTTTATAAAAGCGTAATTCAATGAAAGTATAAGCTTCTGCTTCTTCGTTCAGTGTTGCCAAAAATCCAGGACAAATTGGTGGGCGAAATGGTTATCTGCGAAATATCCGAGGATCGTTGCTGCTCCAGCTGCAACTCCAATGAGACCCATTAAATTACCTCTTTCGCAGCAATTGTGCGATCAATGTATGCTGCTGTAGCAACCGTAATGACAACACTTAACACCTTTAATACTGTAGCTTTCATTGCCACAATGTTTCAGAGAATATGGTTTTAAAACATCTTTTCATCTCCTTTTATACTGTCAAAAATTACAAAAAAAATGAATAAAAATGCATTCATAATTAGGGATTAAAGTTTTTTAAAACAATTTTTGCCAACTGTTAACTACAACTTGCCCCCGTAATTCACCCATAAATTTTCACTTTTTTCATTGATCAAGGGTTTTTATGCGTAAACAAAACACAACATGGTTCAAGTCATAAGCCTTTTTTCAGGATTAATTCTCGTTTTTGTAGTACAAAAATATACAGTTTTAAAATTTTTTATATTATGCTAATTATAATAAACTGTAAACACTTTAATCGCTTTCCTTTTTATTCATTTTTCCATTTTTATTGAAATGAGCAAAATCAAAGTATCACATTTTTAGGAGGAGCAGATATGCCCATGAGTTTTTCGAGTGTCACTAACAAATTTGAGTTGTGCGTTATTTAAATTTGTGGTTTAAAGAGACATAGGAACTTTCAGTATGAAAAATTTGGCCAGTCCAGTAGTGAAAAGTATGCAACAAAAAATTAGAGCGTAGTAAATGTCGCAACTGTGATTTTTTATTGTCATTGATATTATCGATTAAACATATCCGCAATATTTGCAAAGCTGTAATATTTTGTTGCATCCTTTTTTGCAAATGAACAGGCTAAATTTTTCAAACTGAAAGTTCCTGTGTTCCTTTAATTTATTTTTTTTACTTGTGAGACAAGAGTATAATATCCTTTTCCCCGATAAAGTGTTTATAAACGACTAGTGAGAGAGAACCAGAAGTTACAATGTACTTTATTTATGGTATTACGTAAATATAAATATTACTCACATTCTTAAAAAAGCAATTTTCAACGAGCATTTCAGACAGTGCAAACAAATCTTTTAATTTAGTTGACAAAAGAGGATACAAGAATTGCAGGTAATATTATAAGCTTCTATCAGTCACATCAGCGTGTCGTTCGCTATCGGGTATTGTTAATTCAGGGGATGATGGTGTAGGATCGGTATAATTTGTGTGTAAGAGAAACCATACTGCAGCTAGCAATAATACTAAACCCAGTGAAGCATCTGCCAAATCAGAACCAATTTTTGAAATTTCTTGATAAACAATCGTAACTCGAAAAAAGTAAATGATATTGTTGAAGGTGATGTAGCATATCGTCATGTGGCTAATATCGGCAATACTTTGGCCGTAATTGTAACACAAAGATGCCAAAAATGATATAAGAACGTAAAAACAATTGTATAAAAATTTCTTATTTTCTTTTGGGCTGAGGAATTCCCAAAAATGTGATAAACGAAAATAACTGAATTCATATACGCATTTCAAATATTCTCTCAAGGTTGTGACAGCCCAAACAAAAGAAAATACTTTAATCATGGTATATAAAATTTGGTCCTGTTTTGTCTTTCTTTTCCAGAAATGGTAAATAACGACATGTGTAAGGGATAAACACAATGAAAGAAAAACCAAAAATGAATATTCTAAAAAAATAGTTTTGATTATCTTATCCAAAATTGTGATATTGAAGGGGCAGTCGTACCTGATATAACTTTTATTCTTCTGGAAGTTAGTGAAAATCAGGGAAACGCATTATTATTATTTCATTCTACGTTGGCTGAAAAAAAATCTATTGCTCGTTTCTTCAGTCAAAGTGGAATGAAAAAATAACAATATATTTCGCTAATTTTCAATAACTTTCATAAGAAAAGTTTTATTAAGTGCTACTGCCCCTTTAATAAAGTTCTACCTGGGCTAATAAGCCTTAGTACTCGATCTTTTGGAGGTATTCCATAAACGGTTAAAGGCAAATTTGAGAATATTTGATTCCATCCTGATGTCAACATTAAGAAAAGTAACGGAAAGTTCTAAAAAACTGATAATTATTATTTGCATAATTTGTAACTAAAAACTTATTTTTTTTTCTTTTGAAAAGAAGAAATTAAACAACAGAGCGAGTAACCCCGTAAAAAAGAATGTTAGCCGCCATCGCATGAATGTGAATTCAATTTCAAACCATTTTTCGATGAAGTGATTGCTCCAAAAAATCCCTTAAAACTTAATTAATGTTTACATTTTAAGAAGAAAAAAAACTTTCTAACAAAAAGCAAGATTAAATAAAAAGACCACAAAAAATGCCAATTTTCTTTTATAAGTTTCTATAGACTGAAACATCTCAAAGTGTCCAACAATAACCTAAATTTTTGTCATTCAAAGATATAAAAATAAAAGAAACAAACTTACAATCCATTGAAAAAAGCCAGCCAAGGCTCCATAAAATACTGTAGTAAAGATTCCGAGATTAATCCAAGCATTTAGTTGATTATAACAATAACATGTGTCATTTGAATAAACATTACAAGAATTGTTAAAGTGTCCCATATTTGGAAAGATATCGTCAAAAAAACCTGATAACAACAAGATGCAAATAAAACAATTATAAATTTTAATAATTAAGTATTACACGGATAAACCGTAATATGGTTCAAAGTTCAAAAGAGTACAAATTATTTTCCATCATTTTATCATATACAAATAATCAATAAGAGACAATGAAAACCAATATCATCATAAAAATTAAAAGGACTGTCGCATTTGATACGACTTTTTTGCTTATAAAGTTATTGAAAATCAGGAACATGTATTATTTTCCCCATTGAATGAAGAAGAAAAAATGCAACAGAATCTTTTTTGTCAACTAAGAATGAAAAAAGAACACTGAATTTCAATAATTTTCAATAACTTTTATAAAAAAAAATTGTTTCTAGTGAGACTCGCCCTTTAATTGCGAAAATTCTTCTTCTTTTCATTGATCGCTTTCATTCTTAAGAGGATTATAATTATCATTCCTATTATCTTGATACACAAAAATATATCCCAACCCTACAACAATATCCCCAATACCAAAGATTAGCTTTATCATATCTGACCATGAACAGGAAAAATTATTACTGTAGACGACACAAGCATATACAAACGTAATCACAACATCGGAGCCACACATTAAAGCAGCCATATATATCTAAAAATATTAAGTAATTTTGTAATAATTTTTTTATAACTTATTACTGGATTTTTAAAATGTAACACATATTTCATAGTGCCAAGCAAACAAACAACAACTGGAAACAATAAAAAAATCCACTCAAAGTCGTACACTGAAATGAGAATATTACTATATTGAAAAAAATCACTACTTTATTAAGTCAAGAAAAATGGGGTGTCCAATTTTGATACAATTTTTTTCTTATGGAATTTATTTGTAATCACGAAAATGTATTGTTCATTTTTTATTCCGCGTTGACGCAAAAAAAAAGACGTGTACTCGACAGTGTTTTCCCGATTCCGATTCCGATTCTCGATTCTCGATTCCGATTCCGATTCTTATGTAAGAATCGATGGAATCGGAATCGGTATTAGGAATCGATGGAATCGAATCGGAATCGGAAATTGAAGAATCGATTCCTACTTTTCCTTAAAAACCATAATTGAATGTTTATGTTTTTTATGATTTGATAAATTTTTGGTTCATTTGAATCAATTATTATGTTTGGATTGTTTTAAATTCATCTAATCAATGTTGAAAATTAAAATTTTGGCGTATTGAAGCTCATTGTCCACGTTAATTATGATCAAAATTTTCGCAAAAAACAGTTTATCAAAAAGGAAGAATCGGAATCGATAAGAATCGATTCTCATGTGAGAATCGATTCTTGTCAATAGAATCGGAATCGGAATTGGAATCGGAAAAATAAATGGAATCGATTCCAAAAAAGAATCGGAAAAAATGGAATCGGGAAAACACTGGTACTCGAACAATGCTTTTTCCCTGATTTTCAATAATTTTCATAAGAAATGTATCAAGTGCGAATCGACTTTTAAAAAATTAAAAAATACAACTTTCCTTTTGACACGAAAATTTGTCCAATAATTCCCATTCCCACTTTTATTAGTTTGTTCGCAGACATCAAAAATGCAACCTGGCAAAGATGTCTCCACCACAAAAATGATAAAGAAATCCTGTAAGATCCAAAAAAACAGAGAAGAGCAACACCAAATAGTCCACCCAAGAAAATCATTACTTCTGAAACGTAAAGTGTTTTGAGATAATTTAGTGATCAAAAAAGGTAGTAAAAGATTAAGCTTTGAAACGTTTGGGACTTATTAACATTAGATAGGTTGCCAATTTTTTTCTAAATTGCTTTTCGCCATTTTACGCTCGCCTAAAAAGTACCAAAAATGATAAAAATGCCACTTTTACTACCCTGTCAAATTGAGGAATAAGGTTTTCTTGGTGGAATTCGAATATGATGAGATCATATTTTTTTATCTTAACTTATAATCTCAATATTTGCATATTTTAGCGAGACTCTTAATCTAAGAGGAGTACTATAATAACATACTTGTCTGTTGTAAGTGTGCAATATGATCAGAGTAATTATCACTCTCTTCATATGGCATATGTCCAATTACTAGTATATTTCCAACAAAAGAAAGCAGTGCAGCAATTACAAGTTTAGTGTTGGCATTTTGATCCTGCTTTAAATCATTACGATAAAATATTATTGCAATCGACATCCTAAAATTTTTTCTAACATTTGCAAAAAAAATTAAACATAATATCGTTACGTTGAAAGGAAAGAAACAACAATTTCAGCAGATTTAACAATTCTGTCATCAATATCATCATTCAAATAATCAAATAAGTGTTCGATAATCCATGGCAGAACAACCACTAACATATCAAAGATTATTATTTTTTACTATTTTAAACAAACATACTTGTGCAAACTCCAATGATTAAAAGATGGAATCCGATTATATAACTACAGACATCACAAAGATAGTTCCAAGTATGTAACAAAAACCCATATGGAAATGGCTCACTAAGAAAAAGTCGCCACAATCGATTAATAAATTTTTGAAACATTCCAGGTTCTGACGATGGTGAACAACAATAACAACAAAAACCTTTTACAGCCCGTGGAAGATTACGAAAAAATTGTATAAGCCTAAGCATATATTTCAATATACCCTGGATTATATCCTCGATTGTAACAACTTTCTGAGGATCAATCAATTCTTTTGATCTCCATATCATAATTAATCCACAACCATGCAAAACGCCAAGTATAATTCCAACGGGAATTGCAGTAAATAAATCTCCGTATAAATAAACAATTTTACAACAACATCCTTCATCTTTTCCACGATCAACACATTGTTCAACTTCACTGTGATTTCCAAACATCTAAAACAATGACTAAATAGACTCTTTGAGGTATAGATGAAAAGGAGGGCATGTCCCCGTAATATTTTAATTTGCATAAAACAAGAGAACGTTTTTATGTACGATCTCACGAAAAGTGAAATTTACTTAAAATTTAAAAAATATTTTTTATTATCGTTTACTGATTTTAGCAAAAAAAAATTTAATATTATTAATTTAATTAATATTTTATAAATGTTTTAGTATTAATGAACCGTACACCTTTGAATTTTTTGCCCAAAATTTTGTAAGCTTTGTTTCTACACCAAAAGGTAATTTTAAAAGTGACAAAAAAGCATTGTAAAAAATAATAAAATTTGAATAAAACACGGAATGTATAACACAACTAAAAAAAAACGATAAGAACAGGGAGTGTTGAGGGCAAGCTAACAATCGGTAGTGCCTGATTCACGACGGATTTGTCTAGAGCCTAAATTTTCACTTTAAATTCGAGGAGAAAGACCAAGAAAGGGGAGGCGGAATCTTTATGCTTGTTCCAGACTAAGAATGGACAAGGGCCCAAATTTCAGACCCAGGTCCGGCCCGGTCCAGCCAACTCAAACCCATGCCCGGTCCAGCCCCAGCTTATAAAAAATCTGTCCCTGCCCAAATAAAAAATTCGTCAAACTTTGGGTTTTTTTATGAAAATGTCGAAAATCAGGCCCTGGTCCAGACAATTCAGGCCCAGGGACTGGGCCGGGCTTTTCCAGGGCTTAAAAACCCAGGCCCTTGTCCATCCTTATTCCCGACATTCTCGGGAAAGCATTTGTAAAAAATCTAAAAAAAAATAATGGAAATGTATGAATTTTTTAAATGAAAATGTTTTTTTTCTTCCAGAATAGTGTTATAAACAACGCATGAGTGACTCTGTTTATCAAAATGATTATATTTTTTAATCTTTAAAATATTTTTAGGGAGTGTTAAAATGTCAATTTTTTAAATGACCCAAGATGTTGTTATTATTTTGTGTTCCGGCATTTTTTGCTATCTTAGTTTGCTTTTTGAAAACGTTATGTGTCATTTACATTATTAAATAAAATTAAAAAATTTTCTGTGTTGTAAAGCATAAGAAACAATTTGATGATCCAACATTGCATTCTTTCTTCAAAGATTATTTTTTAAAAATTCCTTTTTCAAACAACAAAACACAATTTTTATCATTGCATTTTATTTGTCCTTTAACTGCAACGACCACGTTTCAACACATTTAAAAAAATCTAAAAAGCATTAAACTCCATAAAAAAGAAGAACTTTAATCATTATTTTTATATTTAGAATTTAATAAATTATTTTTAATTCACTGCTTTTACAATGCATAACAATTGTTTATGTTACATTAAGGAAAATTATGAGAAAAAAACATCTGTTGGAAAAAAGAAATAAGTTGCCAAAAGTTACTTTAATGGATTCATAAAAAAATTGAATTTTATATTGTTAATATTAACTTTTTTTAAATTTAAAACATTAAACGTTAGGTTTTGCAAAAAGCATCAGAATCAACAAAATTTTAGTATTTTATGGTTTTTCACAACAATACACTTTTATTTTTTAAACTTGATTTTTTCCCGCGCGCAGTTTTTTAAACGCGGTTCAATGCTTTTTTTCTCCGCAGCTGCTGCTGCTAAAAGTAAATCGTGCATAAAAAGTTGCTTACATTTTGTAAATCGGTGTTTAATTTTTTTACATTTGCTTATATTTATGTTTGTTTTTTTTCATACTTGTAATATTAAACTTTTAATGCTAATAAATTCAAGAAATATAAGTTATTGAAAAGAAAAATGTACGCAATTTGTTGAATTTTAACTTCTTTTTGACTGCTTTTCTTCATCTAGTAAATATTATACTTTTATTAACGTTATTTTTTTATCCCAATTAGTTTTTTATTTGATTTGTTTGTTCTTTTTCGTGCAGATTCCCTTGTTGTTGTTTCTTTTACTCCATTTTCGAGATTGTTGCCTTTTATTTTGTGTTTTTCCTTCTTATAAAACTTATATTTAATCAACAAAACTTTATAGATCTCTTCTTTTATATATATACGCTATTTTGCTGCTATTGATACTCATCAAATGCCAAAGAAGAATATCCATCAATGGAAGATATAACCTCATCGCCATGGATTCTATGGAAGATTCAGTTTACTCCAGAATTTAAAAGTGAAAAAATTGTTAATCTTCGAAGTTTAAAGTTTGCAGAAAAGTGAGTTTTTGTAATGAGTTTTGTTAAATATAGTTATGCTAAAATGTTGTTTAGTATTTTAGGTGGATATGATTTATCAAAGGATTATTTTGCGTTATTTCGGAATGGAATTTCTCCTGATGTCTATCATAAACGAAATAATTATGCTTTCAAACATGTAAGTGTAGTTTGTACTTTGGTGAATAGAAAATGTTAGCCAAGATTAGCATGAGGATAATTGTAGTTCTCATATTGGACAATTAACTGTCCCAACTGTACCCTGCAATTAGACTAGAGATATATTATATCGTGTTTGGTTCAAATGTCTTCCTGCAAATTTATAGCAGCATTTGCTTGTGCCATTTTCACCTTCTTCTTGTAATGTGTGATATATTTTAATATATCGTCCAAGGCTTATATCTTACAATTGGTTTTTTAGTTTTCTGACTCTCCAACAGCCACTCATAGTTGTTGTGCTAATGATTAATAACATTTTTCTGATCCTATAGAGCTTTTAAAAACCAGAGATGCAATTTTATGATACTTTTTGTGGACCACCATAAATGAAGAAGGTGAAAATGGTATTTGCCAATGATAGCAGCTATAAATTTGCAGGTATACTTTTATACCCATTCGGAACTCTTTAAAATATGCCTTAAGTCATACTGCATGTTACAGTCGAGAGAGAGTTGCCTTTTAAACCCTAAGTATGATATTTTGCAATTCTGATCTTCTTACATGTTCCAGATTTTGCATTTTTTACTTTCTTTTTTTCCCTTTTAAATACTTTGTACATTTAATAACATTACTTTTATATTTTAGAAGCTCATCGATGAAACACATTTGGATATTTATCGAAGTTTATGGGATATTGAAATCTTTCGACAACCTTTTATTAATGGTGTTCACTTTAAACCTGATGTAAATTTTCTTCACATTTTGACCATCTTCATTTAATGATTATTTATTTTAAGGAAATCAGCATTTGGATGAATATTCAAAACAATAATGAACATGCTGATCAGCAACCAGGTTAGTTATTTTGAGAATTCTATTACCGTAGTTATGTATTTTCTCCATGCTTCCTTGTTATCGTATTAAACAGATAAAACTAATGCTTCCTATTTTTTCAGTTGAAGAACGAGCAAATTTCTATTTGGATGCAACTGGAATCTTCTGGAATGGATCTTCAGTCTTCAATGATTCTCTAAAATGTCAATGGACAATTGGATTCTCAAATAAATACAAGCTTGAATTGACAATGTTTCAAGATACTGTAGAATCTGAGGAAAATCTAGCAAGCCTTCTTCAAAATACTTATCACCTATCTCAAAATGAAAAATGTATTATTCTCAAATCAGATTTGTTGCATGTTGAAGAATGGAGAATTCCAAGCTCAAATAATCGTTTTGTTTATTGTTCTGTAAGTTTTTTGATTATGGATTGGGCAAATCTGACGTCAGTTTAGGAGGACGAATACCCCGAATCTCTTTAAAAGCGGCAAAAATCAAAGGTGGAGGGATGAGAGGGTTTCAGAAGATTTGGATATGTTCTTGCTGATGTCAAATTTGTGCGATGCCTTATTAGAGATTATATTTGACATTTAAAATTGTGCTTTTTTAGGTAAAAACAAGTTTAAAGAATGCCAATAAAATTATGAAAAAGTTTATTTTAACTTTAACAATTTCAATCTTTCCTCATATTCGTCTTATTTATGCTGCATTTTGTCGATTTGAAGATGACAATTTAGAGGTAAGATTTTTATTACTGCAAGATTGTTTGATGTTTTTTTTATATTTTTTTTTGGCTTTTAAAACTTTACCACCGTATTTAACCCGTTTACATTTTTCAGCTTGGTATGTATATTACTGGTAAAGAAAGCTTATTAGTTCCAAATATTCGTAGATTCCGTGCTGGTCCTGATGATTTTGCATTTACTACTGCACATAAGCTGAAACAAATTGTACTCTCTGAACTCTCGGCTGAAACTAATGTCAAAGTATTAATCAGAAATTCCATCCCTCCACATCATTTTGATTTTATTGATCCAGATCATCAATGTCAAACTCGTAGTGGCAGAACTTATCAGCAATACTTGTAAATTTGAATATGTTTAATATTTTTGTTATTTTTTGGTTTTTGTTGTTGTTATGTAAATTTTATTAAAAGTATTTGCATAAATAGTTTGTTGGAATTGTAAAAAAAGTGTTGCAGTACACTGCGGTAATAATATTTATGAAAAAATTTGCATAAGCTAATACGAAATCGGATCCAAAATAGAGTAAAAATTTGCATAAGTGAAAAAAGTTATAAACACAAATTTGCATAAAAGTAAAAAATGTTTATAAAAAAATTTGCATAAAAGTTCAAAGAAATGTTGGAAATCTTTTATTCAAAGAAGCGATTGCAAAAATAAAGCTACAGTATGTTTTAAACAACCTGAAAAAAAATTTTTCATTAAAAAAATTACTGAACAATAATTAAGACAAAGCTTACTGTTTTGAATAAATGTAACAATATTTTCATGTCCCCATTCTTTTGCCAAATTCGCTGCTGTATTTCCATCAAAATCTTTGACCTCAAGGGATACACCATTTTTGATCAAAAATTCAACAACATGCAGCAGCAATATGCAAATATGTTGAACCATATTTTCATCTTGAACATTTAACTTTTGTCCTTGTTGAACAAGTTCTTGCATATCTTTTAACATTTGTTGTTCAGGTTCATCACGTTCTGCTTGAATTAGGTCAGCAGTAATTTCTCGAAGTGCCATTTCTGTTTCTATCAATTCCAGAGTGTCAGCATCTTCACAAATTTCAAATGGCATTTTTCTTTGGTAATCAATCGCTAACAAATTTGCGCCATTTTCAATTAAGAATTTTGCCATATCTCGATTACCAGATAATGCCGCGGCATGTAAGGGGGTACATTTATCACAATCTTCTGCATCAATATTTGCACCATTTTCAATAAGAATTTTTGCAATTTCGACATACCCATTCATGGCACAACAATGAAGTGGTGTAAAATTTTCTCCAGGATCAACAGTACAATTCGGATCAGCTCCATCTTTAAGTAATTGTTCAACTTCTTGGGAATCTTGACTATTTACTGCTGCAATAAATGTTTAATTTAATGGAATCTGAAGCTTTGGCTTTCTTAATCGATGAAGAATGGGCGGTAATCTGGATTTAAATTCTTGAAATTTCATAATTTGCAATTCTCGACGAGCTTTTGCTAAGCTTAACCGATCCAAAGGTGGGATTTGTTCCAAAATTTGAAGTTCAACAATTAAAGCATCATGGTCCATTTTTTTATTTTATAGTCAAATCTTGATTTTTAAGGAATAACAATAATAAAATACTAAATTGTTGGCTTAATTTTAGGAATTAGCATAAATAATTTGTAGGTTGCAGCAGCTCTGAACAATTTGAACCTCAACAAAAATTAAAAAGACCAAAAAGTAAAGAGATGGGTGCAGTCTCTCTTTCTCGTATTTGCATAAAATTTGTCATAGTGAAGAAAAACAGTGAAGAACAAAAAATCAATCAAAGTGACCTTTGCTAGGGTTTTTGTTGTACTGACCATTCAATGCGACAACAAAAAAAAACGGACAGATCTTTGAGCTTTGAAAAAATCGAAGAAACTCAAGAAAATGGAAAAAAATGATGAGTCACATTTATTTAAAAGATCTGAATATTCAGCGTCGGAGATATGGTATTTTTAAGAACAACAGATGTTTGGGATTGTCCAGAAATCACGTGACCAATAAATCGTGATTTTTGAACCCCCTCCCTCCCCTCGTGACCAAAGATCAAAGCTTTTTGCCGACAACATCAAAGCCGGGTGATCATTTGGCTTACCCCCTCCCTCCCCCTTCATGGTCACGTGATTTCTGGACAATCCCTTTAAACGAAGAAAATTTTGGATTCTTTGCAACTTTTCGACACTATTCTTTGACTTTTACAATTATGCAAATTTTTATTTAGGTTGCAAAAACATCTAAACCACAATGAAATTGTTTGGATAATTTTTGTTTTTGGTAAATCAAATCTTTTTAAAAAACTATGCTTTCTACAGTATTATGGTGATTTTATTAGCAATACGGCCCCTAAAAATTTTTTCTTTAAAATAAGTTTTGTCTAGAATTCTTTTTTTTAGATGATTTTTTGTTGTCATGGAAGCTTGAACAATAAAATCCTAAAAATTAAAGTTACAGAAAAACGAGATGTTTTCTTTTGTATTCAAAGACATCAAAGAAAAGAAATTCAAAAAATAACAAAAGAATGGCATTTTTATGAGATTTATTGTTTTTTAAAATCAAAAAAGAAGTTTCTCGAAAATAACAAAAGAAATAAGATTTTTATGAGTTTTTAAAAAAATGATGGATGCAAAAAAACGATACAAAAGAGATTTCAGTTTTGTCTTTTGTCAATCTTTCGGCAAGCTTAAACACATGATACTGTAATGATATTTAAAATTATATTTTTCTTTTGTGTTTAGAAACATCAAAAGACAATGCTATCAAAAATGACAAAAAAATGGCATTTTTATGGGATTTTTTTAAAAAAGTTTAAAGTTTGTTAACTGTGATTATCATTTTTGATGATTTTTGTGTTGTTATGGAAGTTTAAAAAATCAAACAAAGGAAAACAAAAAAGTTACAAAAATATGTGAAGATTTTGTGTTTAAAACTTCAAAGAAAATGATTTTAAAAAACAACAAAAGAATGGCATTTTAATGAAATTTATTGTTTTTTAAAATAAATAGAAATTTCTTGAAAATAACTAAAGAAAAACGGTTTTTATTAGTTTTTTTCAGAAAAATAATAGACACAAAACCATCATAAAAAGATTTCAGTTTTGTTTTTTGTCATTCTTTCGCAAGCTAGATGATACCGTAATCAAGATGATACCGTAATCTATTGTATTTAAAAACTTCAAAGTAAAGGATTCTAAAAAACACAAAAGAATGCCATTTTTATGGGATTTGTTTTTAAAAAATCATCAAAAAGAAAAGCCTTGAAAATAACAAAAGAAATATCGTTTTTATTAGTTTTTTGAAAAATGATGGATGATTAAAAACAAAGAGATATTGGTTGGCTTTGCAAACATTAAGATACTGTAATGTAAACTACAGTAAGAAGTTTACTTTTATACACAAAAACGGTAATATGAAAGCTTCTGAAAATTAACGTAATAAAATTACATGTTTTGAGTCGAAGAATTTTTAGAATCCTTTTCAATCTTCCAAAACTACTTTGAACAACTATTTTCGCTTTCAGAGTTATGCAAATTTTTCTTTCGATCTTACAAAACCCTTAACTTTTTGTTTTGACAGCTTTTGTTTTGGTAACTTAAATCTTTCGAGATATTAATGATTTCTACAGTAATATATTGGATATTTTAAAAAATGACCCCTTTAATTTTCCCCGAAATTTTTGCGGCCTTTGAATATCATTTTCTGATGATGTTTTGTTGTCATGGAAGTTTGCAAAATAAAATCATAAACATCAAAAAAGAAATTCAAGAAAAATGTATAACAAAAGAAATACGATTTTTATGAGTTTTTAAAAAAATGATTGATGCATAAAAAATACAAAGAAATTTTGGTTTTAATGATTTCAAAAAGATGTATACTTTTGCAAGCTTTAAAATACTGTAATAAAACATACAGTATGAAATTTCTACAAAAATGTGAAAGTAGAAGCTAAAAAAGAAAGAAATTAGTTTCTTTTGTAAACCGTACACAGATACAAATTGTAACACGACAGATATTAATACACCTTTTTGCTGATTTAAACAATTGTTTTTCCCTTACAAAATTATGCAAATTTTTGTTTAGGTTTTACAAAATCGTAATTTACGATTCGTAAACCTTATAGGAAATTGTTTTAATAATTTATTGCCAGCTGAGCAAACAAGGTCATGGGCGAGGATAAAGACTGCCAAAAATAAACCAAAATATATCAGTGTATTTGATCAAAGGCAGAGCGCAGTGGTTGGGTGATGACACTGCGCTCTGCCACTTATTTACTTTTGTATATTATCAAATTTGAACATGTTGGATCTGAATGATAATTGCTATGACTTCATGATAGACCCAGAAAAATACAGTATATTACATGGTAATTGAATGCCCTCAGGTAATATTGCAGTTTTTTAATTAGTATTTATGTACCATCTTTACTTTTTTTTAGTCTGTACATTTTTCTTTTTTTTCATCGATCGCAAAAAGTTTTTCCATCAAAAATTGAAAGATATGCATTATTTTTTGGAACCCCGAGATCAACGATATAATTTATTTCATTCCATCCAAAACTGTCCACAACATCTTCTACTCGCTGGCTCTGAAACAAGTTCATGATTAACAATGCAATTATTTTATTTTGGTGATAATGCTTTGATCATATTAAATGCATGGATACGGTAGTTTTTATATCAGAATCATGTTATTAGATGGAATTAATATTCAATCAGTTATAGTTGAAGACAAATCAAAGAAAACAAAAACAATCATTTTAAATCTTCATTAAAATGTTCCACAAAAACATAATGATTAACTTGTTTATAATGGTATGATCACAACCTGATTTGAAAGAAATGATACCCTAATGATGTAAAACTGGGAGAACATGTAACGTTTTTTCCTAAAAGATTCATTTATCTGAAGCTGGCTGCAACCTCATCGACTATATAAGCATATCCCCATGTTGAGTGCAAAAGTGACCAACGGTAAATATTGGTCCCAATCCGCGCCATTCCATTTCCTTCTTGGCGATATATATATATAAGCATATCCCCATAGGTGTAACGGTATGTCAGTGCCCTAAGAGTTTCCTGATCTATCGAATACTTCAGATTTGAACTGAGTGCCATTGTCTGAGACCAGTTCCAGGCAAATTCCATGTTGGCAAACACACTATTTCAAAAATTGTCGTGCTGTTGTTTCTGCGGTTTGGTCTGGCATGGCTGCTGTCATCAGCCATTTTGATAAAAAAATCGAAATCGTTGCTTATATCATTGTTTTGTTTTTTTTTCTTTTGCTTTGATATTATCTTTCTGTATGTTACTTTTATGTCATAAAATTATTGTTTTTTCATATATGTTTTTGTTCGATTGCATTTTAAAAGAGATAGTGACAAATTAGCTCAGGTGAGCCAGATTTCGAAGGAGGGGGAATTGTAACCCAACCTTTGAAGTCTGGCCGCCCGACAGTAGGCTCATTTCCGATTATGTCCTTTATCAGGATTGACCTTTCGTCTGACTTGGCTGAAAACCAAAAAATAACATCTTTTAATTAGGCCCGATTCGGTTCGATATTTTTTATTTTTGTAAAACATATCGTTTCAAAAAATAATGCCTTCTACAGTAATAATTTGGATATTTTAAAAAATGACCCCTCAATTTTCTCATAAATTTTTTCGGCATTTGAATCTCATTTTCAGATGATTTTTTGTTGTCATGGAAGTTTTTAAAAAATAAAATCATAAATATCAAATTTACAAAAAAAATGTAAAGATTTTGTGTTTAAAAACAACAAAGAAAAGGATTTTAGAAAAATGAATAACAAAAGAATGGCATTTTTTATGGGAATTATTGTTTTTTAAAATCAAAAAAGAAGTTTCTCGAAAATGACAAAAGAAATACGGTTTTTATTAGCTTTTTCTAGAAAAATAATAGACACAAAACCATCACAAAATGATTTCAGTTATATTTCTTGTCATTTTTTCGCAAGCTAAACGATACCGTAATCTGTTTGATATTTTTCTATTGTATTTAAAAACTTCAAAGAAAAGGATTCTAAAAAACACAAAAGAATGCCATTTTTTATGGGATTTAATTTTTTAAAAATCATCGAAAAGAAAATCCTCAAAAATAACAAAAGAAATATAGTTTTTATTTGGTTTTTTAAAAATGATGGGTGCTTTTAAAAAAATAATACAAAGAGAATTTGGTTTTGATGATTTCAAAAAAAACAAAAACTAAAAGCATTCTTTTGTAAGCTTAAAAATACTGTAACGTAACATACAGTATGAAGTTTTCTTTTGTCTTTGAAAACATAAAAAAAAAGAATTTTTGGAACAATGAAAAACCATTTTTATGGGATTTGTTTTTAAAAAACATCAAAAAGAAATTTCACAAGAATAACAAAAGAAAAAAGATTTTATTAGTTTTGAAAAAAAATGCTGGATGAAAAATGAACACAAACTACATCGGAAATTGGTCATAGTCTTGCAAGTATATGGATACTGTAAAAATTACTCAACTGAAGATTTTGAAGGTTAAAAACAATCGAAAAAAGGATAAGTGAAACTGTTACAATAAGAATGTGTTCTTTGTAATTAATGGTACGAAGAAATATAAGAAATGTAGAAACTACATTTCGCATAAATATTATTTTTTTTTCAGTTTTTCAGTTGTATGCAAATTTGTGTAAACGTTTAAAACAAATTAAAAGAACCTATCCATTTTTTCCAACAAAGTTTGAAAAGCTATCATTCGGCACTTTTTTTTGTAACCAGTCAAAACATTTCAATATTGACTTTTTGCGTTCTATTTTTTCGTCACTTTTATCTCACCCATAATCTTTCAATTAAAAGTTATAATTTTTAACGGAAAGTTGTGGCATTCGATTACTTTAATCATATTTATATCATCAATAGGTGAACACCATCCATTTTTGCAAAATGTATCCAATACATTAAAGAAGATACAGTTTTTGCAGTGAATTGTTTTCCATCGACGACTTGAAACTTTATGTTCATTTTCATAAAGTTTTAAGATAATTTTCAAGAAATTTGCATACTTGATTATTTGTTGAACACAAAATTACGGTATCTTGAACAAAACTGTTGGAGACTGTTTCACAAATTTGCATAATATGACAGAAAGTATTATTTTAACTTTTATTGTTCACATCTTTTTGAAAAAACAATTAATTTAAATACAGACTAGCAAGTCAAAAACAAAAGTTGAAAAAAATTATGCATATAACATCTAGGTACTTTAAGACCTGAATAAATCATAAATAAAGTTAAAAAAATTATTAAAAGCATTTTAAATGCCAAAAATATATATTTTAAGTTCGACGTAATAAAATTTTTTGATTGAAAAAAAGACAAAGGAACACTTTTTCGCTTTCTTTTTGCATAAAAAAATGCATTTTTTTGAAGCCAAAAAAGTTCATTTCCCTTTTTTGCCATTGTTTTTCTGCTATTTTTGAAGGAATTCTAGCTTTGCGATTTTTTTTTTTTCGCTTAATTTTCTTTTTTACCAAATATGCCTTTTTTGATAGCCTATCGAATGATACTAAATTTTGGAATTCAGCTCGAAACAATGAAATATTTTCCTATCAAAACATTTAAAAATGCAAATTTTGAGTATTTGCGCGGTGAAACTTTTTCAAAAGTGGCATATTCAAATCAGCATAAAAAGTTACTTCTTGGAATTCTAATAAATAATCTTCAAAAAAAAATGTGCCCAAATTAGATCACTCATTACCGTAACCAAAAAATGTCAAAGAAAGGAAAAAGTGTTCCCACTCCGTCAACAAATTTAAATAAAGCAAAATTATAAAAAAATCAAAGCATAAAAAATTTAAAAAATTTTGTTGTTCATATTCCCGTGATAAATTTAATTTGCATTTTCCATGTCTTCATCTTCCTCTTCCTCTTCGTCTTCTTCATTTTCATCGGCTTCTGCAATGTTCGGGAGGTCGAGTGCTAAAAATGAAAAATTTGCATAAAAATAGATATTTTAAAAAACAAAATTTTACGGCTATATTTTGAGGGATCGAACACCATGTTGGGATCCCAAGAATACCGCGACCAATTCCATGGGAGAAAGTCCCCCCAATGATTGTATTCTAAAAAATTAATGGAATTACAGTAATCTCTTTATTTTTTGTAATAAAAAATTTACCATATCGGAGTTCAATATTTAATTCAACATATTTTGCCCGAATTCGAAGACGTTTCCATGTTTCATAATTGAGACACTAAAATTAAAAAGTTTATTGAAAATGTTTTAAACAAATATGCAAATTTCATGCAAATTTTTCTTTCATCTCATTTTCACGTGAACGAGTTATAGGGGCATTCAGAAAATGATTTATGCAAATTTTTTTAACAAAAAGTATAGAATTTCGTGATGATTTTTGTCACTTTAATATGCAAATTAAGTACAGCAAAAAGCATTACATATGCAAATTTTTTGGTAGCATAACTGCAAAAATGTAAGAAACAATTTTTTATGATGGATTGCAAATCTTTTTGTAAAGTACAGTAATCTTAAAAAATATGCAAATCTTTTTTGTAACATGGCTGCAAATTTTTTTAGATGGAATCTAATCTTTGCAAGTATTCAACTAAGATCGTTGGTTTTTAAGAACGCTTTTAAATAGAGTGAGTGCGCTTTTTCTGACATTATGCAAATTTCCTTGGCATTGTTATCGTAACAACCCTCAATCCCTTAAGCAATGAATAACCGTACCTCCCAATAATATGCCGTATGATCAAGATATGTGATGCCAGGAGGAATTTGACGTTCAAATGTTCGTGGTCCAACAAAATTCGGTCTTCTTTCATCCAAAAGGAAATCATGGACAGTTCGGCGGCGATTATCATTAATCCTTTTAGTTAAAAGGCTTCGGCGTTTATTACAGTAATAAAAATATTTATGAACATAAGCCGCCGTTTCAGCTTCATCTAAAAATTCTTTTTTTGAAAGAAATTTGCATAATTTTATTTTCATACCTTTGCTCATATCTTCTGCAGTGAAACTTTGGCAAAGGGATTCCAAAAGATCAAATTTTTTCTGTTGCTGTTCAAAATTCATAAGTGGATCATCACGGAAGAAAGTGACCCTTCGATCAGTTGCTGGATTTTTAACTTTTGCAACAGGAATTTTTATGGAAGGTTTAATATCAAGCATCCGGACACCACGTTCAAGAACTTTCTAAAATGTATTGATACTGTAGTTTTGGTTTTTGAACAAAAAAATTATAAAAATTTGCATAATTTTTAGAAGAAGTTATTTTTGGGTTTTTTGAAGAGTTTTATCAGGAGTTCGAAATGGACTTTGAAAAACATGCCCTGAGGGAATATTAATAAAGTCAAAAAAAATTTGCATACAAAAATTTTTTAAACGGTGTTTTAAAAATTTTGACCACTGATATTATTAAAGAAATTTGAATAATTTCTACATTATCCCCAATAAAATCTGCTTACCTTTGATCTCGGATCTCTATCATCAAGACGATCCCAATGCCAACAATTATCCCGGAAATTTATAAACATATCAATGAAAGTTGTAAATGGGCACATGGGGGTTGCAACTTTTTTATTTTGAATATCCCACCACACATTTCGCAATGAATCTCCTCGAGTTAATCCAGATACTCGATGTTTAAGATATTCAAGTTTCCATTTTCTTATAACAATTTTGTAAAAGCCGGTTGGAACAAGTTTGAAGAATGCACCTTTATTCAAGACTCCCTGAAATGTTTTGGGATTTGTTAAGGTTCAAAAATTTGCATAATTTAAGTATTTGGAACAAGAACATAAGGAGTTTTTTAGTTTTAAAGGCAGAAGACAAGATTTTGAGGATGCTGCCTTTGATCTTGTGCCGATATCGGTAAAAGATCAAAGAATTATAATAATTCGGAGGGGCTAAGCCTATATGGGTCAAAAACTAAGACTTACCGGTTTATTAGTTTTCATTAATCTTTCAAGATTTTGATCAAATGGAATTGGGAAAGAAATTGCTGGACCACCATTTAGCTAAAAAAATTTGCATTAGATTTCTACAGATTTTTTTATTTTACCTTTTCTTCCTGTTCTTTTGCAAATTTTTCAGGATCTCCAACTTTGAGATAATCATTCCTTGTCCGATTTGAAATGTAATTATATTTTGGTGCAAATTTTTTGGGAAGCCAATTCATTCCTTTAACGATTAGGCCGTCCAGTTCCTAAATAATTTGCATAAAATTTTTTAAAAAAAGTTATTAAACTTGCATCATAAACTGTTAATTTATTTTGAACGAAACTGATAACGCCGTAAATTCCACTGCAGATTGTAGCAAGATATGTAGCCCACCACTCCATGCGTTCAGCTGCTGCAATTGCCGAAAACCAAACAAGAGTGAAGAAGAGGGGCTTCAATGCCAACAAATAATATCGAACATTAAGTTCAACTGGCAAAACTTCGCGGCCGTATGCAGTTGGATCAGCTAAATCAGCTTCATATCTTCGACGAGTTTCAAAGATATTATGATCACTAAAAATTTGCATAAAATCTTTGGAATTGATTTGATTACAAAGAACTCAGAAAAAATTTGCATGATTTTATTTTTAGATGATTGTAAGAACGTTTTTATTTTGGCAGAGGCAGAATCAATTTTGACGGGGACCGCCTTTGATCTTTTGCCGGTTGCGGCAACAAGATCAAAGGATTTGATAGTTTTATAATTTCCGAGACCGCAGGTGCCAGAGGGGTCGACCTTCAACTTACAGAACTTGTCGAGCAGCAAGAGCAAGTCCACATGCGGTGAGGGTATAAGCACTCATGAGGACCATCAATCCAAGTCCTGCAT
Source organism: Panagrolaimus sp. LJ2414 (assembly GCA_024447195.1). Lineage (NCBI taxonomy): Eukaryota > Metazoa > Nematoda > Chromadorea > Rhabditida > Panagrolaimidae > Panagrolaimus > Panagrolaimus sp. LJ2414. The sequence goes on along the minus strand of JAMRXY010000076.1, from coordinate 406,263 downwards.
ATTGTTGTGAATCAGGAAAACCTTGCCAGGGCAAAACCCCAATACAGCTTCTTGAGGTGACCATATCGGAAGAGAAGATGCAGAAAATGATAAACGGTATAATGCAGAAGATTGCATAAAAAGTAACAAGTCGCTGAAAAACCAAAAAAGTTAAAAATTTGCATAAAATAAAAAAGCATACTTTATTATTCACACATTTCTTTCTTTCTTGATAATGACCTTCATAACAATTTGCTGTGGCATTAATAACTACCCCTAAGGCAATGATTGATTCTGCAACCATTGCAGTAAGAGAGCAGAATGCCAAGGTCATGGTGATAACAAATGTGGTGCCGCATTGCACAGCATCAGCCAAATCATCAGAATCAGGAAATTCAAACATGATTCTGCAGGCAAGGGCAAGTGAACCGAAAATTGCTGAATAAAATTTGCACATTTCTGTTGGTAGCTAAAAAAACAAGTTTTAAAAAAGTGCCATTAAATTTTGGCAGTGTAAACAAGGACTTCAGCAGCATTTCGTTTAGGAGGTGGCAAACGCCTTTTCATTGGGGTAATGCCTTTGATCTTTTGCCGACTGCGGGAAAAGATCAAAGGATTTTTAGATTTCAAATAGTGCACTTTATTTTGGTTCCCTAACTCTGCTGACATCCCCGATTCTAAAAATTTGCATACCGAAGCAAATTGTCCAGGTGCTGATGGAGTCAAACGTTTTTTTGTTCTAACTGCAGTTTCTGCAGCTACAACCGCCGTTGCAGTATATGCCATGGCACGCATTAACCAAGCTTCATATGAATTATAAAATTCATATTGGCAAACTGATCCAAAAAATTCAGTTTCACAATTACAGAAACCGTAAGTGAAACGATTTTCACATGTGCCACCATTTTGACATGTTACATTTTCACATGCATTGAAGGGATAAGTACAGGTACGACCTTTATATAGTTCTTTGCAGTTACAGTAATATTCACCACTTGGAAGGGGTTCACATGAAGTTGTTTGGAGTTTATCACATTCGGCACAAGATTTTACGGGTCCATCAGGTTCAGATTTGATTACATTTCTTGCTAAAATTCCAGTGTTAGTAAGCATGAAAAGGTTTGTACTTAGGGTTGCACGGTTGTAAATTTACCAAGGCTTCATTTACCGGTAAATTTGAAAAATTTGTGTGTAGGGCAAATGAAAAAAATTTTAAAAAATTCAACAAAACATCGAATAATTTTTATCTATTCTATTTTTTTCAAGTGTCACATAAGTTAATAAAATCGTCGTTTTGCTCATAAATGTTGATATTTCGTCTATTGTGTCAACAAAACCTTATATTTTATTATTACAAATTACTGTATTACTATCGACGACTTGTAAAACACCAAAAATGTTGTTTTTCATTTTAAATAACATATAAACAAGCTCAAAACAGCTTTTTAAGCAAAATTAGAACATCTTCTTTGATAGTGTACATAATTTGATCTCATTTTTACCACTTTTGGCATATTCGGAAAATTTACCGGTATATCAAATTTCTGCCCTTTAACAAAAACCGGAAAGCTAAATTTTGATCCAGCCTATTTTTAAAAACTTATACTGATTTTTTTCATTGTCACGTTGAATCCTTTCAGCGATTATTTTCAGACCCCACGAAAACTCAAAGTCCGGCCTGAATAGTAGAACGAGAAAGAACCCGCAGCTGCGCAGGGCGTATGGCATATTCAGGTTTTGTTCTATCTTTTACCATGTCTAGTTGTCAATGCTTTTTATAAAAATGATGCAACTTACCTTCACATTTGACCATTGAGCTATCAGGAAGCAGAAAGCCTCTTTCGTCACATTTAACATCAAAGGTTCGTTGTGGAGTTCCAAAACATTCAACACTTAATTTTTCACCAGCTTTCAAAACTGTATTTGGTGGTACAGTGGCAACGAGGTACTTTGCTGTTGGTGGAATAAAGTATTCCAAAACAGGGCAAGTATATTCTTGACAAAATTCTAAAATTAATTATTTACAAAATTCGCATAATTATTTAAAAAACTTACTTCCAACTCGACAAATCACTGTTGCATTTGGATATTTCTCTGTTGCCGATAGTCCAATAACAGGCATTTTTGTTAATGAATATTCATCAAGTTCAATGACAGGAACAATTTGGGTTGTACGATGATACTTTGTTGGAACGGCATTGGTGTAAACCATTGAAGGTTTTGGTCTTTGTGCATTTCTGAAATTTTTAACAAAATTTGAAAGTTTAAAAATTGTTGAAAAATGAAACTTACGTCATTGCTTGAAAAGTATCAACATTTTTTATATTTCCGAAATCGGCAAGGGATGCAATTACGCCCTTCATTGAAATACAAGCATTAAGGAAATCATCATAGTAGGCTCCTTCAGTTGCATTTGGAAGAATAAATTTGAAGCAAGCATAATCACCTTCAGAAAAGCCTGGAGGGCATGTGAAATTGCAAAGTGGTGATTTTGTGGTTGTTGAAGTTGGTCGTTTGGTGGATGTACTTTTTGATGGTGGTGGTGACGGTGTTGAGGATTGTTCAGTTGATGAAGAAGTTGTTGATTCAGTTGATTGAACAGTTGATTGTGTTGCAGATTCTGTAGCTTTTTTGGTTGTCTTTGATGTATTTGTAGTTGTTGGTGTTGTTTTTGTTGCTAAAGTTGTTGAACTTGGATCAGCTTTTGTTGTTGTAGGTGGTTCTTCAGTTGATTTACCAGTATTTTGTCGATTCTCGGAAGTAGAAGTTTTTAAAGAAGTTGAAGCTGTTGGAGATACAGTATCCTTATCACTTGTCATTTCTGATGATGCCGTTTCTTGATCTTCTTCTGTTATGGATGGTAATGTCGTCGTTGGGGATTTGATCGATTCTGTTGAACTTTGATCAACAAATGCTGGATTACTTTTTTCTTCAATCATATTTTGGGGTACTGTAGGTGTCGAGGCTTCTGTCGAAGAAATACTTTCCTCTAAGGTTGAAGTGGTTTTTGAAAATGTTGAAGTTACATCATTTTGATTTCCATTATTATTTGATACGGTTGTTGCAGTGGTTGAGGAAGATGTACTTTTAATTGTTGTTGAATCTGAAGATTTTGTACTTGTTGATTGAGTTGTTAATTCAACACTTTCAGTTGTTTTTAATTCAGGTAGCGAAGTTGATGGCAATTTTGTTGTAGAACTTGCACTTAAACTTGATAGACTTTCAATTTCTTTTTTTCCAACCGTTGTTGTTGTAATGGGAGTTGTGGTTGTTGTTTCAATATCAGTAGGAATTGAACTTTCAGGTACCGTAGTTGTTGATGTACTGGTTTCTTCATTCATTTTCTCCGTGATGGTTTTTGTTGGCAAAGCTGTTGAAGAGCTTGTTACAGTTAATGTTTGGGTTTTGGTTGATGAAATTTCATTTTTTCGAGGTGTTGTTGTTTCAGGGCTTTTGGTTGTTGAAGGCAATTTATTTGCTGTTGGAGTAGTTAAAGCTTCATCATTTTGTAATGTTGTTTCAAGGCTGTTGACATTATTGTCTTTTGTCGTTGCAGGTAAAGCTTGTTCAGTTGTTGAAACAACTGTTACATCTAAGGTTGTTGTTGGATAATTTTTTGGTGTAACACTTTCAGCAGGAACTGTTGCAGTATCAGTTGAAAGATGTCCTGGCATTGTTGAAGTTTGTTGTTTCGAAGTTGTAGCTGGTATTTGTGTCGTTGTTTCGGTTACTTTATTTGATGTTGCAGAGGTAGTACTTATTTTATCAGCAATTGTTTTTGTTGATGTACTATATTCACTTGTTGTTGAAGAAATCGAGGAATTATCTAACAATGTTGAAGCCCCTTGGATTACAGTAGTTGAAGATTTTTCATGGCTTGGAGAAGGTGTCGTAACAACTGTGGTATCAGTTTGTGCCATTGTGCTTGTTGAAGTACTTGGTTGAGTTGTCGCAGATTCTGTAATGCTTGTAACAGAAGTTTTGACTGTTTCTGAAACTCTTTGTTCTGTTGATGTTGAAGGTGACATAGATTGAACTGTTGTTTGAAGATTTTCTGGAATTGTTGTTTCAGGCTTTTTTGGCGTTGTTGGTTTTATTGTAGTTTTTTGAGCTGTAAAAGTAGATGACACTGTTGAAGATTTTGTTGTTGTTGTGGATATTGGTAATTTCGTGCTTGACATTGTTGATGTGCCACTTTTTGTTGTTGTTTCAACTTTTGTGGACTTGACAGAAGTTGGTGAATTTGACGTTTTCGTTGAAATCTCAGTTTCTGAAGCAGCTTGTTGTGGCGGGGAAGTGCTAGTTTTAGTTATTGTTGTAGTTTTTAATGTTGTTGTTGGTTTATGACTTGAAGAAGGCATTTCTGTTTGGATTTCTGTTGTGGTCGACGGGATTTCTAGAGAAATTATTGTAGACTTTGTTGAAGTTTCAGTTTTTGCTGTAGTTGAGATTTCAAGATTTTCAGTGCTTTTTTGAAGCGATTCTGTTGTTGCTGATACCGTAGATGGATTGGTGCTAGAAGATGCAAGCTCTTGTGATTCAGTTGATTTAGAAGTCGATGCAGGAGTGGAGGTTTGAGTGGATGAACTTTCTGTTATCAAAGGGCTTGTAGAGGAAGAGGAAGTCGAGGTAGAAGTTTGACTTTGGCAGTTATCACAATTAGGTTCTTCAAAATTATAACGATTATTTCCTTCGATTATCGTTGTTATTTGTGTATTAGCTTCAGCCATGGTTGTGAATTCTGTTGTTTGTGACGGCTGTGTTGTACTTGCATCAGAAGTTGTGGTTGTTTCACGAGTTGAAGTTTGAGGAGAAGAACTTTCTGTTATCAAAGTGCTTGAACGTGTAGAGGAAGTTGAAAGAGAAGTTTGAGTGAGGCAACTGTCGCACTCAGGTTCTTCAAAATTGTTACGGGTGTTTCCTTCGATTACCGATATTATTTGTGAATTAACTTCAGTTGTTGTTGGAATGGTTGTTAATTCTGTGGTTGTAGGAGGTGTTGTAGGTGCGGCAGAAATGGTCATTGTGCAGACATTATTGCTTTCCTCAGTAGTAACAAAATTAAAAACATCATTCCCATTATATATTGGTTCTTGAATGGATTTCATGATTGGGCTTAATGTTGTGATTTGTGTGGTTTGGAGAGTTTCATTGAATAGTAGGCAGTCAGCTTCTTAAATATTTATTACATTTAAAGTAATGAACAGAATTTTTTTCTGATTAAATTTTTCATTTTTCTTCACAGCAACAACTTATTTAAAAAGCAAATTCTGTAATCTTAGCAGGAAAACGAGTCATTTTTTTTGCACCTTCTTGTTTGAGATACCATAAGATGGATTAAAAAGAAAAATTGTATAATTATTAATTTCAGGCGTAAGAAAAAAATATCAGAGGGGGGACCCCTCTTAAGTTAGTCTAAATTTCTGATAATCATTATATTTCGAAAGTCCCCTTTATAGCAGATTTTTATGCTTTTTTTTAAAGTTTTTGTTGTAGAAGATGTCAAAAACGTTAAACCATTAGAATTTGAGCAGTATTTTTAACTTATCTTATTGGGCGCATTTTTATAAATTATCAAATAGTATCAAGTAATAATAAAAATTTAGAGAAATGAAATTTCTACAAAGGCTGTCCGGAATTCCGGATAAAATTTTTTGTTTTTAATAAAAATTATTCCGGATCGGATTCTGGCTTCCGGAATTTGACTGATTTTTTCATTACGGAATTCCGGATCATAATTTTTTTTCCGGACAGCCTTGTTTTTAACATCATTTAAGACGCCCATATGAAAAAAGTTTTGGCGAGGATTCAAAAAATGATGTTTTTTCCAACGGTTGGAAATTTCAAAGGAAACCGACCGTCGGCTTCCTTTGAAATTTCCAACCGTTGGAAAAATCGTCATTTTTTGAATCCTCGCCAAAACTTTTTTCATATGGGCGTCTTATTTCGCAGAAACTTTACTCTATCTTTATTTTTTCCTACTCAGCTAGTTTTAAAAAAAAACACTTACCTGTAAAATTGTAATCATCTTCTGACTCGGTTGTTTGATTGGTTGTTTGATTGTTACAGTAATTGACAAAAGTAATGAAATGAGCTAAAAAAAATTATTTGATTTTTGTATATGGTTTTTTTAAAAATTTTCATACCTTCATCTTTAGGCCAATTTTTTTGGGATCCCAAGTTCAAGTATTGTTGATATGTAATATCTATTTCAGCAAATGAATATCCAAAAAATAGCAAAAGCAGTAGCAGCCTCATTTTTAAAGTTGAAAAAATGAGAGACTGATGCTTTTCAAGGAGAATCAAATCTCTTTTATATCCTACTCTAAAAAATATCTCATGACAACTATTTTTGTTTCTTGGTTGTTATAACAGCAATGTATCTAAGGCCAAAGCAGTATAATGAGTATTTTTATGATTTTAGTTAAAACAAATATTTTCGTTCCGTTCAAAAGTAGGTTACTGTAAATTAAGTATCGACTTTTAATGACTTTACATTCGTTACTGTGACTTGACCTGATGAAAGACATTTTTTATCTACTTTTTATCAATACATAACACACTTGTTTTTTTAAAATTTACTTGTTTTAGAAGAAAAATGGCTTAGTGGCCTATTATGTGTTATCAATTTCAATTGCGGTATTTTGGTTATTGGTCTTACTACAGCTGTGATTACTTTACCACTTAAGAATGAGCAATGGCAAAGCATCTTTTAAAACGATGATTATATGATTCCTTATCAGTAAATATGTTTTAGTTTAATTTTATTCATTCATTATTGTGTTTTTAAAAAAATGATTTAATAAAATATTAAATCAATAAAATTAATAAAATAAAGCCTAGTTTAGATCGGAATTTAAATATTGTTTTGTATGTGACTCAAAATGTAAGACGTTACAGTATCTTTTGTATGCTGGCAATTTTTTAATTTTTATGCTTCGGTTTCTGTTACATATTTCTCTCCAGTCACGGTGGACCAGGAATAATAAAAATATGGGCAGAACTTCTTATTTTCCAAAAAGCTTGTTGCTGTGCAACACCTTTCATGGGCGTATCCTTGAATTTTCTTATGAAAAATCTTAAGATTTACTTTTTTTATTCATTCTGTCTATCATTTTCAAGATTAAAGAAAGATGCTTACTGTTCAAGCCTTCTGTTTTCTTGTTTTTCTTGGTCATTCGACATGTACAAGTTATAATTTTATTAAACTTCAGTGTTACCAATTATCATCCAAACCCTTTTTATTTCCGTGGTCATTAAAAGAAGCAGCAACACGTTGTATAGAAAATCCATCATGCGTTGGAATAAGACAAGTACCGGATAATTTATTTAGATTTTTGAGTGTTCCTTTGATAAATGTAGTTAAAACTGATGAATCCACTGATTATCTCTTGGATCGAAGTAATAACACTGTTTTGAAAGGTGCCCCAACAATTTTTGATTCAAAGTTCATTTTTGGAATTTATTATTCCTCTGAGCCAAAAAGTCCAAATTGCCCTTCTCCTATGAATGAAGTGAATGGACATTGCGAAGGAGCATTTGGAGGAGCTCTTGAAACAGTAAGTATTTTCACAGTAAGAAGTATGGTTAAAAAACCATTAAGAAATAGCATGTTAAAGAACTTAATTTAAAATCAATTATCCATAATAAAACTTTTTTTAGGAAGAAAGGTGCAAGTCTTTTCCAGTCTATATGAATGCCAGTTTTAATCCAACAACAGGAAAGTGCACCGTTGTTCGACTTCAAGATTTAATTGCCAAATGGCAATAATGGTTTTATAAATGTTGTACAATTTTTTGCTTTGTATCATATTTTGCTTTTTGATATTTTTTTAATCTCTGATATAATAATACGATAAAATAAAAATCTTTAAAAAAATTTGAAGTCTTATACATATTTACAGAGATAAAAACATGCATCGGTTTTGTTACGTAATTAAAATCCTTTCGGTAAATTTAAATAATCAAAAAAGGAATAATAAATTTATCATGAAAAAAAACTTATTGGCCTGCCGGTACAAACATAATATCTATCCTTGGTATAACAAAACAAACACAGTTAAAAATCTGGTTTACAAGATGTAATATCTCAAGCGATTAAATATTACAATAAAGAAGATTCATTATATCCAATAATAAATATATATACAGATATGAAAGATATATAAAAGATATATCAGAGAGAGAGAGATGATCGAGATACTCGAAGGAGTAATCTATCATACAACCAAAAGAGGAAGAGACATTTGAGGCTGCAACGACGAGAGAGTATTCATGTTGAGACCACCTCAGGGAAATAATATAAGAGAGAGAGAAGAGAGAATGAGAGAGACTCATACTACACAAGATTACATTCATCCAGTATTTTGCTTTGATTTTGGATTAAAGGCAAATAAATTTTTGATGCCAAAATAATATAAATGCAAAATATTGCGAAAGGTTTAGAAAATCAAGCTTCAATCATCGATGACGTTTAAATGGAATGGAATTATTGAAGGTATGCCTTTGATCTTTCTTAAAGTTCGATGAAGCTGATATTAGTTAGATTTGCTTTATCTTTTCGATGATGCTGAACATTTATAAATCCTTTTTTGACGGTTTCTTTAACCATAAAAAACTGTAATACTTAATATTTCGAATATTAAGTATTACAGTATGCCCAAACTTGCAAAAGAATGACAAATGTTTGTTACAAGTTTTTTGCAGCTTTTGAAATCTTCAAAACTAAAATCTTTTTGTGATGCTTTTGTGTCCCTTATTTTTTTTCAAAAACTAATAAAAAATAAAAATATTTTTTCTTTTATCATTTTTAAGAAACTTTGTTTTGTCTTTTTTAAAAGTAAATGCCAATTTTTATTATTTTTCAGAAATCTTTTTCTTTGAAGGTTTTTCCACACAAAAGAAAAACATTTTACTTTTGATATTTATGACTTTATTCTTCGAACTTCCATGACAACTTTTAAGTTTTAAAAAATCATCAAAAAAATCATATTCAATACGCAGAAGAATTTACCGTACAACATGTTTACAGTCACAGTAATATTTATTTTTTATAGATCGAATTTTACCAAAAATTAACTCAAACATTTTTTATTTGTTGAAACAATAAAATCAAAGTCAATAAAATGCGATGTTTGTGTTTCTTATATATTTTTTGTTTATATTTTTTATTCAACAAAAAATAGTGAACAAACAAAATAATAATTGAAAACTACGGTAATCATAAAACAAATCGAAAAAAGCAATAATAATGACTGACATAAAAAAGACCAAAAAAACACAACACAAATACAAAAAAAAATTATCTTAAATGAAACAGTAAAAAATAGACCAAAATTTTTGTATCAAATTTTAAAAGAAAGAAAAAAAAGCTGGAAATTTTTGAGGTTTTTTTAAATTTTCTGCATTCAGAAATACGAATTTATTAATAAACAATAAAAATTTAAGGGCACGTTTTCAAGACATTATCTAAAAAAGGTAGAACAAAATTTTAAGCAGTTTTAAGTTAAAATTAGAATATAACATAGGAAAATTTAAAAAAAATGTCGAATCGGAAAAAAGTGGTGAAATTGATTTTTTGAAGATTAAAGGTGTCAAAGGTACTGTTCGGCGAAATGGAACTACAGTATCAGGCTTTTTGAAAAAAATTTGAAAAACCCTGGTAACGTTTGGTAACGGTAACAACGTTTTCAAAAACACCGTATTTTATTTGGGTTGATTCTTAACAATATAAAAATCATCAAAAATTTGCATAACTGACACTGCTCAAATGCCTTGAACGAATCCTTCGAAATTTTCTCTTAAACTTGACAACAAAAAAATAAAAAAAACCCGAAAAAAACTAAAGTACATTTTTTGAATCAAAACTAATATTTTGGGATTTAAAAAACAGAGTAAAAGAATTAAGATGAAGGCTGTATTTTTAATTGAATGGGTTTAAAAATAATACATAATAAAACTTGAAGGTAAATGCATAGATTAATTTTTTTGGTTGTGCCGTTTTTATGTTTTTTAATAAAAATACAAAACTTTTGATATACTCAAAAATGCAAATTTTTTAAAAAAACTTAAAAAGTTTACAGTAATTTCTCTCCGAAATAATAACACTCCTTTGATATTTTATTGCCATCGGCACAAGATCAAAGGTATGCCGCCTTCCGATAGAAAATCTTGCTGATGTCCTTATTTCGAAAAAATTTTGTCTTACAACGAAAAATTTAAATAAAACTTCTGGGCATCATTTTTAGGTAAGTAAAGAAGAATTGAAGATTTTAGAAATAAAAGTAATGTTTAGGATTTTAAAGAAAAAAAATAGTAATTAGGCAAAAAATAATAAAAAAACCCGGGTAAAATTTAACAAAAAATGACCAGAGTTTTAATTTGTAATGAGATTTAATAATTGTGAATTATTTGTTGGTGTTGAATTATTTAGCATATTTAACATTACAGCATTATTATGATTATGGGTCATTTGTTGAAGTAATACTTTTTGTTGATGATCATTTTGTTGTTGTTGCTGATGTTGTTGCATTTGCATAGGAAGGGTTGAACTGGCAGGGGATGCATCACAACTCTGAAAAAGAGATATGTTAATTAATTTTTGTGATAAAATGATAGAGTAATAAGAGAAAAAGAGAGAGCTTTAAAGACAAGTTAACAGGTATTGTAATATAATATCTGTATACAGTATGGCCACCATCAATATTAAGATTAAATGTTAAATAATACAGTATAAATAAGAGAAACAGACAGATTCAGAGGAATATTACAAACAATTACAGTATACCCTCCGGTCCCAATATTAGAATTAAAGTAGAAATTTATTGAAATTGTTAACAGGTTACAATATCCAACTTAAAAATGGCTAACATCAATTATAAAGTTAGTTGTTGATCCCCTGAGGGAGGGAACATCTACATTAAGGATTGTGTAAACCAAACACTCAAAAATCCTGCCAAAAACTGGACATAGATCTTGCAATAACATAATAAAGCAATATATACTAATACTGATTTCCATGCAGGGATGTCACCAAGGTGGTATTAGTGACAGGAAACCTCTACAAATTCATAAAAAGCCTTTGATCTTTTACCGATATAGTCACAAGATTAAAGACATGAAAAATAAAATTCAACATCGTTTGCTTTTTAATGCCTTCCCCAATGTCTCCAGAAACGACAAGTTTTTTTGATTCACAAAACTTTTATGAATAAAACAAAAGAAAGCAACACATTTGTATAAACAGAAAAAATAATAAAATCAACAATTAACAATAAAAAAGGATTATAAAAAATGTTCAAAACAATACAATTAAATGACGATAAAAAGACACAAATTAATGAAATGAATTTTACAAACTTACATTATCTGAGATTGAACTTTGATCGGATGCCGTTGTATTAATTGAGAAGATTCCTGATGAATTTGTTGAATTAAGTGAAGTTGTGGTAGCTGCAACGGCCCCAGCAGGATGGGTTGCTTCGTGACCAATTTGTTGGGAACGTTGTCGGAAGCCTCTTCCACAGAATTGGCATACAAATGGTTTTGCACCTGAAAAAGTGGAGAAAAATTAGCATAAAAAATTTTAAATTCATTTTTTTGTTAAGATTATCGTTAATTGGGTGAAAAATTATTTTAATGGGGCCTATGGGAGTTGAACCCATGACCTCCCGCTCGTTAGGCTTGATCACTACCCCTGAGGCATTCGAACATTTCGGTCCAAAATTGTAATTTTATCAAATTTTTATCATATTAATCGAATCTAAAACTAACCAGTGTGAATTCTTTCATGTTGATCCAAATGTGATTTTTGAGTGAATCGTTTTGGACAAAATTTGCATCCATATGCACGTTCTTGTAAATGTATTCGGGAATGTTGTTGAAGGCCTCCTCGAGCTTTAAATCTTTTACCACATTGTGGACATTCATGGCAACGAATCATTCGACATTCATTTCGATGTGCATCAACCTACAAAAATTTTGGTAAATAGAAAGATTTCATATATCTGACTGGAATTTCAAAAATCCATAGGAATTTTATAAATCTTTTTGGTGTTTTATGAATCCCATGTGGATTTCATATATCCCCTTCAAACATACCATAGAAGTAGAAATTTTTCTTGGACAAAAATTACATTTTACCATATTTCCATCAGATGAATTTCGAGGTCTTGATCGAGAAGCTGATGTAGAGGATGACGTGGAGTTATTAGAATTTTGTCGATTTGGTGTTGAATTTGTTGAAGCCCCATTGGCATTATTTCCATTATTAACTACTACAGTAGAAGTTGAAGGTGGAGGAAGAGGGACTTGAATATGAGCAGGAATATGTGAAACCATCGTTGGAGCTCCACCATTTGCAAATGAGATGGTCATTTGGGGAACACCTTGTAAATGGCCATTAATTTGTGACATTTGAAATATGTTTGACATATCAAAGCCGGGATCTGAAATGAAGAATTTTAAAATGTGGACTACAGTATGAAGCACTACTACAGTAACCAATTTAAGAATTAAGACAGGACTTGAAGATTATCAATATACAGTTAGATAAATTTTTTTAACATATTTAAAATGTTTAAAAATTTTATCATATTACTGTAGTTTACTATTTTGGGATTTTAAAGGTGTCACTAAGAATGGTTCGGGGCCGCCCAAGGCCAATAGTTTCTAAAGTTTGAAAAAAAGCAAAACAAATTTTAGTAAAAATGGAAGGCCCCGTCCCAGGTCAGGGCAGGGCAAGGGACGAAGTAGAAACGGTATGGATTGGGTCGCCATCAGGTATCAAATTATTTTTTGGATTATACATAAAATTTAAAATTTATCTAAAAAAGGTGCTTACCTTTGAAATGAAGAAATCCGGATAAATCAACAGGATTTTCTGAAACATAAACAAACTAATTAAACTTTTTATAAATTAAAAAACTTGCAAAAAAATACTTAAAAGCAGATAAAAATCGATTAAAACTTTTGTTTTTTCTTCGCTCAAAAAAAAGTTTAACCAATTTTTGACCGAAAAACAAAAAAATGAAGGAAGGAAAAAACAAATTTTTTTTATTTTTTATTGTCACCACAAAAAGAACCCGAAAAAAATATGAAGGAAGAAAAAAAAGGAACGCTAACTTTTTTTTCTATTTTTCCCGTTTTTTACACGTTATCGTTTTTTTTCTTTTCTTCGTTGTCGCAATTTTTAGTCGTTTTTGTCGACGACGTCGAAGTTGTTGTTGTTCTTCTCGAAGAAGATGTTAAAAAAAATGAAATAGAACTTGTGTTCGTTTCGTTCCTTTTCGTTGTGTTCTTCTTTCACCCAAAAAAATTTTTTTATTCATTTATCTTACAAACTTTTTTGCTTTGAAAAAAAAGAAGTTGTTTTTAAACGAACGGGAAATTTTTCACTTTTTTTTGAACCAGTCTTTTAACCATCCATTCATTTTAGGTTTTTTTTCTTTTTTGCAAGAAAATGAGAAAAAAATAGATAGAAAATAATCATTCAAAATGACACGGTTTAAAAAAAATGAAGAAGTTCGTTTTTTTTCTTTGAAAGGAAGGAACAGCGTTGAAAAAAACAACTTTGTTGGTGGGCAATTAAATAAAAAGATAAGAAAAGGAGAGAAACCCTTGTTGTTTTGGATTGAAAAAATTAAGGTTATCAAAGGTTAAAGGTTCTCTTTTCTTACCTTAAGGCAAAGAAAAAAGTTTTTATATGCTTTTTTGACTTTAAACAAAGGCATCACCTTTGAATGAAAGCGAAATCGAGTTTAATTGTTAAATTTAGCCTTTAAACTGGGGGTTTGCGTGTAGGTAGATTTTCGCAAAGTAAGAAAAAGTAGCTTTGAGATATCCAAAAAACTTAAAATTAAGACATATGAATAATATTGTAAGACCTTTTTGCATATTACATTATTCTTCTGATTTGACTAGTTTTTGAAATTTTGTGGCTTTAGACGTCATATTATCGCTATCGGCACAAGATCAAAGGTGACCTTTTTTCAAAAAGTATTTGCTTCTTGTCTTTATAAGCTTGTTGCCGTAGGCAACGTAAGTTCAAGATAAAATACTTCAAAAATTGTTGCTTGGTTTTGCTGCCTCTCTTTTAATTAATTTTTATCAGCTTATCAATAATTTTTTACAAATATGTTATCCAAAGATTTAAACTTGATTTTTTTAACTTACGATACATACCGTGGAAAATTCCACTACCCTGTTGTTGTTGTTGCTGTTGATGTTGTGGTGGAGGAGCTTGTTGCTGCTGCTGGGGATGTTGTTGTTGAGACGTTTGTGGTTGTTGTTGTTGATTTGGTTGACCATTTGTAGCTTGTTGTTGCGTAGGCTGTTGCTGTTGAGGATGATGAAGATGATGCATTTGATTTGAATGTTGTACTGTATGCATCTCTGCTAATGTATAATTTTTTGGAGATTGAATTGTTGTTCGCTTTGATGGACTCTTGTTGCCCTTTTTACCCGGACTTGATCGTTTTGATTGTGGGGTTCTAAAAATTATTAATTTGAATATTTGATTGTGATTTTAGGGATAGTGCAAAAAAGTGCAAAACTGGTAAATAGTGTTTTTTTGGCGTAATGTACCGATTTGCTAAAACATTTTGGCAAAATATACGTTCTGCCAAAATGTCTTGGCAAATTGTCTCCAACTGCCAAAACGTTTTTGGCAAAGTGTCGCCAAAGTTGATTTTTTTAACTTCAAGGTTAATAATTTACTAACCCTGTAATAGAATTAATGCTATGCTTCTTTAAAGCATTTGACCCATGTATTGAATGATTAAAAATTTGATGATCGTTGCCTGATGACTCTCCACCACCAATATTATTATTATGATTACTTTTATGAAATAGATTATCTTTTGCAATTATGTTTGCAATCATATCAAGATCCTAAAAGTTATTTGAATATTGGAATTTTAAAAAAAAATTTGCATAATTTTTATTGGTCTGATTACTCAAATATCATGTAAAAAGTCTTATCTTTAATCTCAAAATATATGAACTTATAAATGAAAACGATGTCCTTATCAGCAATACTAAATTTTTAAATTTCTCTCACCACGAAAATTTTAAAATTTATTTTGTTTTATTTTTCGGGTTAAATCCCTTACCTAAAAATCACTCATAAAAAACGAAATAAAAGAATTATAAATACTGAATAAATTTACACGAACACTTTTTTTGCTGCTTAAAAGCAACAAAAAATTGTGGGGTCAATGGTAGAGAAAAAAGAAGATGAGAGACAATGACTTCTTTTTTTTCTATTTGCACTTTTTCTGTTATTCGTCAACAAAAAATATTCCCTAAAAAATAAATGTCCACAAAAAAGAAGAAAGAATTTGCTCTAGTCGTCTTCATTTTTTTATAAAAAATATTTTATTGGATAAAAGCTAAAATTTTTCTCTCACTTTCATTAAAAAAGTTACGGTTTTTTTAGAATTTTAGTCGTTTTAAGACTCGATTTAACCCCCATAGAAAAAAAGTGCTTCTTTAAAAAAATGGAAAAAAGTCATCCGATTTTTTTTGTGTTTGAAAAAAAGATGGAAAAAAAGAGAGATGAATCATTGCAAAATAATAGAAAAATAAAGGAAAACATTAAAAAAAAGATGGAAGCAAAAAGATGAGAAAAAAGTTTAGGTGGTGCCAAGAAGAAACAAACAAACAGAAAGAAAAAAGAGTGAAAAAGACCACACTTGCAGATTTCAAAAGACTTTGAGGGAAGTTTTTTGAAGCAGCTTTTTTTCAATAAAGTTACGAAATACTTTTTGAACTTTTAATCTCATGAGGGCATAAACTGAACATCGACGATGACAAGCTTAAGCCTTTCACAAAATAATTTCGAAATTTTAAATCCAAATTATATAATTTTTGGAGCAAAAATTTGAGCACAAGTTTTTTTGTAGTTTTATTGAAGTTACATTTGTCTCATTTTATGCAAATTTTAAAATGATGTTGCCAAAGCAAAATTTTGTGTTTTTGTGAAATTGCAAAAAATTTGCATAATGTAATATTCCTTTTTAAACATACTCCCCGAAACTTTACATAACGAAATATTTCTTTTTAAACATACTCCCTCCAAATTTGCATAAAGAAAAATTTGTCCTGGGTTTGGATGCAGATTTATTTAATTTTTATGTTTTATGCAAATTTCGAAATCGAAAATCAAAATTTATGACAAATACATAAATAAGAACAAAAAGCTGAGATCATTTAAACAGAAAAATACTGTATTTTAAAGTTATTAGTAATGAGCAAAATACAAAAAATACCTCAGATTAAAATTTAATCGTAAAATTAATAATAGAAATATTGTTTGTATCTTGTTTCGTGAATTACAGTAACTATAAGATAGTGTGTTTGTATTACTAATATTCTACAGCACATTGAGTGTTTTTTTGAACTATAATATATTTTTTCTTATTTTTCGTTATTAAAAAAGTGCAAAATGTTATCTTATTCTCTATTTTTTATACCACCCTGCAAGGTCCAAGAAAACAAAGTTTTTTTTTCGAGATAAGGAAGCAAAAAAAAGAGAGGAAAATTTGCAGACAACAAAAAACATGCAAAAATAAAGAAAAGAAACAAACAGAAGGAAAATTTATGATATTTTTTTTAAAAGAAAAAGTGCAACAACCTCAGACAAGCTTGTCCTTTTTTTCTCAGACAGTCGTTGCATGTTTTCTGGGTTGAAATAATTAAAAAGGTCAAAGACTGACTATATTCTTATGGTCTATATGGTACATAAAAATGTTTAATATACTGTAGTTTGAAAAATACAACTTTGATTAATTAATAACACTAATCCTAAGCTTATCTTTAATTCTACAGTAATTCCGATCACAAAATTTTACAAAGCTTGTGAGGCCTAAATTTTACATTAATTTTGATTGATAATTGTACAGTAATTCCTATTTCTAAATTCTCTAGTAATTTCTATTACTACATTCTATAGTAGTTGAAATCCCAAATTCTACAAAATTTTCAAAGCCTAACTTTTACATTAATTTTGGTTCTTTAAATCTACAGTAATTTCAATTGATAGTTCTACAGCAATTACCATTTGCAAGTTCTCAAGAACTTAATATTATTAAATTTTACACAGTTTTCGACGTCTAAATTTTACAGTAACTATGATTCCTAAAATCTACAGTAATCTAAATTCCAAACTTCTACAATAAATTGGATGTTCTTAAATTCTACAGTTAGAAATTCCATATTTTGTTTTTTCCCAAACCCTTACCAAATTATTCAACAAAGAATCTGTAAGGTTTAATTTATCCAAAATTAAAAAGTTTGAAAGCATTGAAGCTGTTGCTGCTGAGGAAGACATTGATTTTACTTTTATCTTGTTTGAGTTTGAAATTTGGAACAACTTTAAACCAACTTTCTTCTTTTCAAAAATATAATCCAAGAAAAAAACTATAAAAAAAGAAATTTTTTTATAGAAGGAAGAAAAAACATTCAAAAAATCTTTGACGTCAAAAATTTGATATTTTAAAAACGAAAACTTTAACAAACATTTGAAGGAAAAAAGGAACGGAAATCGCGGTTTTGAAAAGTTTCAAAAAGTTTTTAAAAAAATTTATAAACGGAGAGAACGCCAAAAAAGGGACATTTAAATTAAAAATTTTTAACATAAGTTGGTTTGGGTTTATTAAAGTTATTAAAATAAAGTTTAAAGAAGGCAGCGTTTTACGCATTTTTGAACTCCTTAATTTTCAAGTTTGTGCAGTACCAACCTGATATTCAGGATCTTGTTGTTAGGACAAATTTATTCAAATCTATTTTCGTTACGAGACCCAAAAAAGCAAAACTTTCGTAAATTGTTGCCTTCTTTAATTGCAACTTTTACAAAACAAAATTTGATCGAATTCTTAAACTTACAAAGTCAAAACAAAACCCGTTAGCTACAACACAATTTTTTAATACAATTTGAAAATTTTTTAACAACATTTTTGATATTTTTTAAAGAAGTTAACAAGGAAAAAAGTATCCAAAAAATAGGATGTTATAAAACATGCAAGAACAAAAAAATTCTTCGAAATTCTTTTTTATTCTTCTTTTTTTCCCATTTTTCCATCCATCCACCAACCTATTTTTTTCAAAAAATAAGGACAACAACAAAAAAAAAGAAAAAAAGAGAAGCTCAAACACTGTTCCTTCTTTTTTTTTCTTTTTTTGTTTTGCAAAATTTTTTTATGTTATTTTTTTATATTTTTTTAAAAAAAAGAAGGGTGGAGCAAAAAAAATAAGAAACACAAGTTCACACAAAAAAAAACGAACGAAAACGACTGAAAAAAAATGTAAAACGGCAAGAAAAAAGATGAAAGATTCGAATGTGTTTTTTTTCTTATTTTTCAATGAAAAAAACACACAAAAAAAACGTCCGACAATCTTTGAGCAATTTTTTTCCTTCTCTATTTTTCTTCTTTTTTTCTGATGACTTTTGGGTTAAAAAAATGGAATCTTTCTTTTTTTTATAAATTTTTTTCAACGTCGTCAAATTCATTTTTTTTGTTGGCGGCGGTGGTATTTTTTTGAATGAAAAAGAAAAAAATGAAAGAATGCTTTTAAGTTTTTATTTTCTTTTTTGTGGAGGAAAAAAATATTTTATTTGAAAAAAAGATAGCACCGATTTCTTTCTTTTTTATTATTTTGAAAAGATTTTTTTTTGGTTTCCTTTCTTTATTTTTTGAGAAAATAAAAAAAATTTAAAAAAGTGATGGGCTTTTTTGATTTTTGTTGCTGCCACTTTTTAAAGTTTTTTAGCAAAAAAAACTGAAGGAGAACATAGAAATTGTGGGATAGATGGAAATTCCATTTCCATCATGGAATCAAGATGGAAAAGGAAACACTTTAAATTCGTTGACAAAAGATTTTTAAAGCAAAAGAATGAATTTTGATTCCATGAAAACGTTTTTTTTTGTAAGTCTCAAAAAATACGCGATCAAAAACTTGATAAAAGCATAGAAAACTATCGGTGTTTATAAAAAATGAAATCACAATTATGGACCAGAAAAATAAATTTTGAAAAATCAATTAAATTCAATAATTAAAGAACCTCGAAAATATTAAATCAATTAAAATCATTTAAATAAAATAAACTTTTCAAGACCTCAAATAGAGTAAGTAATCCCTGATCTTATCTAACCTCATTAATAGACCGTGTAATCACTATTCATCCGCAGAAACATCTTTACTCTATAAACCTGCAAAAACTATCCAAATCTGTCTCGCATTATGACTATTTGTGTTTGATTTTATCATCTCCCGAAATCTCGAATATATCCTTCCCTCAAAATCATTACCAACTTAAAAAAGGTGGCAATTTCCGTGATTTTTACTTTTTTGGGTCTCGTAACGAAAACACATTTCAATGGATTTTCTTCAACATCAAGACCCAGATTATCAGGGTGATACTGCACAAGCATGAAAATCAGGGATTGAAAAAAGTACGTAAACTGGCGAGTCTTTAAACAAAACAAAGACGCATTGATTTTGTCATTCGAAAAAAACAAACTTCCTCGTTTTTTTTCAAACACGAAAAAAATAAATTCATGACTTGGCTCCATCAATTTCTTCTTTTTTTACATTTTTATTTTTCCCATCTTTTTTTATATTTTTACCACAAAAAAACAACAATTATCTGGTTTTTTTCTACATCATTTTTTTTGCTCATCCAACAACAACTTGAACAACGAAGAAAAAAAAGAAAAAAGTAAAAGGACACGAAAAATAGGCAAAAAAAAGAAGTTCATTTCGACAACATAATTTTTTTTTACTTTTTTTCTGCAAAAAAATAAAAAAGAAAAAAAGACAAGGTCCTTTTATTTTGCATTTTTTGCTTCTTTATTTTTCCGGACAACATCAAAAAAAATACTAAGAAGGACGAGAACGAAAAAAAAATTGACACAAAAAAAGCATTTTTGGTGGTCCTTCTTTTTTTTGTGTTTTTCTCAAAAAAATTTTAATGGTTTTTTCCTTCCTTTTTTTTATTCCATTTTTCTATCTTTTTTTGCTCTTTTTTTAAAAAAAGCTTTGAACATTTTTTTCTTGTTTTTCAAAAATTTGAAAGAAAAAAATGGGGGCTTATTTTTTTCTTTGCAAAAAAAAGTGAAGAAATTTAAATTCATTTTTTTTTGTTTGAATTTTTTTGTTTTTGGAAGAAACAAAAAAAAAGTGCTAAATTGATTTTACTTTTTTATTTTTGAAATGCATTTTTGCGTTTTTTTTAAAACATGGAGAAAACTTTGGTGAAGTTAAATTTTAGAAAGTTACTAAAAAGTTTGCAAACAAAAACGTTTTTGGTTTAAAAGTTCAAAAAAAGGTCTAAAAATATTTAAAAATTTGAAACGTTTGATAAAAAACATATTTAACGAAACAGAGTTATCATGATCTTTTTTATTATGTTGTGTGCCTTTGATCTTTTGCCGCCGTCAAAAAATATTTTATGGAATTTGCTAAATTTTAAAGAACGCAAAGGACCTAAATGCCACTATCCAAAATTTGCATATTAAAAATTTGCATATTAGCATAACTAGTTGTTTTTTATGGCGCTTATCTTTTATCTGAACATTAATATACAGAGCCAAACTTTATCAAAAAATTAGCATATTTTACATTTCAAAATTCAATTTAATAGACACTTTTTGCTTTTCTTAGAAAATTGGAATATTTTTTGTATCCCAAAATCACAGTTTTTTTTCTATAAAAATAGACTAAATTGTAGGGATATATATCCTATTCAAAAAATGAGATTGATGTGTTTTTTGGATATCAGATTTATAAAAAACAGCTTTGTATGTAAAAAAATTTAATAAGTTTAAGACAGGGTAAAAGCTACAAGATAGAGAGAGAAAAAAAGAACTGTATCAGTAGTGTAGGATTATTGAAAGTTCTGAAAAACAAATTATTTTATGTTTCTCAAAAAAATATTAATGGAAAATACATTTTAGATTTTTAATCATGTTGTTTTTACAAAAAAAATGAGTTTTTTTGTAGCAATAGTGTCTGAAAAAAAAGAATTTTCAAAGAAATCAAGAAATCAAATTGAAATGATAAAAAAGTAAAGGATAAAAAAAGTAACAAAGATTAATATTGTTTTGCTACAGAAGTTACAGTAATTTTTGTAAATACTGGAAGCTTAAAAAAGATAGGATTGAAGATAAATTTGTGCCAAAAACATAACATGACGTTTTTAAAATTTTGAAACTGCAACAAACAAACTGGGAACTCTGTGTAAATTGATCTTATAAATATTTAGAAGCTTACAACTACAGTAATATTTTTCAGACAATCAACGACGTCACTAGCATTATATTCCGAAGGGGGCAAAAACCATTTTAAGAAGAGCCGCCTTTGATCTTGTGCCAAGTGCGGTAAAAGATCAAAGGATTTTTACCATTTCCAGGAGGTATATGCCTCTGGCAACAAAATCTGATGATTTCAGTGGGATTAAACAAACTCAGATCTTCCTCTTAATTTACGGCTAAAATCAAAGAAAAAATCTGAAGTAAAGAGATTTGAAAACTCAAATCTGCAAAACTCCAAAAAAACCAGTGAAAACTCAAAAAAAATTTTAAAATAAAAGCATGATTTAAACAATGACATTTTCTATCGCACTGAAAAAAATTAACAATGTTCTCGTTTTTAGCCTTTCGCCAAAAAACATCTTCATAAATTTTAATGATTTTTACAGTTTTTTGACATTTTCGAAAATCAGCTTGTTTTGTTTTATATGATTCTTTCAAAAACATAATAACACCAAAAAGTCATTTTTGCAGTTTTTTTGAGTTAAAACAGGTTAAAAGAAATTCTCATTGTCTTTTTTTTGTTTTCAATGAATAAAAAAATGAGATAATTGTGTTTTTGATTTAAAAGCACCTTTTTCTTTACTTTTTTTCGAACACCTGAATGGAAAAAAGGGATGGGAATATTTTTGATCGGAAAAAGACAAAGAAAAAAAAGAAGAAGTGTTCGCATATGAATAAATGAACCGAATATATTCCATCAAAAAAACAATACATAATGTTGTTGGGGAAAAAAAGATGGAAAAAAGTAGGGTATTTATGGGTATATTTGTACAAGATTTATAAGAATCCGAAGAAATATTAACGAAGGCCTAAAACTGAAGAATACTGTGTGTTTCTGCTTTAAAAAAGTGACTTTGTGGTCCTACTAAACCATTAATGCACAGGTCAGATGGATTTGAGGTCTAAATGGTAGATGGATTTCAGAAATTAACATATTTTGTAAAAACTAAATTTGCTAATTTTTAAGATTAATATAACGACGTTCACTCTATTGGGCGTGCCCATTCATGGTTTCGGATAGACTATTTTAGAATTTGAAAAAAACAAAAGTATTAATATTTTTTTAATTATGCAAATTTGGGGGAGAGAAAAATACTTTCATAAAAATGACTACAAATTTTTGTCTGAACAAGTAAGTCGAGAGATCGGAAATAAATCTTCATATGTTTTTTACGAAAAAAGGTAACAGAAAAATTTTTAATTATGCAAATTTACCGGAAAGTCATATCAGTTAGTGCTATTATTTGTAATTCACCTATACCCAAAGTAACTTGAATTTCATTTACCATGAACACTTACGGTAACCGTAATGATAATCATATCGCAAAAAAATTTGCATATCAAAACTTCCACTTTTTTTTCATATGCTTAAAATAGTTGAATACCGTATCCATGAAAAAAGTTTTATGACTTCAACAACAATCGTCATTAAAAAATACCGTATCCCATAATATAAGCTGTTTTTCGTGAAAGCCGCATTAAAACACGTAAACTACTAATTTTGTGTTTTAAGAGTTCTCAATTTTCTAAAAATACCCCTTAAAGATAGAGACCGGCGTCGATCGTTCAAAACAGTTTGCCAAAGAAAAGAAGTGATCCGTTTTTTTCCCATTTTTTCAGACAAGGTTTGAATTTCCCGCCGAGCGAGGCGGCAAATTCAAAAATTTGTTGGAGAAAAAAAGTTTTTTCTTTTTCGTTTGTCGAAGGAATGTTGCATGCAACATGCAAAAATGTTTAAATCACTTTTTCTTTTAGAAGCCAACTTCTGATGGCAATATTAAAGCTTATATTAATTTTTTTTAATTTTTTTCTTTTTATTTTTGAATTCTCCATATCAAAAAGTATCTAAAGAGATATTGCTTGTGCCCGAAAGTGAACATTTATTTTTTCGTCGCCTGTCCCTACTTAATGAATACACTTTTAGTTTTTCTTAAGATAAAAATATCTGCCATCCCAGCTTCGAATGGCATTTCAGTTTTTATACCATCTCTGAAAAACAAGCCCCCATCCCTAGCCGTTCATTTAATCCCTGAGGGTATGTATGCATTATTTAAAAAAATACAAAAATCTCATTTTTTTTACCAAACAACAATGGCAAAAAATATCCATCCCCAAAAAAAAATTGTATTATTAATAAAAAAAAATATCTTAATACATTGGTTTTTTTGTGTTTACAGAATTTTGATTACGGTATAAAAAAAGTGAATTAAGCCTGTCTGAGCATAAAAAATAGATACTCTCTTTTTTTGTATTTAATTTTTTTATAACCTCAAAAAAATAAGATAAGACGATTAACTGCTAAAAGATAAAAAGTGAATATAGAAAAAAAGTACATGGAGATATAATTTTTTTTGTAGAAAAGCCTTAAGGCGTTTTTTACTTGATTAAAGAAAAAATAGAGTGGTAAAAATGATGTTGAAAAAAATTAAGGTTTATAAAAATTGTACCCCTCAAAGGGTTCAAATAGTAAAAATTTGCATAAAAGCAGTTTATTTTATTTTGCGAAAACTTTTAAAATGAAAAATTTGCATAAATTTAGCATTTGATAAAAACTTTCAAAAAACAGAAAATTTGCATAAAAAGCTCAAAACTTAGAAAAACCTGTTTCTCAATAAAACGATTCCAACAATTCATGTTTTCGACTTTAAATACTAATAAATTTGCATAACGAACGGAGAACACTTACATCAGACTTAAACAACTACAAAATTTGCATATTTTAAAAAAGCTTTTAAAATCAAATGTCCAACAGACATTTCATTTTCATTTCGGAGAGAGAAAGAAGGATTAGTTCAAAATACAGTATACCTAAGATCTCAAAAAAATGATGTCTACTCTGGTAGTCAAAGTAGACAGGAGTAGTTAATAAAAAAACTGTTACCCTAGAAAATAAGAAAAGGAAGAAGTTTGGATAAAAAACAGCATATATGCAAATTGTTTACAAATTTCTAAAATCCTTGAAATTCGAAAATTTGCATAATTGATAACCTATATAATTTTAACACTTTTGTGATAACTGATTATCAAATTTGTCTGAATTAGTTTAAGCTACAGTATATCGTTGTGAATAACAACAATTGTTTTTCTTGCAACGATATGCAAATTTTTTAATCATTCAATACATGGATCCAAATTTCTCGAAACATCCCATAAAGTGCAAAATAAATTAGCATAAAACCAACCGTAATCATGTAAATAAACAAAAATTTGAATAACGAATAGTTGCTGCTTTCTGCTTCAAAAGTAATAATATGCAAATTACTATTCAAAAATTTCTGCTTCTGTTGCACCAAGAGATAATTTTCTCTGCAAAAAACAAAAAAATAAAAAAGAGCTTTAATTTTTGGGCAATAAAAAAATTTGCTAAACCGGTTTCACGCAAAAAACGAACGACAAACAAATCAAGGGTTCATAAAAAACAGATAAAATTGAAGATGATAAACAGATAATGGGATAATGAGATAAATAAGGAAGTTGAAAAAAAGAACAAGAGAAACATAAAAAATATATAAAAAATGACAAAATCAAAAAAGTGTCAAAGAAATTAATGAGTTTATTTGTAAATGAACGTAAAGAAAAGGAAAAAACGTGTTCAAAAATTTTGTTTTAATATGTGTAGCGAAAAATGGATTACTGGATTTATCTATTACAGTAATTTTTTGATGTCTGACAAGAATATATTGATTAATCATGCATGTATCTACACTAATATCATAACAGAATTGATTGTTTAGATGATATAACATCCACTACAGTACGTAATAGATAAACGAATTTTTAGCTATTTCAAACTCAGGATTTTACGTTTCTGACATCGAATGTTTTAAGGGGGTAAGATGAAGTTGGTTGAAATCTGATGTTCAACTTAGAAGCGGCAAAGATCAAAAAAATAAAACAGACGGAGGAAACAGGCTTGAAAGCGTCGATAAAAACTAAATCTGGATAAAAGGCTGCCGTCATCAAAATTTCGACTTTATTGGACCCCTTCCTCCCTATGCGTCATACAATCCCTTTGATGTTTGCCGCAACATCAAAGCGGCGTCATAATTCCCTGTACCCCTACCACCCGTCTCTTTATGATGTAATATCTGGACACCCCTAAGGGTAAAACTTCTTACAGAAATGATAAGGACCATGACCTTAAAAAAATGTTTGGGATTAAACATCCTTAGATCTTGATAGTTATTCCGTTTAGCGTTACCGTATCATTTAAATCTGTTTTTTACAAGTTTCTGTATATCGATTAAGCAATATGCTAATCATGAATAGACTTTATCATACTTGAATAGGGGGGTTGGAAAAATAAAATTTTGCTATCTCCCACCTTAAAATTTTCGAAATGAGTGACAGGGGTCCGTCGACCTTTTTGGCGTATGTGAAAAAAATTTTTAGGCGGCGCTTCGCGCCGCCTAAAAATTTCTTATAGTTACCCTTATATTTCGCTTGTCAGGGGTTCGTCGACCTTTTTTTGTAATACTTGGATATTCTTTAACTGGTTTTGTTAGTTTTTTTACTTCGAAAATAGAAGGTTAGGGGTTTGATTTTGGTTTCTTTTGTTACTTTTCATGATTTTTTGTTCTTTTGACTACTTTCGTTTTACAATGAAAAGAGGTATGTTCTTTTTTGATGCAATTTTGCATTTGCAATTAATAGATTGTTCTGTTTTTCTTTTAATTGTTTTACGTAGTTTAATAAGATTGAGTTTGTTTTTACTTTTTCTCAAAATTAGCGTCCGCAGTTTGTGTGATCTCGTTTAAATTGGTTTAATTGTTCATGATTAGACTATTGTTTTTCTTTATTGATTTAATTGTGAATAATTGATATTACTTTTGTTATTTTATATGCAAATCTTCTCTGCTTTTGACCGATAAGTTGACGATTTTCATGATGTTATTTTTGTTTGGGATGCGTCACTATGAAAGCTTAACTTAACTTAATAAAGACAAAGTGAAGTTTTTTGTAATATTCATAAATTTGACAATAATGATTCTACAACTTGTTGAAGCACAAATTCGTTCTCGTCGTTCACCAAATTTACAAAAAGTACTTGCTTATTACCGTGTAGTTCAATAACTGATGCTCGTCTTAAAACTGATCACATTTTTTGAAAATAAATTCTGTCGGACTCTCTTCGATTGAAAATGTTGCAATAATGATAATAACGAGGATTTTATTATTGTTTTTCAAGATCCTTGGGAATTGAGGATGATGAAGCTAATGTTTAGACACAGAACAAAGTGGCGGCGAGAAACTATTTGTTGATAACTTGTTAGTTATAAATTTGTCATTAACTGTAACGTAACAGTAGTGTAGGTCAATTGACCGCATATGCCTTAATATGCGGTCAATTGACATATTAAAGTGTAAGAAAAGCACCAAATTGTAAGAATAAAACATTTTGAATTGGCCGCGTAAATTACTATTGGTCAATTGACCGCAGTCAATTGGCCGCGCATCACTGACAAATTCGTAAATTCGGACAGAATGTTTCTCACCAAAGTGCGACAAAAGTGAAGGCAAGCAACTGATGAAAGATGAAGAATCCGTCATTTTCGACTCTGACAATGATCATGTTAGCAATGGAAAAGAAAATGATGGGCACAAAAAATGGATGCAATTATTTTAAAGAATTAACTGTTGAACGTCCTTAAATTTTTATATTAAAATGTGTTCGATGCAGGTTATACATCAATGAAAGAGAGTTATAAGGTTAAGCATATATTTAAAGCGTTCTAGTAATTTATGTTAGCAGGTAAATTTTAATTAAAATTGAATTCTCAAGAATTTAATATCGATGTCAAAACATAGTTTATACAATAACACATCGATGACGATTTTTAATTAATGCCTGAAAATCTGAATTCTGGCGTTGTCGGCCGTGGGTTTGTAATAAATTTAAAAAAAAGCTTCTACAATATGTCACATTCGAACCTTGTTATTACATCCTTTGCCTTTGACCCCTTCTATAAGAAGCTCACGTTAATCTGGTCTCGTTTACCATCGATGATATTATGTTTTTTTTCATGGTTCACAGAGAAACGTTATCACGAAGTTTGACTGTATCTTCTAAAAACTTTAAGTGCACTTGATGTTTCAGACTTATTGTCATTTTATTTCAAGTTAATATAATGAAAGGTTCAAACCTTAAAAGAATTTGTTTATGTCATAGCATAATCATTGGGGGCAAAAGCAAATTTGCCATTGTACGGGTAACAATGTTATCAATAACCTTAATTGTTTCTTAACTAGAGAAAAGTTTGTTTCAAAAAAGAATTATGTAATCATTTGTTGAGATTACCCCCTGTCAGATGATTTCAAATATTTTGTACAAAAACATTCTATTTGTAACATTTTAACCCCTTTTATTTTGTTGAACAAAATGTGTTAAATGTTGACGATTATTACTATTTTAACTGAAAATATGCTTAATTAATAAAGTTATTGCACAGCTATTATTTGGTAATAATTCTGTAAAAACATCTCATTTTCCTCCATTCATTTTAAAGGAAAATTTTAAGGTTTTTCATGTACTTCGACCTTTTCCCAAAATTTTTCCACTTTTTCACTTACTCCCCCCTTTGCTCATTTTTCTCGAAAATTTTTCGCTTGACAGGGGGGGAGGGGTGGGGGGTTGGAATTCCAACCCCCTATTCATCTATGGACTTTATGCAAATTAATTACAGTACCTCGTGACTTTCTCTTTGATGATGCAATATCTTGTTTTTGCAATGTCACAGTATATCTACTGTATCTGCCTAAATTAAGAAACCCCAAAAACATGCAAATTACAACAGGACTCAAAAAATTACTGCAGCTAATGACAGTGTTTTTTAATTTATGAACTTCTTCTCATACATAGCTCTTTTTTTAATTTATAAAAAAACTAATTTTAGCTACAACAGACAGTCTTCTCCTGATAATAACAAAAAACAGAAAAGATAAATCCGAAGATAAGAGCCTCAAACATCGACGACTACGACGACGACGATGTTTGTTGTATCACAAAAAACAAAGTCTAAAATCTGAAGATTTAAATTTAAATAATGTAAAAAATTGCAAAAATACAATTTGCATAATACCGTAATATTTTTATAAAAGGGCAAAGACTATGCACTTAATTTTTTGTACATTTTTTTGGGTTTTTATAAAAATTAAGCCCCAAAAAACATCTCTAAATAATTATTCTAATATCTGAACCTTTGGTATGCAAATTTTTTTCTCGATAGGTATATCCACTTTGAACGAGCAAGAAGATTATAAATGAACTTTTTGTGACTTTAAAAAAAACCAAAAAACAATGCGATATTCTTAATTTCTTAATTATGCAAATTTTTTTGGGAAGAAAAAAAATACTCAAAAAAATGACTACAAATTTTTGGTTTGAACACATAATTCTAGAGATTGGAAATAAAATCTTTATCTTTCCGAAAAAAGAAGAAAAAAACAATTTTTAATTATGCAAATTTGTCAGGAAGTACTTATCATAAAAATCATAAAAATGTCATTAATAATCTTGTTGTGATAGATATTTTTAACTCGGAAATCTTTTTGAATGGAATATTCTTGGCATAAACATGTGTGATGTGGGGATTTTTAATTATGCAAATTATTTGCCGGGAAGTGCTTATCATTGTTAATCTTTTTCACATCTGATGTAATAATAGGACTTATTTGTATAAAAAAAGAACAAAAATAAACTTTCATATTCAAAGAAAAAAAACACAACTACGAATTTTATGATAATCTTGTTTATGCCATTACATACAAAAAATTATACACTTTTATCCTATATAAAACTATATGTTTACATCCTAAAATTATAAATAATCTTTGTTGCACTTTTATGGCATTTCATTTAATAGCTAATTACATCTTAAAATTTTATGCCGCAATAAAAGTTTTCGAAAGAATTTAAAAAAGCTGTAAAACATGTTGCAACAGCAAAATTTGGATAGACATGTTTCGAAATACAAAAAATGGTAGACTTTGTCTATGAAAGTTGTCAATTCAAATCCAAAATTTAACAAATTATAGCCATATGCTGTTTGCATTTTTGAAAATGTGAAAAATGGCATTTTACACGACATATTTTTGTCTCAAAAATGAATAATGACCATTGTTGGTAAGATTATGCAAATTTTATGAAAGGCAACATGTTTGCTTTCATTTGAAGAATTAATGATGATGGACAAATTTGCATATTTTTTAAAAAATTCGGTTAAAGACAAACAAGAACTTTAACAAATCAGTTACTAAAGAAAATGCAGCAAAAAAGTTAAATCTCCAAAAATATTGCGAATATGTTTTTAGGATACATTGTTACTAATTTTGTCAAAGAAACAACAATCATAATTGAGGGATGTGAAAAAATTATCAGTAATTTTGGTAAATTTGCATAACTAAATTTTACGTGATTACTGTAGGTAATTCTCATAAGCCAACAAAAACCTCCATTTACCGTAATCTATGATAGGTTAACACAGAATTTCTGTCACGCCTCTTCTTTGTTCTTTTTTTTAAACTACTTCATTAAAAAAAACATGTTTAAAGTCCACAAAAAAGTTTTCTTTTCTCAAAAAAAAGAGGGCTGCTAAAAATGTATTTTTAAACAAAAAAAGAACGTCAAAAAAAGTTATAAAAAATGTCTGCAAGAGAAAGAGATACATGCATATCCATGCAAACAACAATCAATCTTTTTTTTGAATCTAAATTGTCATTACCGGATTCATCAAAAAAATGTGCAGATATATATGTATTGTGAAAGATGGCGTAAACATCATTAATTACGATTTTGCAAGATAAAAAAGTTGATAGAAGTTGAAGTAAAAATAGAAGGAAGAAAGAAGAAAAAAAAGCGTGGGAAGAATTAGATGTTCAAATTAAAAATATATGATGGGGGATACAAAAGACATTTACAACTATCTATCCTTCCAACGAACAAAAATTTGGGTACATTTTTTTCGGTTGAAGAAGAAAACGGGAGGTCAAAATCTAATTGAATAAAAGAATGTTAGGGAAGAAAGACGACTTGGAATGGAAAAAGGAAAGATAAAACTAAAAACGCGATGTGTTGGTTAATTAATTAATTCATAGTAAACACGGCTGATTTTAAAACGATGGGGAAAATGTAATTCTACGAAGATATGGATGTATGGTAGTAGAAACTGAATTGTACAAATTGATGGAAACTCTAAAAAAGCAAGAAAAAGTCGCAAAAAATTCCATAAAAGTTAAAGAGTTTTACAAGACGAGACCCCTCAGGTATAAACTTTTTACATGCTACTTCGATTGCATTTCTCGACGCGAAAAGACCTTTATTGGAGCTTGTTATTCTATCATTGCAGCTGCAAATAAGGAAAGAAAAAAACAGATTTAATAAGTCCCTGATTTTTGTATAAAAAAATTTATTTTCGATAGATCTCCACCTTTAAGCATAAAAATATCACAAAATTTTAAAACATCCTTTTAATTAGTCTACCGTAATTTAAGCTACTATTTCTTTGTTAAATCATCCAAAGCTGATACATTATTCTTAAACAAACCATGAAATAAAAGTTGGCCTAAAAATTAAAATCAATAAAAGAAAATATTCTTCTAAAATTTAAATCTTTCGTGCAAAGAAATTCCATCAATCCAATCTTTTCTCTAAAAAAAGAACTTCTAAAGCTTAAAAAAAGTGTGCCTCAAATGTAAACGTGATCATATAAAATTGACAAAATCAATTCATTCCCTACTTTATCATTTACGTTCTAGCAAATTTTAGCCATGGCATTCCGCCAACACCATCATCAATTTTTTCCAAAAAAATAAAAGAAGAAAAAAACCAACTGCAAAAAAGAAAAACTTTTAATTCATTGAATAAAATGTTTTAATTTCAAAAAAATGAAAGAAGAAGAAAAAAATGGGCTGCAACAAATTCTTTGAAAAAGGAAGTTTTAAAAAAAATTGACACACAAAAAATATCTTTCCTTCTTTTTTTCCTTCTAATGGATCATCGCCATCGGCGGATTTTCTTCTTTTTTCCTTTTTTAGTAGAAAAAAATTTTTTGAACATCGACAAAAAAATAAAAACTCGGTGTTCAAAAAAAATTTTTTTTTAAGTGTTACAAAAACGAACAACAACAAAAAAAGGTCATGAACTGTGAAAAAAAAAAGAGAACGACAAAGAAGATGTTGGGATTGATGATGATGATAGAAAAAAAATTTGGAAGAAAAATGAATATAAAAAAAGAAGGAACAATAGGTACTTTGAGGAGAGGAAAAAAACATAAAAAACAATTGCAACAATTGTTTCAAAATGAGATACATTAAAAAGTGGGACGCAAAAAAAGGTGCCACATTTTTATAATTTATTTTTGTTTCTTTCAAAAATGACTTTTTAGCAACTACTAATAGAGTTGATGTTGGAATCATTGATGGAGACGTTGATGAAAATTTGAATAAACAAGGGTCATAAACTGTGAAAAAACGAAAATGATAGTAGAAATTGGAAGAAAAATGAATTAAAACGAAGAAACGTTCGATACTTTAAGGAATGGGAAAAAAAATTTAAGGAAAAAAATGCAATAATTGTTTTAAAAAGTACATAAAAAGTTTAGGGCATCAAAAAAGTGCCACATTTTAACATTTTTATTTTTCCTTTTTGAAACTTGCAACAAAAGTTTATGTTGAAATCATTGATGGAAACGGTAACGAATATTGGGATGTTGATGACAAAGTTGGTAAACTTTACATCGATTAAAAAAAAGTCTTCAATATTATTTTTACTATTCGTGTCAAACAAAAAAACTCTCAATTTAATTGTTAAAAAATTATATGAAAAAATTAATAAAAATGGGTACTTTAAGGAAATGGAAAAATATTTTAAAAAACAATTGCCACAGTTGTTTTAAAAATCCATAAATTTTAGGGCATCAAAAAAGTGAATTTTATCAAGCAAAAATGACTATTTTTACAACAAGCAACAATTAATGTTTGAATCAATGGTGGAGACGTTAATGGGAAAGTTGTTGAAGAAGGTGATAAAAAGGTGGTAAACTATTCAACAATAAAAACAGTCATCAATGTTTTGGATGTCCTAAACAAAAAAAAGTATATGCGATTTTCAACAAAAAAAGATGGGGGAGAACACAGAAAAAAATTTGGGGAAAAAAAGCGAACGACGACCGCAAAACCCCCTGAACAACAACTGCAAAAAAAAGCAAGCAAGCAAGCGATGGAAGGGGAAGAAGATGAACGGGAGAAAAATGAAGAAAAAAGATGGGGGGAACGAACACGAAGGACTCAATGCAAGTTGAACGAGCAAGAAAAAAAATCGAAGAAAAATAGAAGGAAGAAAGAGAGACTTTTTGCTCACTCTTCAAAAACATTTATTTTTATTTTGTTCCATCCATTTTTTTTTCAGTCTTCTTTCGACTTTCTTTTTCTTGCTTTCCTCGGCCAACGACGACGACTACGACAGCAGCAGCAACATCAACGATGATGACGAGGACGACGAAAAAAAAGTCGGCGAACGATTTCATTGTCGGAGAGATGTCTGCTGCTGCATTTTGAGGCTTGACTTTTTTTCAAAAGGGACAATTTTTTGCACAAAATATATAAATTATATGTCCACATCACAACATATAGATAGAAATATGCTAAAGAAGAGGGAGTAGAGGGACAGCAGCAATAAAAATATATAAAAATTGAGAGAGCAAAAAAAAGAGCGGGGAAATATATGCAGATTAAAGTTGCGACGAGGGGGAACACTTTTGACATAATTGATGTCCTTTAAAGAGGGGGAACACTGTGTACTGTGTGTGTAAGTTTTCCAACATTCTCGAAGGGAAAAATGGGGGGATAAGAAGGGACGACGACAGACACTCTCATCTTGAACTTCTTCTTTCTTCTCTAATTTCTATTATAATCATATTGAAAATAGTTCTAAAGAAAGACAGAAAAAAAAGGGGGAGGATGAAAGACAGTTGAGAAAGATGTGTTCGAAAAATGAAAAAAGAGTGATTTTTGTTATTGATTGATTCGATGCTGTTCAACAAAATGTCGTCGAAGTTAATGATGGAGAGAGAGAAGAGGAGGGGGAGCAGAAAATGAAAGTGAAAATGAGAAAAAAAGGAGAGGTACTTTCATGTATTTTTTTAATCAAAAAGTTAAACTAATAAAGTATGATACTTTTTGCAAAATTAAACTTTGGAGTACTGATGCCGGGGTAAAATTTTTGATTATGCAAATTCTTTAACCCGAAAAGTTTTAGTAATAAAGTTATAGAATTTTGACAATATTTTAACCTTCGCGGATACTGTACTCAAAAGGTATGCAATTTTTTAAATCCAAAAAGTTAATCAGCTTTCAGTAATTTTGTATTAGCTAAAAAAGTTTTATTAATCTTTGAAAGATTAAGTTTTAGGTTTTTATAGTTTTAAATACTAAAGGCAACGGTCCGGGCTTCTATTTTTATGATTTTAAAAAAGTGGTAAAACTGACCAAAATCCCATTGAAGAAGCCCATCATAGTATTAGAGTCATTTTTTGTACTTTCTATTTAAAAACATATTTTTAAAACAATCACTGCAGTACTGTACTTTGAATGTAATCATACTCAATTACCGTAGTTTACAGTAATCTAATAATGACATCAAAAAAACTAAAAAAAGTAAAAAAATGTAGCCAAGAAAAAAAAACCAAAAAAAATAAATCAATCAATGAAAAAAGGAACACCAATTTTTTTTCTCTTTCAATGTTGTTGGTGGACAAACATCACCAAAAAAAGACGAAGGAGAAGTATTATCGACATCGAGATGTCACAAAAAAAGAAAAAGAAAGAAGGAACGGGGGACGACAAACGAACGCAAATACGATTGAAAATAAATGATTTTTCTTCTTCTTTTGGGCTTTGACATTGAAAAAGTCTTTTAAAAAAATCTATAACTTTTTGTCAACAAAAACTTTTAAGCTCTTTTTTTCAGAGAAGGAACACTGAAAAAAGTAGTACTCCGAAAAAAGTATGACCAAAACAATATTTTTTTGGACTTTGAGAAAAAAATGACTTTAAAAAATGTTGCAATAAACATCTTTCTCTTCCCTGAACTGAAACACTAATAAATAAGTGCAAAAAGAGACAAAGAGAAATATTCTTAAATAGGGAAGTCAGCAAGGTTTTGGACTTCTTGGATTACTCTCCAAAATCATAGAAATCTTTTGATTTTGTATCATCATCTGTACTTTGAATACAATACTCCATAAGATGCATGATTAACATTCATCTTGTTGTTCTTTTATTTACTACAAGAACTTTGAAGCGGTCAAAAATCACATTTAAAACCGTTTGACTAAAACATATTTTTTACCTGCTTATAAATGTGCATAACATTTTTAGACAAAGTCTGATTCTTAAAAAAATGATTTTTTTTTAAAACTAATAATTATAATTTTGAAGTACTGTAACTTTAAAATGGGAGATAATTTTTAATGTTTATTTTTTTTGTCAAAAACCATCCACTTAAACTATTTTTCTTTGTTTACCTCAGTTATCACTTTTTTGACTACTCATTGGTAAATATAAAATATTTGTTAAAAACATTTATTAATACCATATTTTTCCATTGTTCAATTTTGTCAAAAATATACTCTAAAAAACTGACAAAAACATTATGTTATGGAAATCGACTTATGAAAATGTTGCAATAAACATCTCTCTCTCCCTCTTTTTTTGCTCTTGTTCGTTTTATTATTTTTTTGACTTTTATTTGAACTCATTCATCGCCAAATAATTTTTTGTTTTTTTTCTTGCATGAACTAGTTTAATGCATTTTTTAAATTTTTTTAAAAAACACTTTTTAGAAAAAAATGGGTTGTAGTGTTTCTTTTGGAGAGAATGCAAGAAAAAAAAGATGATAATCGACAAAAAAATGAGTGTGTTCAAAAACAACTTTTTTAAAAAAGGCTCGCAGAAAACATATATCCTTGAATTGACTGACATGTACTGATTTTGATCTTTTCCCTTTAGAGAACATTTTTAGATGATTTATTACTGCTATAATTTTAAAGAAGTGAAAAAAAATAATCGCGGGAAATAAAAATGTATGATTATCAGTTGGCGCCATTTTGTCTCTTTAAAAAAAAATAATGATAAGGTTAAAAAAGGACTTGAAAAACAAGGGATCGTCCAGGTATGACGTCATGGGGGGGAGGGAGGAGGTAATGACCATGCCGCCTTTGATGTGCGGCAAAAAGTTTCTTTGATGTATAGGGGGTAAGGCTGATTTTCGGATGACGTCATATCTGGACAATTCCCAAGGGAGAATTGTACAAAAAACAAGTAGTTCAAAGTAGACATGGTAATCAGCAAATTTTTTAGAAGCGCATACAAAAAACCCGTCTCGATCAGGATATTTTTTTGCCAAAGCAAGGCTTTTTAAGTTTTAAGTTTTTGTTGATTTCCTTATGTGGTAGCATTTTGCGATTTTCTTCCAAATCCTTTGAATCAAAGCACAGAAGAGTCGATATTCTCAAAAAACCAAGCCTTTGCATAAATATCTGTTAATTTAATTTAAATACTGTCGATTATTTAGCATGTTTCTGTTTTGGAATACTGTAAGTTATTTTGGACATTTTTCATACAGGGTATAATTGTTTAATTGACATTTATACTTGTTAAATTAAATTTTATTTACTGTTTTAAGAAAGTAAAGATGGATAAAAAATAAACCGTCAAAAAATTAGCTTTGGAAATTTAACACATAACAGTTGTCCCAACATATTTTTCTCTCTCTCCTCGCCCCGAGGTTATTTATTCTGTGTCGGATATTGATCTGATTTGTGACAGAGAAAAAAATAGCATTTTTTATCGATAAAATTTGTTTGTTGAACTCTCTCATAAGTTTTTTTTGAATTTTTAATGAATTGTTTGAAAACTTCAAATGACAAGGCAGAAAAAGATTTCTGCTTTGAAAAAAAGAGTTGTAAAAGATAAATGGTTTGAAAATACATTAAAAAACAGTCAGTTGAAAAATTAAAATCTGTTTTACAACCGAAACTGACATTAAATATTATTAATGTTAGTAAGAAAATAGTGTCGGATAAAAAATTCATCCTTAAAATTTTGCTTTGTAAATTTATTACATAACCGTTGTCCCCCCATTTTTTCTCTCTCCCCAGCCCAAAGACATTTTTTATGTGTGAGATATTGATCTGATTTGTGACAGATAGAAAAATAGCATTTTTTATCGATAATATCTTTTGCTGATCTCTCTCATAAAAATTGTTTTTGAATTTTTAATAAATTTTTTTGAAAACTAAATGAAAAAATATAAGAAGTTAATCCTCCCGTACATGCCTGCTAGACACCTCAAAGAAGTTATGGTGAAAGTTTGAAGCAAATCTACGGGAGCATCGCTTCAAAAAAACGTTTTGTCCACACTTTTCCCAGCGTGTATTTAACACATAACAGTTGTCCCAACATATTTCTCTCTCTCTCTCCCTCCACCCACAAGGTTATTTGTTTTGTGTGAGATATTGATCTTATTTGTGGCAAAAAAAAGTAGCATTTTCTTTTTGTCAATAGGATATATTTGCTGAGAGCTCCTTTAAAAAAATTTTTTGAATTTTTAATAAATTTTGAATTGTAATAATTGTCTAAACTGATAAACCAAAATAAGTATTTTCAATGCCAAATCTCAAGAAAAGTCAACTAAACGATAATGCAAATATATAAGGACTGCAATCATTATTGAAGTGATGCTGAAGACTTCCCAATCCAATTTATATTAGCATATGTTTTGCCATTTTTATCTAAACACTAAAATTATAATTAAAGAATTTAATTTGCCTTTCAAAGTTAAAAACTTTTTGTTATGGATTTCATGTGATTAAATGAATAAAATGCTTGTTTAATTACATATTACTTACTGTAGTAATAATGATGGTGAAAACATATCTTAAAAATTTGGTCTTGCAAATGTAACACATAATAGTTGTCCCAACATATTTTTCTCTCTCCCCCCAGCCCGAAGGTCATTTGTTTTGTGTGGGGATATTGATCTGATCTGTGACAGAGAGAAAAATTGCATTTTCTCTTTGTTTATGTTTGCAGATCTCTTTTAAAAAAGATTTTCTTTTTAATTTTTAATAGATTTTTTGGAAAAACTACTTGAATCTCTGTAATATCAAACTAATATAATTATATAAGTTAAAAAACAATTTTTTAAATAGAACTGAGAATTAATAGGTTTAATTACTCAACACAAACAATAAATGAGAGTAAAAATTTTTATCATCTTGACAGATAAAGTTATTACTAAAATTTTAAGTCACATATATTGAAAATTGATATTAAAAATTACTGCTGATATGTAAACGATAAAGATTTATTTTTATGATTTTTACGATAATACATACAAATTAATTACATTTTAAAAATGAAGCTTGAAGATAAAATTAAAGATCGTGGAAAACAATTTGGATGTTCAGCTCAAACATTTTTAGCTTCTTCATTTTACGATATTGCCTTTTTCTAGATTTCTATAATAAATTTTAAATATTAAAAACATGCAAAGCAAAAAAAGCACAATAAATTGATAACAAAAACTAAAATTGCTTGCACAATTTTTAATGATTCATTTTTTCACCTTTGAAATTTTTATGATTTTAATATTCTTTAATTTCTTAAATTTCAGCAAAAACCAAAAAAATAATCAAAAAAAAACAAAAGTTCTCATCAACAAACAACTTTTAACCTTTGTTGCAGAATATTACTAAACACCAAAAAATGAACGTTTTTAAGGTTGCGGTATTTTAAGCAGAAAACACATATTCTGTGTAAAATTGTAATATTTATTCTTATCCACGGTTAAAAAAAATTGTATTTGCAACAATTTTAATTTTAAATTGTTTTGATTAAGCTTCGGGTTCTTGAGAAGATCAATGTAAAAAATTTTGGATTTTCAAGTCAAACAATTTTTGTTTTTATGTTGTATAATTTCTGTAAAATGTATTTCAAAAATTCAAAACATGCGAAGCAAAAAAAGCACAAATCATTGGTTTCCAAAATTGTTTAGAACATTTTTAATGATTCATTTTTTGGCCGCTAAAATTTTCATGATTTTTGTATTCTGTAGATTTAGCAAAAACAAAAAAATAAAAATCTTTTCTTTAAAAAATTATTAATTTTTGGTGCAAGAAATCAATGACTACCAAAAAATGAAGGTTTTTAGGGATACGGTGATTTAACGCTAAAAAATGTATTGTTTTTTTTTGAAATCAGCAGTATTTGAGCAGCGAAGTAAAAAGTTTTTGCAATATTTTTTATACGTTTTTTTACATTTTTGGTCTTTTCGAAGTAAAAAGTTTTTGCAATATTTTTTATACGTTTTTTTACATTTTTGGTTAAGAAAAGGCAAAAAAATTTGTCATAATTTTTGCCTTTTCTTTTATCAATGATGACTAAAGTTGTATGAAAACAAATTATTTGATTCATCACATATGTGTTTAAAACTATGCATTTCTTTTTTTTATCATTATATAAGAGTTGTTCAGTATCATATATTAGTCGATAATGTCAACTACGAGTCTCGCATCCTTTTTATTAAGCGTGCATTTGATAGATCCGCCACAGTCTTCCAATAAAAATTAAATAAAGTATATGATAAGATTTTGGATCATCATCTTGCACATTTTAACCATAACTATTTTATGTCATTGTCTCTTTCGTTTATTTCTACAATTAATTTTAAATATTCAAAAGTGGGAAAGAAAAAACATAAAGCAAAAAATGATTTATGAACGAAAAAAATTTCTTTGCAAATTTTAAATGATTCATTTTTGGCCTTTGAAAATATTGAATGAAGAAAAAAAAACATGATTTTTGCCTTTTCTATTATCAACAATGAGAAAATATTCTAGATGAATAAATGTGTTCGAAAAAAAACTTTTAATCAGTTTTGTAGGATATAAGTGTACATCATAAAAATAAGGGGATTTAGGGTTACGGTAATACAAGCCAAAAAAAACATTCGTTGTTTAAAAAGTATGTCATAAAATTTTTCATTAATAATTAGCATATGAAAAAAATTTTTTTAGAACCTTTTTTTTGTTCATCCTAAATCTTAAACTTTTCAATCATGGCCGCCGAATTTGTTTGATCATTTATATTTATTGTCATGAACCAATCGTGATTTCTTTAGTAATTCCATCCACAACATCTTATAACTGTAAGGATGAGTTAACAATTTTATGAATGCTGATAAAAACTATTAAAAATTCAAACAGCCCGTTTTTGTGTAGATCCTGCTTCACGAAGATAAAAATGAAAACTAAAAAATTGATCTTTTGTGCTACGTTTTTATTTTTAAAATAGAGAATGATGCTTGAATGTGTTTAAAAAAAAGAAAGCCAAAAAAGTGGTCGTTGAAGTGCTTAGTGTTGTGTGTTAAAACAAATATTTTCGATGAAGATTGATTTTATTCTTTTTCAAACAAACAAAGAAACTACAAAATTTATATTTTAATACCTTAGTTTTATTTTATTTTAATTTTCTGTCGTCAAAAATAAAAACAAATTTTGGGAGAGCTGTTTTTGAATATTTGATAAATTTTTTACCAAGACAACATCGATTTATATAACTGATAATTTCTTTTTTAAAATGAAGAAATTGTCATTTATGTATGTTTTGATCATCGCGAGACTGTGGAAAATGCCAAAAAACTAATTAGAATATCGTGCTGTAATCAATTCGATATCCGAAAAATAAATGTAGCAATACTCAAAAATATACTCAAAAAGACTTCTATTTTATTAATCCATATTTAGGGACCATCATGAAAAAACAAAAGTGCTCGTAAACCCTTAAATTTATGTTTACTATATACTTTCGATACTTGGCTATAAAATTGGAAAAACAAAAAAAATTAAAAAGGTTAATTAGATGAGTTAATTGGATTTTAATTAGAAGCAAAAAACTTAAAAATGGTCACAGTTTTGTCGAAGGTTTTGAAGGGAACACTTATGTCGACATTGGTGTTCCCTCAAAGCTTGAGCATCAATGTAGCATCTGAATTCTATGATTTTCTTTAAATTAAGCTTAAATCTTATTTTTTTTGTCTTAAAACATTGCAAATAGCATAAGGATGATAAAAAATAAAAGTTATCATAGGTTATCTTCAATTTTCAGTTGTTGAACATTGTTGCGCAACAAGCTGAGCTTAACTTCAGAAGCGTGAAACTCAGTCATCTGGAGAGTCGGGTCTTAGCTTTTTTTCCCAGATTCATTTTTTGAGGTGATTAATAACATATTTAAAAATCAGCCAAATCGGAGATGGTATATTGGATGCTGCCATATAAAATTGTCGTTTAACTTACTTTGACTTAAAGCTGTATTAAAACTAGATATCCATTTTTTTATTGAACAAAACTACCTCTCTAATTTTTTGCGGGCTTTCTAATGCGGTATAACTCATGTTTTTACGTTAAGTATTAGCTAAAATCGCTTTTTTTGGATTTTTTTACTATTTTTTGCTCAAAAATATTGCTTAGCGTTTTGTTCTTGGTGGTCCCTATCCATATTAGCAAAAATAATCCAAATTAAACGTAAGAATCAGCAATCTATTCCGATTGCTACGTAAGAATTGATTGAATCGGAATAGAAATATCTGAAAAATATAAGGGGAACAAAATCAAAGAATCGGAATTAATAAAAATTGTTACAGATCGAATGAATCGGGAAAGCACTGTCCTAGATGCAGCATCTCTGTCAAAAACTGATATTTTTGTTGTGCATTGATTTTTTTCTCTTTCAGTCAAACAAACTACAAATTCTATATTATGAAAGTGTTGTTACAATTCTTTCATTTACTAAAAAATAAAAAATGAAAACAAATTTTGAGATAGCTGTTTTTTTGAATATTTAAAACATTTTATCAAGACAAAATTGATTTTTAAAAATGACATTTTCTTTTTTTTAAAAAAAGGAAGAAATTGTCATTTATATATGTTTTGATCATCTGTGGAAAATGGCAAAAAAATTATTAGAATATCGTGCGGTAATCAATTCGATATAAAAAAATAAATGCTGTTGACAATACGTAAAAATGTACTCTAATGATTAAAAAGACTTCTATTTTATTAATCAATATCAGTAAAAATAATCAGAATTAAACGTAAGAATCAAAAATCGATTCCGATTCCTACGGAAAAATTGATGGAATCGGAATTGGAAAATCTAAAAAATATAATTGGATCCGAATCAAAGAATCGTAATCAGAATCAAATTAAATTGTTAAAAATCGAATGGAATCGGAAAAGCACTGTCGTGGATGCGGCACCTCTGATAAAAACTGATAATTTGCATTATTGTTTTCTTTCAAAACCAGTGTTGTTGCGACTTCGACTCCAGAGTCGGAGTCAATGTTTCCAAAACATCAAAGAAAAAGTGCCGCGGGAGTCGATCAATCTACTCCGGAGTCGAAGTCACCAAAACGTAAAAAGCACAACACTGTTCAAAACAAACAAACTACAGATTCTATATTTTCATTACTTTTAATAACGTTTTTCATCAAATTTATTTTCACTTTCTATGTTTGGCTTGGAGCTTAAATAAATGTAACTATAGTTTTACTTTCTTTGATCAAAATTTATGTCGTTTAAGCTTCCAATCAACTTTTATCTTTCGTTACAAGAATTATCACTAAAGTTATGAGTGCCAGCTAAAGTTGTGGTGCTAAAATATTGATCCACATTTTATTGTTACAACCATGATTGATTCCTTTTCACTTTTTCCACAAATATCTCTACCATTTTTTCTTTTACTTTCTGGTAATTTTGGATATTTTCTAAGTTTAACTTTTAATTTTGTTTAATTTTTAGATTTTATTAGCTTTATGTGAACTTTCCAAAGATGTCTCTGCTCATGTTTGTGTAACTTTGTCATTCAACTTTAGAGTATTCAAGGTTGGAATTGCTTTATTATGATGAAAATATGTAAGTGCTTAACAAAAAAAATTGTTTAATAAAGTATTTATATATGATTAGTTTAAGATAAAGGAAATCCGAGAGATAATTTTACTAATACTGTTAATAAAACTTTCTTAAAAATAAAGTAACCTTTTTCAGGTAATTCAAGCCCATCTTTCCGACTTCCAGTTTGTTCCAGTTATGTAAGATCACGACGAAGTTCTTGGATACGGTCTTCTAAATCCTTCAATTCCTTCTTCTTTCTTTCTTCTTCTTTCTCCCGCTAAAGCGGCAGCTCTACGAGCATAAAACGAAGTGCCAGCTGAGGTAGAAGGTCCAGCATCTGCAGAAGAAGAGGCAATGTTAACAGGTTCAGCAGGTGATGATGAAGATGAAGATGTATCAGGAATTGGAGGTCCATCATTAACTGGATTTGCATCTGTTGCTGTAGGAGGATCAAGTGCAACAACTTCTTTCTTTTTACGACCTGCAAAGTCTTTTCTTACATCACTGGTCTCTT
Organism: Panagrolaimus sp. LJ2414; assembly: GCA_024447195.1. Classification (NCBI taxonomy): domain Eukaryota; kingdom Metazoa; phylum Nematoda; class Chromadorea; order Rhabditida; family Panagrolaimidae; genus Panagrolaimus; species Panagrolaimus sp. LJ2414. Next base: position 363,512 of record JAMRXY010000076.1, on the reverse strand, counting down.
TGCCCCGGGAAAGGTTGTCGAGAACTTTGGATTCATCGGCATTCCATTCTCCATTCTGTTAGAGATTAGACAAGCATTGAAAAATCTATTAAATATTCAAACACTTTTTTTTTCATTGCAGTTGCATTTAAAAGGAAGAAAAAAGATCAAAACGGAAAAATTGATTTTTCTTTGCTTTCTTCGTTTTTTCATTTTTTAAAATGAAAAGCATTAATGGGTATAAGTGTGTGTCTTAAAAAAGAATAGAAAAAACGCAAAAAAGCATAAGCTAGTGCAGACAATTGCCATTTGTTTTTTTTCAAGCAATGGCAGCTAATATCTATTTATGTGAGTTTGTGATCCTAAACAAAACCTAATGTCGTGGAAAATGGGCTTTGAGTGAATGTTTCTTCGATCGCCATTTTGAAGTCAAATTGTTTTTTCGCAAATTTGAATAAAATTTTATAAAATGAATTTTTACAAAGTTATTTTATTTTTGAACAGAAAGTCCTTTTCCTTCTATCATTTCCCAAGAACTTGCTCCAAAAAATTGCATCAAGAATTGTACACTTTTGAACACATTTATGATTAAAAATTTATGCAAAAAAGACATTGTTTCTTAACAAAAAATTACGTACGAGATAAGAAATGGAAGACACAATTCCAGGATGCAGCACCTTTGTGAAAAATGATATTTTTGATGTTCACTGAATTTTTCTCCGTTCAAACAAACAAACTACAAACTTTATACTTTTGTTTGTTTTCATTTTTTCCTTTTCTGTCGCAAAAAAAATGAGAACAAAATTTTATCAATAGTTGAAGTTCAGGAGATCTGAGAAAAATAAGTTTTAGAGCAACTTTTTGGACTTTTTCTAACTTATCAATCAAATATTGGATTTAAGACAGGAGTCGAAAATTCAACCAAAGGACTTAGATCCTTGTGGAACACCAGAATTTGCATCAAAAGAATTTATTTTAGGTAATTTAGTTACTCCTGTAACACGGCGGAATTTTTTCCTTGTTTTTTGGAAATAAGCACTTTTTTCGATCGGCGCGTACTCAGTCGCTTTACTTCCAATTAAGATAATTCAAACTAGGATCATAGATATGAATATTGGGAACATTTTAGAAAAGAAAATAAGTAAAAATATGAATTTTTTTTTAAATTCTGACAAAAGTTAATTTCAGCAAAAAACTTGATCGCGCATCTCTGTTGGGGTGTAACTCTGGCAGTAGGTTGCCAATCAACATGAGTCAAACTAAAATTGTAGAAAACATGTTGGAGAAGATATTGGGAAAGTTTCATGCAAAAATATTAAAAACTAAAAAAGTTCTAACAAAAGTTTGAGCATATTTTTTTCTATTTCCGAAAAATTCCGCCGTGGTAAGGGATTACTGAGGTGGAGATAAAAATATAAAATATTCAAAAAACACATTCTTTCTCACCTTTGTTGAAAGAGAGAAAAAAAACTAAATTGAAAAATATATTTTTTGTTTTTTTGTTTTTTTCTCAATGCCATTTTTGTAGAACAAAGAAAAAGGATGGAGATTCTTGGGTTTTGTCGTAAGAAAAATGTGACAGATTTCTAAAAAAATGAATAAGAAAGGTAGCATTCTTTGTCTCCTTTTATTTGCAATTTTTTTTATCACACATCAAATTTTGCGGCGGGTCATTTTTGTGGTTTAAGCACTCACCACCGTTTTTGTTCCTTTTCAAATTCCCCAAAAATCTCTGATTAGTTGTTTGTTGATCGTGTTAACAAAAATACATATTTTTCTGTGATTTTTTGTTGAAAAAGAAAAAAGGGTAGAGGCAATTTGATTTGTTCTCGACGCGATTGAAAGTGTTAGTTTAAGTGAAAAAACATAGTATGTAATTAAAAAAGGGCGAAGGGTTACCAAAGCTGTCCGCGACTCGCTGTTTTGGCCAATCCGGGACATCCCGGACGACCTCCGGGATTCCGGAACTTTAAAAATTACAGTGGTTTTAAAGGGCGATTCGCACTTATTTCAACTTTTTTTTCTTATGGAAGTTATTGAAAATCAGGGAAATGCGTTGTTCTTTTTTCATTCACCACTGAAAAACAAAAGAGAATGCAAAAAGATTTTTTCAGTCAACTGAGAATGAAAAAGAACAGTTATGTTTTTTACTGTTGAAAATTTATATGCTTGAATCTAACGGAAGACACTTTTCCCTTTCTGGATGCAGCATTTCTGTTAAAAACATTATCTTTTTTGTTTTTTCATTTTTTTGAATGATATTTTTTCTTTTATTTTATCAACAATAATAAAAATATTCACGAAAGAAAATTATCTAACAAAAGTTTTTTTTTACATTGTCGTACGTTATCATTTAAAACAAAAAAGAAATATCGATTTTTAAACCGTATAAAGTTACGGTAATGTGATGCAAACACGAGTTTTGTGTTTCAATTTTAAAATATAAAAAATTTTTTGCTGGTATAACTATATTGACAACATTTTGTATGTCTATTGGTTTTGAGCAACCACCTGTTTTTGAACCTGTTGATTTTAAAAAATCTACATTTTTTCTTTATCTTCGTTTTATTTTATGCCATTGTCGTTTTTCTGTTTTTAAAATAAGTTTTAAATATTCAAAACCTGCAACTAAAGAAAAAAAATAACAGAAATGATTCAAGAAGGAAAGAAATTGCTTGCAAAACTTTTCAAATATAAAAATGAGTCATTTGTTGAAAAAAATTTTAATAATAGTTGTTAATAAATGTTTTTAACATTAAACTTTAAATCAATGTTTCAGTGTTAAACATCACCTTTCTAATATGATGGTTTTATGGGTTACGGTAATTATAACAAGAAAAGTATTTCGCGTATAAAAAATGTAAATAATAAAAGGTTTTTTATCGTCATTAACATAATTGAAAGAAATTTTTTATATAAAAATTATCTTACAATTTCTATTTTTTTTATTTTTTTATCGTATTCCTAGGTACTGAAAGCATATAATTCCCTTTTGCCTGGTATATTCCGTTTGTAATCTTTTTATCCCCCCTGATATTCTTTTTTTTTTTATATAAAAATTTCAACTAAAATTTTTAAAGGGACACTGAAACTTTCAGTACGAAAACTTTAGCCAGTTCGGTAAAGCAGTTAAAAACGTTTGGACGTTGTGTACTCAAACTCAGTGTTACCGATTTTCCAAAAACCTCGACGCCGAGTGACGCCGGAGAGCATTTTTTTAAAAATTCATAAAAATTTAGTAAGACTGTTTTAAACATATTAGAAATGTATATTATTGTTAAACTTATAACTAATTACAGTTAAGCAAATTAGAACTAATGTTAGAAACAAAGAATTAAAAAATTTTGTTAAAATTTTGTTCTCCGGCGTCAATCCCGGCGTCGGCGTTTCGGTAACATTGCTCAAACTTGATTATTTATATTTATTGATCTTATCAAACACATTTTTGGGGATAATTTTTCTAGTTGATTCGCGACAGTAGTTTTTCTTTTAGAGTGTAAATTGTTGCAAAAAATGTATTAAAAATTCAAAAAATTGAGTCTTTTATTGCAGCTGCATCGAAACAAAAAATGAACAAAACGGCAAAATTGATTTTTCTTTGCTTTTTCATTTTTTAAAAAAGAAAAGAATTAATGGATTTAAATGTGTGTTAAAAAAAGTGAAGAAAAAATGCAAAAAAGCATAAGCCAGTGCAAAGGATCACCTGTTGTTTTTCTTTTCAAGCTAATATTTATACATGTTTGTTTGTGATCCTAAACAGAACCTGATCTCATGAAAAACGACATTTGACTGAATGTTTCTTTGTTAGCCATTTTTTATTCAAATGGTTTTTTTTGGAAAATTGGGATAGAATGAGTTTTCAAAAAGTAATTTTAGTTTTAAACAAATAAAATTAGTCCTTTTATTCCTTTTATTATTTCTCAAGAACTTGCTCCAAAAATTTGCATGAAATAGTCATTTTTTTTAAACAAGAAATTTATCAGAAAAGTGAACTCAAAACAGTGAAAAAATCTGTTTTTAAGCAGATTTTTATTTTTTTTAAATTAAAATTAATGGAATTTTAACCTAGAAGCGCCTCATAAAAAAATTTGTCATATTTTTGTGAACGTTTTACTTCATTAATAAAGAAAATTTTACCAAAATATGACAAAAATTTTTATGTGGCGCTATTAGGGGAAATTTGTTAAATTAAGTAGTTTTTTCTTTAGTGAATTAGAAAGTACGAAACAAGAAACGGATGACACAATTCATGGCTGCATCAGCTTTGAAAAAATAATATTTTGGATGTTTATTGAATTTTTTTCTCTATTAAACAAACAAACTACAAAATTTATATTTTCAAACCTTTACTTTAATTATGACATTTTGTGCCGCAAAAAATAAGAACAAATTTTTGAGAATGTGGTTTTTGAATATTTAAAATGTTTTTAAAAGCTTTAATTACAACGAAAATTTCTTTTTTAAAACAAACGAAAAATCTAACAATTGAATATTTTCAAAATATTTTACATCTGGAAAAGAAAAGCGATAAAAAGGACTAATTGGCGAAGTGAAAAATGCATTATTTAAAATAAAGAAATATAGTTAAAATGCTACGCAGGTGTAAACAACAATAATCAAGATAAATGTCCATTTCTATATTTATTTTAAAGGATCTATAGATGGTTAAGTTTTTCTTATTTCAAAATTTTTCTTGCTACACACCGAAAATCCGAAGATCTTGACAGGCACTGGAAAAACCGTGATAGTCAGAAACTTGCAACTTTGATAATAAAAAAATGTTCATTCTTTAAAACATTCCAATCAAATATTTTTTTGGAAGCTTTTATTTTCATTTTCCATGATACTGCTTTTCACATTTCTTTCTCTTTTTTGTTAACTAAACACAAACTGTACATTTCTTTCGGTTTTAGAATATGATAAAAGCAAAAAAATCAATTTCTAGTTTTTATCATTTTTTGTTAAAATACGTCTATCGAGAAGACTTCCTTTAAATATTTAAAAAATTTTCTGCAAACAATCGATTGCTAAAGGCAATTGTAATGTCAAAAACTAGCACTTTCAAAAAAAACATACAATGAATAGAAAAAATATATCGACGTATTTCTCAGAAGTGCCAATAAAAAATAAAAATTGTTTAAAAATGATTACATTTCTAAAATTTTTCAAACAAAAAATATCATTTTCATGGACGTTTTTTTACAATACTTTTCTTTGCTAAAAAACACACAAACGCAGTTTAAGACCGCCTGGAAGAGTTTGGCACATCGTGAACGATTTCTGGCTACTAGATCTTGTTCTCCAGACTCAGTTGCATAAAATATTCTGCTTCCAGAAGTTTTTATATGCAAATTTTAATTTTTTGCAGTGTACATCTTTCAAATTTTTCAAAACTAGGTTTTTTGACGCAGTTTAAGACCGCCTGGAAGAGTTTGGCATATTGTAAACGATTTCTGGCTACTGGTTCTTGTTCTCCAGACTCAGTTGCATAAAATATTCTGCTTCCAAAAGTTTTTATATGCAAATTTTAATTTTTTGCAGTGTACATCTTTCAAATTTCTCAAAACTAGGTTTTTTGACGCAGTTTAAGACCGCCTGGAAGAGTTTGGCATATCCCGAACGATTTCTGGCTACTGGATCTTGTTCTTCAGTTTCAGTTGCATAAAATATTCTGCTTCCAAAAGTTTTTATATGCAAATTTTAATTTTTTGCAGTGTACATCTTTCAAATTTCTCAAAACTAGGTTTTTTGACGCAGTTTAAGATCGCCTGGAAGAGTTTGGCACATTGTGAACGATTTCTGGCTACTGGATCTTGTTCTCCAGTTTCAGTTGCATAAAATATTCTGCTTCCAGAAGTTTTTATATGCAAATTTTAATTTTTTGCAGTGTACATCTTTCAAATTTCTCAAAACTAGGTTTTTTGACGCAGTTTAAGATCGCCTGGAAGAGTTTGGCACATTGTGAACGATTTCTGGCTACTGGATCTTGTTCTCCAGTTTCAGTTGCATAAAATATTCTGCTTCCAGAAGTTTTTATATGCAAATTTTAATTTTTTGCAGTGTACATCTTTCAAATTTTTCAAAACTAGGTTTTTTGACGCAGTTTAAGACCGCCTGGAAGAGTTTGGCATATTGTAAACGATTTCTGGCTACTGGTTCTTGTTCTCCAGACTCAGTTGCATAAAATATTCTGCTTCCAAAAGTTTTTATATGCAAATTTTAATTTTTTGCAGTGTACATCTTTCAAATTTCTCAAAACTAGGTTTTTTGACGCAGTTTAAGATCGCCTGGAAGAGTTTGGCACATTGTGAACGATTTCTGGCTACTGGTTCTTGTTCTCCAGACTCAGTTGCATAAAATATTCTGCTTCCAAAAGTTTTTATATGCAAATTTTAATTTTTTGCAGTGTACATCTTTCAAATTTCTCAAAACTAGGTTTTTTGACGCAGTTTAAGATCGCCTGGAAGAGTTTGGCACATTGTGAACGATTTCTGGCTACTGGTTCTTGTTCTCCAGACTCAGTTGCATAAAATATTCTGCTTCCAAAAGTTTTTATATGCAAATTTTAATTTTTTGCAGTGTACATCTTTCAAATTTCTCAAAACTAGGTTTTTTGACGCAGTTTAAGATCGCCTGGAAGAGTTTGGCACATTGTGAACGATTTCTGGCTACTGGTTCTTGTTCTCCAGACTCAGTTGCATAAAATATTCTGCTTCCAAAAGTTTTTATATGCAAATTTTAATTTTTTGCAGTGTACATCTTTCAAATTTCTCAAAACTAGGTTTTTTGACGCAGTTTAAGATCGCCTGGAAGAGTTTGGCACATTGTGAACGACTTCTGGCTACTGGTTCTTGTTCTCCAGACTCAGTTGCATAAAATATTCTGCTTCCAAAAGTTTTTATATGCAAATTTTAATTTTTTGCAGTGTACATCTTTCAAATTTCTCAAAACTAGGTTTTTTGACGCAGTTTAAGATCGCCTGGAAGAGTTTGGCACATTGTGAACGATTTCTGGCTACTGGTTCTTGTTCTCCAGACTCAGTTGCATAAAATATTCTGCTTCCAGAAGTTTTTATATGCAAATTTTAATTTTTTGCAGTGTACATCTTTCAAATTTCTCAAAACTAGGTTTTTTGACGCAGTTTAAGATCGCCTGGAAGAGTTTGGCACATTGTGAACGATTTCTGGCTACTGGATCTTGTTCTCCAGACTCAGTTGCATAAAATATTCTGCTTCCAAAAGTTTTTATATGCAAATTTTAATTTTTTGCAGTGTACATCTTTCAAATTTCTCAAAACTAGGTTTTTTGACGCAGTTTAAGATCGCCTGGAAGAGTTTGGCATATCCCGAACGATTTCTGGCTACTGGATCTTGTTCTCCAGACTCAGTTGCATAAAATATTCTGCTTCCAAAAGTTTTTATATGCAAATTTTAATTTTTTGCAGTGTACATCTTTCAAATTTCTCAAAACTAGGTTTTTTGACGCAGTTTAAGATCGCCTGGAAGAGTTTGGCATATCCCGAACGATTTCTGGCTACTGGATCTTGTTCTCCAGTTTCAGTTGCATAAAATATTCTGCTTCCAGAAGTTTTTATATGCAAATTTTAATTTTTTGCAGTGTACATCTTTCAAATTTCTCAAAACTAGGTTTTTTGACGCAGTTTAAGATCGCCTGGAAGAGTTTGGCACATTGTGAACGATTTCTGGCTACTGGATCTTGTTCTCCAGTTTCAGTTGCATAAAATATTCTGCTTCCAGAAGTTTTTATATGCAAATTTTAATTTTTTGCAGTGTACATCTTTCAAATTTTACAAAACTAGGTTTTTTGACGCAGTTTAAGACCGCCTGGAAGAGTTTGGCATATTGTAAACGATTTCTGGCTACTGGTTCTTGTTCTCCAGACTCAGTTGCATAAAATATTCTGCTTCCAAAAGTTTTTATATGCAAATTTTAATTTTTTGCAGTGTACATCTTTCAAATTTCTCAAAACTAGGTTTTTTGACGCAGTTTAAGATCGCCTGGAAGAGTTTGGCACATTGTGAACGATTTCTGGCTACTGGTTCTTGTTCTCCAGACTCAGTTGCATAAAATATTCTGCTTCCAAAAGTTTTTATATGCAAATTTTAATTTTTTGCAGTGTACATCTTTCAAATTTCTCAAAACTAGGTTTTTTGACGCAGTTTAAGACCGCCTGGAAGAGTTTGGCATATCCCGAACGATTTCTGGCTACTGGATCTTGTTCTTCAGTTTCAGTTGCATAAAATATTCTGCTTCCAAAAGTTTTTATATGCAAATTTTAATTTTTTGCAGTGTACATCTTTCAAATTTCTCAAAACTAGGTTTTTTGACGCAGTTTAAGATCGCCTGGAAGAGTTTGGCACATTGTGAACGATTTCTGGCTACTGGATCTTGTTCTCCAGTTTCAGTTGCATAAAATATTCTGCTTCCAGAAGTTTTTATATGCAAATTTTAATTTTTTGCAGTGCACATCTTTCAAATTTCTCAAAACTAGGTTTTTTGACGCAGTTTAAGATCGCCTGGAAGAGTTTGGCATATCCCGAACGATTTCTGGCTACTGGATCTTGTTCTCCAGTTTCAGTTGCATAAAATATTCTGCTTCCAGAAGTTTTTATATGCAAATTTTAATTTTTTGCAGTGTACATCTTTCAAATTTCTCAAAACTAGGTTTTTTGACGCAGTTTAAGATCGCCTGGAAGAGTTTGGCACATTGTGAACGATTTCTGGCTACTGGATCTTGTTCTCCAGTTTCAGTTGCATAAAATATTCTGCTTCCAAAAGTTTTTATATGCAAATTTTAATTTTTTGCAGTGTACATCTTTCAAATTTCTCAAAACTAGGTTTTTTGACGCAGTTTAAGATCGCCTGGAAGAGTTTGGCACATTGTGAACGATTTCTGGCTACTGGATCTTGTTCTCCAGTTTCAGTTGCATAAAATATTCTGCTTCCAGAAGTTTTTATATGCAAATTTTAATTTTTTGCAGTGTACATCTTTCAAATTTCTCAAAACTAGGTTTTTTGACGCAGTTTAAGATCGCCTGGAAGAGTTTGGCATATCCCGAACGATTTCTGGCTACTGGATCTTGTTCTCCAGTTTCAGTTGCATAAAATATTCTGCTTCCAGAAGTTTTTATATGCAAATTTTAATTTTTTGCAGTGTACATCTTTCAAATTTCTCAAAACTAGGTTTTTTGACGCAGTTTAAGATCGCCTGGAAGAGTTTGGCACATTGTGAACGATTTCTGGCTACTGGATCTTGTTCTCCAGTTTCAGTTGCATAAAATATTCTGCTTCCAGAAGTTTTTATATGCAAATTTTAATTTTTTGCAGTGTACATCTTTCAAATTTTACAAAACTAGGTTTTTTGACGCAGTTTAAGACCGCCTGGAAGAGTTTGGCATATTGTAAACGATTTCTGGCTACTGGTTCTTGTTCTCCAGACTCAGTTGCATAAAATATTCTGCTTCCAAAAGTTTTTATATGCAAATTTTAATTTTTTGCAGTGTACATCTTTCAAATTTCTCAAAACTAGGTTTTTTGACGCAGTTTAAGATCGCCTGGAAGAGTTTGGCACATTGTGAACGATTTCTGGCTACTGGTTCTTGTTCTCCAGACTCAGTTGCATAAAATATTCTGCTTCCAAAAGTTTTTATATGCAAATTTTAATTTTTTGCAGTGTACATCTTTCAAATTTCTCAAAACTAGGTTTTTTGACGCAGTTTAAGACCGCCTGGAAGAGTTTGGCATATTGTAAACGATTTCTGGCTACTGGTTCTTGTTCTCCAGACTCAGTTGCATAAAATATTCTGCTTCCAAAAGTTTTTATATGCAAATTTTAATTTTTTGCAGTGTACATCTTTCAAATTTCTCAAAACTAGGTTTTTTGACGCAGTTTAAGACCGCCTGGAAGAGTTTGGCATATCCCGAACGATTTCTGGCTACTGGATCTTGTTCTCCAGTTTCAGTTGCATAAAATATTCTGCTTCCAAAAGTTTTTATATGCAAATTTTAATTTTTTGCAGTGTACATCTTTCAAATTTCTCAAAACTAGGTTTTTTGACGCAGTTTAAGATCGCCTGGAAGAGTTTGGCACATTGTGAACGATTTCTGGCTACTGGATCTTGTTTTCCAGACTCAGTTGCATAAAATATTCTGCTTCCAAAAGTTTTTATATGCAAATTTTAATTTTTTGCAGTGTACATCTTTCAAATTTTTCAAAACTAGGTTTTTTGACGCAGTTTAAGACCGCCTGGAAGAGTTTGGCATATTGTAAACGATTTCTGGCTACTGGTTCTTGTTCTCCAGACTCAGTTGCATAAAATATTCTGCTTCCAAAAGTTTTTATATGCAAATTTTAATTTTTTGCAGTGTACATCTTTCAAATTTCTCAAAACTAGGTTTTTTGACGCAGTTTAAGATCGCCTGGAAGAGTTTGGCACATTGTGAACGATTTCTGGCTACTGGTTCTTGTTCTCCAGACTCAGTTGCATAAAATATTCTGCTTCCAAAAGTTTTTATATGCAAATTTTAATTTTTTGCAGTGTACATCTTTCAAATTTCTCAAAACTAGGTTTTTTGACGCAGTTTAAGATCGCCTGGAAGAGTTTGGCACATTGTGAACGATTTCTGGCTACTGGATCTTGTTCTCCAGTTTCAGTTGCATAAAATATTCTGCTTCCAGAAGTTTTTATATGCAAATTTTAATTTTTTGCAGTGTACATCTTTCAAATTTCTCAAAACTAGGTTTTTTGACGCAGTTTAAGACCGCCTGGAAGAGTTTGGCATATTGTAAACGATTTCTGGCTACTGGTTCTTGTTCTCCAGACTCAGTTGCATAAAATATTCTGCTTCCAAAAGTTTTTATATGCAAATTTTAATTTTTTGCAGTGTACATCTTTCAAATTTCTCAAAACTAGGTTTTTTGACGCAGTTTAAGATCGCCTGGAAGAGTTTGGCACATTGTGAACGATTTCTGGCTACTGGTTCTTGTTCTCCAGTTTCAGTTGCATAAAATATTCTGCTTCCAAAAGTTTTTATATGCAAATTTTAATTTTTTGCAGTGTACATCTTTCAAATTTCTCAAAACTAGGTTTTTTGACGCAGTTTAAGATCGCCTGGAAGAGTTTGGCACATTGTGAACGATTTCTGGCTACTGGATCTTGTTCTCCAGTTTCAGTTGCATAAAATATTCTGCTTCCAGAAGTTTTTATATGCAAATTTTAATTTTTTGCAGTGTACATCTTTCAAATTTCTCAAAACTAGGTTTTTTGACGCAGTTTAAGATCGCCTGGAAGAGTTTGGCATATCCCGAACGATTTCTGGCTACTGGATCTTGTTCTCCAGTTTCAGTTGCATAAAATATTCTGCTTCCAGAAGTTTTTATATGCAAATTTTAATTTTTTGCAGTGTACATCTTTCAAATTTCTCAAAACTAGGTTTTTTGACGCAGTTTAAGATCGCCTGGAAGAGTTTGGCACATTGTGAACGATTTCTGGCTACTGGATCTTGTTCTCCAGTTTCAGTTGCATAAAATATTCTGCTTCCAGAAGTTTTTATATGCAAATTTTAATTTTTTGCAGTGTACATCTTTCAAATTTTACAAAACTAGGTTTTTTGACGCAGTTTAAGACCGCCTGGAAGAGTTTGGCATATTGTAAACGATTTCTGGCTACTGGTTCTTGTTCTCCAGACTCAGTTGCATAAAATATTCTGCTTCCAAAAGTTTTTATATGCAAATTTTAATTTTTTGCAGTGTACATCTTTCAAATTTCTCAAAACTAGGTTTTTTGACGCAGTTTAAGATCGCCTGGAAGAGTTTGGCACATTGTGAACGATTTCTGGCTACTGGTTCTTGTTCTCCAGACTCAGTTGCATAAAATATTCTGCTTCCAAAAGTTTTTATATGCAAATTTTAATTTTTTGCAGTGTACATCTTTCAAATTTCTCAAAACTAGGTTTTTTGACGCAGTTTAAGACCGCCTGGAAGAGTTTGGCATATTGTAAACGATTTCTGGCTACTGGTTCTTGTTCTCCAGACTCAGTTGCATAAAATATTCTGCTTCCAAAAGTTTTTATATGCAAATTTTAATTTTTTGCAGTGTACATCTTTCAAATTTCTCAAAACTAGGTTTTTTGACGCAGTTTAAGACCGCCTGGAAGAGTTTGGCATATCCCGAACGATTTCTGGCTACTGGATCTTGTTCTCCAGTTTCAGTTGCATAAAATATTCTGCTTCCAAAAGTTTTTATATGCAAATTTTAATTTTTTGCAGTGTACATCTTTCAAATTTCTCAAAACTAGGTTTTTTGACGCAGTTTAAGATCGCCTGGAAGAGTTTGGCACATTGTGAACGATTTCTGGCTACTGGATCTTGTTTTCCAGACTCAGTTGCATAAAATATTCTGCTTCCAAAAGTTTTTATATGCAAATTTTAATTTTTTGCAGTGTACATCTTTCAAATTTTTCAAAACTAGGTTTTTTGACGCAGTTTAAGACCGCCTGGAAGAGTTTGGCATATTGTAAACGATTTCTGGCTACTGGTTCTTGTTCTCCAGACTCAGTTGCATAAAATATTCTGCTTCCAAAAGTTTTTATATGCAAATTTTAATTTTTTGCAGTGTACATCTTTCAAATTTCTCAAAACTAGGTTTTTTGACGCAGTTTAAGATCGCCTGGAAGAGTTTGGCACATTGTGAACGATTTCTGGCTACTGGTTCTTGTTCTCCAGACTCAGTTGCATAAAATATTCTGCTTCCAAAAGTTTTTATATGCAAATTTTAATTTTTTGCAGTGTACATCTTTCAAATTTCTCAAAACTAGGTTTTTTGACGCAGTTTAAGATCGCCTGGAAGAGTTTGGCACATTGTGAACGATTTCTGGCTACTGGATCTTGTTCTCCAGTTTCAGTTGCATAAAATATTCTGCTTCCAGAAGTTTTTATATGCAAATTTTAATTTTTTGCAGTGTACATCTTTCAAATTTCTCAAAACTAGGTTTTTTGACGCAGTTTAAGACCGCCTGGAAGAGTTTGGCATATTGTAAACGATTTCTGGCTACTGGTTCTTGTTCTCCAGACTCAGTTGCATAAAATATTCTGCTTCCAAAAGTTTTTATATGCAAATTTTAATTTTTTGCAGTGTACATCTTTCAAATTTCTCAAAACTAGGTTTTTTGACGCAGTTTAAGATCGCCTGGAAGAGTTTGGCACATTGTGAACGATTTCTGGCTACTGGTTCTTGTTCTCCAGACTCAGTTGCATAAAATATTCTGCTTCCAAAAGTTTTTAAATGCAAATTTTAATTTTTTGCAGTGTACATCTTTCAAATTTCTCAAAACTAGGTTTTTTGACGCAGTTTAAGATCGCCTGGAAGAGTTTGGCATATCCCGAACGATTTCTGGCTACTGGATCTTGTTTTCCAGACTCAGTTGCATAAAATATTCTGCTTCCAAAAGTTTTTATATGCAAATTTTAATTTTTTGCAGTGTACATCTTTCAAATTTCTCAAAACTAGGTTTTTTGACGCAGTTTAAGATCGCCTGGAAGAGTTTGGCACATTGTGAACGATTTCTGGCTACTGGATCTTGTTCTCCAGTTTCAGTTGCATAAAATATTCTGCTTCCAGAAGTTTTTATATGCAAATTTTAATTTTTTGCAGTGTACATCTTTCAAATTTCTCAAAACTAGGTTTTTTGACGCAGTTTAAGATCGCCTGGAAGAGTTTGGCACATTGTGAACGATTTCTGGCTACTGGATCTTGTTCTCCAGTTTCAGTTGCATAAAATATTCTGCTTCCAGAAGTTTTTATATGCAAATTTTAATTTTTTGCAGTGTACATCTTTCAAATTTTACAAAACTAGGTTTTTTGACGCAGTTTAAGACCGCCTGGAAGAGTTTGGCATATTGTAAACGATTTCTGGCTACTGGTTCTTGTTCTCCAGACTCAGTTGCATAAAATATTCTGCTTCCAAAAGTTTTTATATGCAAATTTTAATTTTTTGCAGTGTACATCTTTCAAATTTCTCAAAACTAGGTTTTTTGACGCAGTTTAAGATCGCCTGGAAGAGTTTGGCACATTGTGAACGATTTCTGGCTACTGGTTCTTGTTCTCCAGACTCAGTTGCATAAAATATTCTGCTTCCAAAAGTTTTTATATGCAAATTTTAATTTTTTGCAGTGTACATCTTTCAAATTTCTCAAAACTAGGTTTTTTGACGCAGTTTAAGATCGCCTGGAAGAGTTTGGCACATTGTGAACGATTTCTGGCTACTGGATCTTGTTCTCCAGTTTCAGTTGCATAAAATATTCTGCTTCCAGAAGTTTTTATATGCAAATTTTAATTTTTTGCAGTGTACATCTTTCAAATTTCTCAAAACTAGGTTTTTTGACGCAGTTTAAGATCGCCTGGAAGAGTTTGGCACATTGTGAACGATTTCTGGCTACTGGATCTTGTTCTCCAGTTTCAGTTGCATAAAATATTCTGCTTCCAGAAGTTTTTATATGCAAATTTTAATTTTTTGCAGTGTACATCTTTCAAATTTCTCAAAACTAGGTTTTTTGACGCAGTTTAAGATCGCCTGGAAGAGTTTGGCATATCCCGAACGATTTCTGGCTACTGGATCTTGTTCTCCAGTTTCAGTTGCATAAAATATTCTGCTTCCAGAAGTTTTTATATGCAAATTTTAATTTTTTGCAGTGTACATCTTTCAAATTTCTCAAAACTAGGTTTTTTGACGCAGTTTAAGATCGCCTGGAAGAGTTTGGCACATTGTGAACGATTTCTGGCTACTGGATCTTGTTCTCCAGTTTCAGTTGCATAAAATATTCTGCTTCCAGAAGTTTTTATATGCAAATTTTAATTTTTTGCAGTGTACATCTTTCAAATTTTACAAAACTAGGTTTTTTGACGCAGTTTAAGACCGCCTGGAAGAGTTTGGCATATTGTAAACGATTTCTGGCTACTGGTTCTTGTTCTCCAGACTCAGTTGCATAAAATATTCTGCTTCCAAAAGTTTTTATATGCAAATTTTAATTTTTTGCAGTGTACATCTTTCAAATTTTTCAAAACTAGGTTTTTTGACGCAGTTCAAGATCGCCTGGAAGAGTTTGGCACATTGTGAACGATTTCTGGCTACTGGTTCTTGTTCTCCAGACTCAGTTGCATAAAATATTCTGCTTCCAAAAGTTTTTATATGCAAATTTTAATTTTTTGCAGTGTACATCTTTCAAATTTCTCAAAACTAGGTTTTTTGACGCAGTTTAAGATCGCCTGGAAGAGTTTGGCACATTGTGAACGATTTCTGGCTACTGGATCTTGTTCTCCAGTTTCAGTTGCATAAAATATTCTGCTTCCAGAAGTTTTTATATGCAAATTTTAATTTTTTGCAGTGCACATCTTTCAAATTTCTCAAAACTAGGTTTTTTGACGCAGTTTAAGATCGCCTGGAAGAGTTTGGCATATCCCGAACGATTTCTGGCTACTGGATCTTGTTCTCCAGTTTCAGTTGCATAAAA
This sequence comes from Panagrolaimus sp. LJ2414, assembly GCA_024447195.1. Classification (NCBI taxonomy): domain Eukaryota; kingdom Metazoa; phylum Nematoda; class Chromadorea; order Rhabditida; family Panagrolaimidae; genus Panagrolaimus; species Panagrolaimus sp. LJ2414. The sequence continues at coordinate 348,005 of JAMRXY010000076.1, read as the reverse complement.
TATTCTGCTTCCAGAAGTTTTTATATGCAAATTTTAATTTTTTGCAGTGTACATCTTTCAAATTTCTCAAAACTAGGTTTTTTGACGCAGTTTAAGATCGCCTGGAAGAGTTTGGCACATTGTGAACGATTTCTGGCTACTGGATCTTGTTCTCCAGTTTCAGTTGCATAAAATATTCTGCTTCCAGAAGTTTTTATATGCAAATTTTAATTTTTTGCAGTGTACATCTTTCAAATTTCTCAAAACTAGGTTTTTTGACGCAGTTTAAGATCGCCTGGAAGAGTTTGGCACATTGTGAACGATTTCTGGCTACTGGATCTTGTTCTCCAGTTTCAGTTGCATAAAATATTCTGCTTCCAGAAGTTTTTATATGCAAATTTTAATTTTTTGCAGTGTACATCTTTCAAATTTTTCAAAACTAGGTTTTTTGACGCAGTTTAAGACCGCCTGGAAGAGTTTGGCATATTGTAAACGATTTCTGGCTACTGGTTCTTGTTCTCCAGACTCAGTTGCATAAAATATTCTGCTTCCAAAAGTTTTTATATGCAAATTTTAATTTTTTGCAGTGTACATCTTTCAAATTTCTCAAAACTAGGTTTTTTGACGCAGTTTAAGATCGCCTGGAAAAGTTTGGCACATTGTGAACGATTTCTGGCTACTGGATCTTGTTCTGCAGTTTCAGTTGCATAAAATATTCTGCTTCCAGAAGTTTTTATATGCAAATTTTAATTTTTTGCAGTGTACATCTTTCAAATTTTTCAAAACTAGGTTTTTTGACGCAGTTTAAGACCGCCTGGAAGAGTTTGGCATATTGTAAACGATTTCTGGCTACTGGTTCTTGTTCTCCAGACTCAGTTGCATAAAATATTCTGCTTCCAAAAGTTTTTATATGCAAATTTTAATTTTTTGCAGTGTACATCTTTCAAATTTCTCAAAACTAGGTTTTTTGACGCAGTTTAAGATCGCCTGGAAGAGTTTGGCACATTGTGAACGATTTCTGGCTACTGGATCTTGTTCTCCAGTTTCAGTTGCATAAAATATTCTGCTTCCAGAAGTTTTTATATGCAAATTTTAATTTTTTGCAGTGTACATCTTTCAAATTTCTCAAAACTAGGTTTTTTGACGCAGTTTAAGATCGCCTGGAAGAGTTTGGCACATTGTGAACGATTTCTGGCTACTGGATCTTGTTCTCCAGTTTCAGTTGCATAAAATATTCTGCTTCCAGAAGTTTTTATATGCAAATTTTAATTTTTTGCAGTGTACATCTTTCAAATTTCTCAAAACTAGGTTTTTTGACGCAGTTTAAGATCGCCTGGAAGAGTTTGGCACATTGTGAACGATTTCTGGCTACTGGATCTTGTTCTCCAGTTTCAGTTGCATAAAATATTCTGCTTCCAGAAGTTTTTATATGCAAATTTTAATTTTTTGCAGTGTACATCTTTCAAATTTCTCAAAACTAGGTTTTTTGACGCAGTTTAAGATCGCCTGGAAGAGTTTGGCACATTGTGAACGATTTCTGGCTACTGGATCTTGTTCTCCAGTTTCAGTTGCATAAAATATTCTGCTTCCAGAAGTTTTTATATGCAAATTTTAATTTTTTGCAGTGTACATCTTTCAAATTTTTCAAAACTAGGTTTTTTGACGCAGTTTAAGACCGCCTGGAAGAGTTTGGCATATTGTAAACGATTTCTGGCTACTGGTTCTTGTTCTCCAGACTCAGTTGCATAAAATATTCTGCTTCCAAAAGTTTTTATATGCAAATTTTAATTTTTTGCAGTGTACATCTTTCAAATTTCTCAAAACTAGGTTTTTTGACGCAGTTTAAGATCGCCTGGAAAAGTTTGGCACATTGTGAACGATTTCTGGCTACTGGATCTTGTTCTGCAGTTTCAGTTGCATAAAATATTCTGCTTCCAGAAGTTTTTATATGCAAATTTTAATTTTTTGCAGTGTACATCTTTCAAATTTTTCAAAACTAGGTTTTTTGACGCAGTTTAAGACCGCCTGGAAGAGTTTGGCATATTGTAAACGATTTCTGGCTACTGGTTCTTGTTCTCCAGACTCAGTTGCATAAAATATTCTGCTTCCAAAAGTTTTTATATGCAAATTTTAATTTTTTGCAGTGTACATCTTTCAAATTTCTCAAAACTAGGTTTTTTGACGCAGTTTAAGATCGCCTGGAAGAGTTTGGCACATTGTGAACGATTTCTGGCTACTGGATCTTGTTCTCCAGTTTCAGTTGCATAAAATATTCTGCTTCCAGAAGTTTTTATATGCAAATTTTAATTTTTTGCAGTGCACATCTTTCAAATTTCTCAAAACTAGGTTTTTTGACGCAGTTTAAGATCGCCTGGAAGAGTTTGGCACATTGTGAACGATTTCTGGCTACTGGATCTTGTTCTCCAGTTTCAGTTGCATAAAATATTCTGCTTCCAGAAGTTTTTATATGCAAATTTTAATTTTTTGCAGTGTACATCTTTCAAATTTCTCAAAACTAGGTTTTTTGACGCAGTTTAAGATCGCCTGGAAGAGTTTGGCACATTGTGAACGATTTCTGGCTACTGGATCTTGTTCTCCAGTTTCAGTTGCATAAAATATTCTGCTTCCAGAAGTTTTTATATGCAAATTTTAATTTTTTGCAGTGTACATCTTTCAAATTTCTCAAAACTAGGTTTTTTGACGCAGTTTAAGATCGCCTGGAAGAGTTTGGCATATTGTAAACGATTTCTGGCTACTGGTTCTTGTTCTCCAGACTCAGTTGCATAAAATATTCTGCTTCCAGAAGTTTTTATATGCAAATTTTAATTTTTTGCAGTGTACATCTTTCAAATTTTTCAAAACTAGGTTTTTTGACGCAGTTTAAGACCGCCTGGAAGAGTTTGGCATATTGTAAACGATTTCTGGCTACTGGTTCTTGTTCTCCAGACTCAGTTGCATAAAATATTCTGCTTCCAAAAGTTTTTATATGCAAATTTTAATTTTTTGCAGTGTACATCTTTCAAATTTCTCAAAACTAGGTTTTTTGACGCAGTTTAAGATCGCCTGGAAGAGTTTGGCACATTGTGAACGATTTCTGGCTACTGGATCTTGTTCTCCAGTTTCAGTTGCATAAAATATTCTGCTTCCAGAAGTTTTTATATGCAAATTTTAATTTTTTGCAGTGCACATCTTTCAAATTTCTCAAAACTAGGTTTTTTGACGCAGTTTAAGATCGCCTGGAAGAGTTTGGCACATTGTGAACGATTTCTGGCTACTGGATCTTGTTCTCCAGTTTCAGTTGCATAAAATATTCTGCTTCCAGAAGTTTTTATATGCAAATTTTAATTTTTTGCAGTGTACATCTTTCAAATTTCTCAAAACTAGGTTTTTTGACGCAGTTTAAGATCGCCTGGAAGAGTTTGGCACATTGTGAACGATTTCTGGCTACTGGATCTTGTTCTCCAGTTTCAGTTGCATAAAATATTCTGCTTCCAGAAGTTTTTATATGCAAATTTTAATTTTTTGCAGTGTACATCTTTCAAATTTCTCAAAACTAGGTTTTTTGACGCAGTTTAAGATCGCCTGGAAGAGTTTGGCATATCCCGAACGATTTCTGGCTACTGGATCTTGTTCTCCAGTTTCAGTTGCATAAAATTTTCTGCTTCCAGAAGTTTTTATATGCAAATTTTAATTTTTTGCAGTGCACATCTTTCAAATTTCTCAAAACTAGGTTTTTTGACGCAGTTTAAGATCGCCTGGAAGAGTTTGGCACATTGTGAACGATTTCTGGCTACTGGATCTTGTTCTCCAGTTTCAGTTGCATAAAATATTCTGCTTCCAGAAGTTTTTATATGCAAATTTTAATTTTTTGCAGTGTACATCTTTCAAATTTCTCAAAACTAGGTTTTTTGACGCAGTTTAAGATCGCCTGGAAGAGTTTGGCATATCCCGAACGATTTCTGGCTACTGGATCTTGTTCTCCAGTTTCAGTTGCATAAAATATTCTGCTTCCAGAAGTTTTTATATGCAAATTTTAATTTTTTGCAGTGTACATCTTTCAAATTTTTCAAAACTAGGTTTTTTGACGCAGTTTAAGACCGCCTGGAAGAGTTTGGCATATTGTAAACGATTTCTGGCTACTGGTTCTTGTTCTCCAGACTCAGTTGCATAAAATATTCTGCTTCCAAAAGTTTTTATATGCAAATTTTAATTTTTTGCAGTGTACATCTTTCAAATTTTTCAAAACTAGGTTTTTTGACGCAGTTTAAGACCGCCTGGAAGAGTTTGGCATATTGTAAACGATTTCTGGCTACTGGTTCTTGTTCTCCAGACTCAGTTGCATAAAATATTCTGCTTCCAAAAGTTTTTATATGCAAATTTTAATTTTTTGCAGTGTACATCTTTCAAATTTCTCAAAACTAGGTTTTTTGACGCAGTTTAAGATCGCCTGGAAAAGTTTGGCACATTGTGAACGATTTCTGGCTACTGGATCTTGTTCTGCAGTTTCAGTTGCATAAAATATTCTGCTTCCAGAAGTTTTTATATGCAAATTTTAATTTTTTGCAGTGTACATCTTTCAAATTTTTCAAAACTAGGTTTTTTGACGCAGTTTAAGACCGCCTGGAAGAGTTTGGCATATTGTAAACGATTTCTGGCTACTGGTTCTTGTTCTCCAGACTCAGTTGCATAAAATATTCTGCTTCCAAAAGTTTTTATATGCAAATTTTAATTTTTTGCAGTGTACATCTTTCAAATTTCTCAAAACTAGGTTTTTTGACGCAGTTTAAGATCGCCTGGAAGAGTTTGGCATATTGTAAACGATTTCTGGCTACTGGTTCTTGTTTTCCAGACTCAGTTGCATAAAATATTCTGCTTCCAAAAGTTTTTATATGCAAATTTTAATTTTTTGCAGTGTACATCTTTCAAATTTCTCAAAACTAGGTTTTTTGACGCAGTTTAAGATCGCCTGGAAGAGTTTGGCACATTGTGAACGATTTCTGGCTACTGGTTCTTGTTCTCCAGACTCAGTTGCATAAAATATTCTGCTTCCAAAAGTTTTTATATGCAAATTTTAATTTTTTGCAGTGTACATCTTTCAAATTTCTCAAAACTAGGTTTTTTGACGCAGTTTAAGATCGCCTGGAAGAGTTTGGCACATTGTGAACGATTTCTGGCTACTGGATCTTGTTCTCCAGTTTCAGTTGCATAAAATATTCTGCTTCCAGAAGTTTTTATATGCAAATTTTAATTTTTTGCAGTGCACATCTTTCAAATTTCTCAAAACTAGGTTTTTTGACGCAGTTTAAGATCGCCTGGAAGAGTTTGGCACATTGTGAACGATTTCTGGCTACTGGATCTTGTTCTCCAGTTTCAGTTGCATAAAATATTCTGCTTCCAGAAGTTTTTATATGCAAATTTTAATTTTTTGCAGTGTACATCTTTCAAATTTCTCAAAACTAGGTTTTTTGACGCAGTTTAAGATCGCCTGGAAGAGTTTGGCATATCCCGAACGATTTCTGGCTACTGGATCTTGTTCTCCAGTTTCAGTTGCATAAAATATTCTGCTTCCAGAAGTTTTTATATGCAAATTTTAATTTTTTGCAGTGTACATCTTTCAAATTTTTCAAAACTAGGTTTTTTGACGCAGTTTAAGACCGCCTGGAAGAGTTTGGCATATTGTAAACGATTTCTGGCTACTGGTTCTTGTTCTCCAGACTCAGTTGCATAAAATATTCTGCTTCCAAAAGTTTTTATATGCAAATTTTAATTTTTTGCAGTGTACATCTTTCAAATTTTTCAAAACTAGGTTTTTTGACGCAGTTTAAGACCGCCTGGAAGAGTTTGGCATATTGTAAACGATTTCTGGCTACTGGTTCTTGTTCTCCAGACTCAGTTGCATAAAATATTCTGCTTCCAAAAGTTTTTATATGCAAATTTTAATTTTTTGCAGTGTACATCTTTCAAATTTCTCAAAACTAGGTTTTTTGACGCAGTTTAAGATCGCCTGGAAGAGTTTGGCATATTGTAAACGATTTCTGGCTACTGGTTCTTGTTTTCCAGACTCAGTTGCATAAAATATTCTGCTTCCAAAAGTTTTTATATGCAAATTTTAATTTTTTGCAGTGTACATCTTTCAAATTTCTCAAAACTAGGTTTTTTGACGCAGTTTAAGATCGCCTGGAAGAGTTTGGCACATTGTGAACGATTTCTGGCTACTGGTTCTTGTTCTCCAGACTCAGTTGCATAAAATATTCTGCTTCCAAAAGTTTTTATATGCAAATTTTAATTTTTTGCAGTGTACATCTTTCAAATTTCTCAAAACTAGGTTTTTTGACGCAGTTTAAGATCGCCTGGAAGAGTTTGGCACATTGTGAACGATTTCTGGCTACTGGATCTTGTTCTCCAGTTTCAGTTGCATAAAATATTCTGCTTCCAGAAGTTTTTATATGCAAATTTTAATTTTTTGCAGTGCACATCTTTCAAATTTCTCAAAACTAGGTTTTTTGACGCAGTTTAAGATCGCCTGGAAGAGTTTGGCACATTGTGAACGATTTCTGGCTACTGGATCTTGTTCTCCAGTTTCAGTTGCATAAAATATTCTGCTTCCAGAAGTTTTTATATGCAAATTTTAATTTTTTGCAGTGTACATCTTTCAAATTTCTCAAAACTAGGTTTTTTGACGCAGTTTAAGATCGCCTGGAAGAGTTTGGCATATCCCGAACGATTTCTGGCTACTGGATCTTGTTCTCCAGTTTCAGTTGCATAAAATATTCTGCTTCCAGAAGTTTTTATATGCAAATTTTAATTTTTTGCAGTGTACATCTTTCAAATTTTTCAAAACTAGGTTTTTTGACGCAGTTTAAGACCGCCTGGAAGAGTTTGGCATATTGTAAACGATTTCTGGCTACTGGTTCTTGTTCTCCAGACTCAGTTGCATAAAATATTCTGCTTCCAAAAGTTTTTATATGCAAATTTTAATTTTTTGCAGTGTACATCTTTCAAATTTTTCAAAACTAGGTTTTTTGACGCAGTTTAAGACCGCCTGGAAGAGTTTGGCATATTGTAAACGATTTCTGGCTACTGGTTCTTGTTCTCCAGACTCAGTTGCATCAAATATTCTGCTTCCAAAAGTTTTTATATGCAAATTTTAATTTTTTGCAGTGTACATCTTTCAAATTTCTCAAAACTAGGTTTTTTGACGCAGTTTAAGATCGCCTGGAAGAGTTTGGCACATTGTGAACGATTTCTGGCTACTGGTTCTTGTTCTCCAGACTCAGTTGCATAAAATATTCTGCTTCCAAAAGTTTTTATATGCAAATTTTAATTTTTTGCAGTGTACATCTTTCAAATTTCTCAAAACTAGGTTTTTTGACGCAGTTTAAGATCGCCTGGAAGAGTTTGGCATATTGTAAACGATTTCTGGCTACTGGTTCTTGTTCTCCAGACTCAGTTGCATAAAATATTCTGCTTCCAAAAGTTTTTATATGCAAATTTTAATTTTTTGCAGTGTACATCTTTCAAATTTCTCAAAACTAGGTTTTTTGACGCAGTTTAAGATCGCCTGGAAGAGTTTGGCACATTGTGAACGATTTCTGGCTACTGGTTCTTGTTCTCCAGACTCAGTTGCATAAAATATTCTGCTTCCAAAAGTTTTTATATGCAAATTTTAATTTTTTGCAGTGTACATCTTTCAAATTTCTCAAAACTAGGTTTTTTGACGCAGTTTAAGATCGCCTGGAAGAGTTTGGCACATTGTGAACGATTTCTGGCTACTGGATCTTGTTCTCCAGTTTCAGTTGCATAAAATATTCTGCTTCCAGAAGTTTTTATATGCAAATTTTAATTTTTTGCAGTGCACATCTTTCAAATTTCTCAAAACTAGGTTTTTTGACGCAGTTTAAGATCGCCTGGAAGAGTTTGGCACATTGTGAACGATTTCTGGCTACTGGATCTTGTTCTCCAGTTTCAGTTGCATAAAATATTCTGCTTCCAGAAGTTTTTATATGCAAATTTTAATTTTTTGCAGTGTACATCTTTCAAATTTCTCAAAACTAGGTTTTTTGACGCAGTTTAAGATCGCCTGGAAGAGTTTGGCATATCCCGAACGATTTCTGGCTACTGGATCTTGTTCTCCAGTTTCAGTTGCATAAAAGATTCTGCTTCCAGAAGTTTTTATATGCAAATTTTAATTTTTTGCAGTGTACATCTTTCAAATTTTTCAAAACTAGGTTTTTTGACGCAGTTTAAGATCGCCTGGAAGAGTTTGGCATATCCCGAACGATTTCTGGCTACTGGATCTTGTTCTCCAGTTTCAGTTGCATAAAATATTCTGCTTCCAGAAGTTTTTATATGCAAATTTTAATTTTTTGCAGTGTACATCTTTCAAATTTTTCAAAACTAGGTTTTTTGACGCAGTTTAAGATCGCCTGGAAGAGTTTGGCATATCCCGAACGATTTCTGGCTACTGGATCTTGTTCTCCAGTTTCAGTTGCATAAAATATTCTGCTTCCAGAAGTTTTTATATGCAAATTTTAATTTTTTGCAGTGTACATCTTTCAAATTTTTCAAAACTAGGTTTTTTGACGCAGTTTAAGATCGCCTGGAAGAGTTTGGCATATCCCGAACGATTTCTGGCTACTGGATCTTGTTCTCCAGTTTCAGTTGCATAAAATATTCTGCTTCCAGAAGTTTTTATATGCAAATTTTAATTTTTTGCAGTGTACATCTTTCAAATTTCTCAAAACTAGGTTTTTTGACGCAGTTTAAGATCGCCTGGAAGAGTTTGGCACATTGTGAACGATTTCTGGCTACTGGATCTTGTTCTCCAGTTTCAGTTGCATAAAATATTCTGCTTCCAGAAGTTTTTATATGCAAATTTTAATTTTTTGCAGTGTACATCTTTCAAATTTCTCAAAACTAGGTTTTTTGACGCAGTTTAAGATCGCCTGGAAGAGTTTGGCATATCCCGAACGATTTCTGGCTACTGGATCTTGTTCTCTAGTTTCAGTTGCATAAAATATTCTGCTTCCAGAAGTTTTTATATGCAAATTTTAATTTTTTGCAGTGTACATCTTTCAAATTTTTCAAAACTAGGTTTTTTGACGCAGTTTAAGATCGCCTGGAAGAGTTTGGCATATCCCGAACGATTTCTGGCTACTGGATCTTGTTCTCCAGTTTCAGTTGCATAAAATATTCTGCTTCCAGAAGTTTTTATATGCAAATTTTAATTTTTTGCAGTGTACATCTTTCAAATTTCTCAAAACTAGGTTTTTTGACGCAGTTTAAGATCGCCTGGAAGAGTTTGGCACATTGTGAACGATTTCTGGCTACTGGATCTTGTTCTCCAGTTTCAGTTGCATAAAATATTCTGCTTCCAGAAGTTTTTATATGCAAATTTTAATTTTTTGCAGTGTACATCTTTCAAATTTCTCAAAACTAGGTTTTTTGACGCAGTTTAAGATCGCCTGGAAGAGTTTGGCATATCCCGAACGATTTCTGGCTACTGGATCTTGTTCTCCAGTTTCAGTTGCATAAAATATTCTGCTTCCAGAAGTTTTTATATGCAAATTTTAATTTTTTGCAGTGTACATCTTTCAAATTTTTCAAAACTAGGTTTTTTGACGCAGTTTAAGATCGCCTGGAAGAGTTTGGCATATCCCGAACGATTTCTGGCTACTGGATCTTGTTCTCCAGTTTCAGTTGCATAAAATATTCTGCTTCCAGAAGTTTTTATATGCAAATTTTAATTTTTTGCAGTGTACATCTTTCAAATTTCTCAAAACTAGGTTTTTTGACGCAGTTTAAGATCGCCTGGAAGAGTTTGGCACATTGTGAACGATTTCTGGCTACTGGATCTTGTTCTCCAGTTTCAGTTGCATAAAATATTCTGCTTCCAGAAGTTTTTATATGCAAATTTTAATTTTTTGCAGTGTACATCTTTCAAATTTCTCAAAACTAGGTTTTTTGACGCAGTTTAAGATCGCCTGGAAGAGTTTGGCATATCCCGAACGATTTCTGGCTACTGGATCTTGTTCTCCAGTTTCAGTTGCATAAAATATTCTGCTTCCAGAAGTTTTTATATGCAAATTTTAATTTTTTGCAGTGTACATCTTTCAAATTTTTCAAAACTAGGTTTTTTGACGCAGTTTAAGACCGCCTGGAAGAGTTTGGCATATTGTAAACGATTTCTGGCTACTGGTTCTTGTTCTCCAGACTCAGTTGCATAAAATATTCTGCTTCCAAAAGTTTTTATATGCAAATTTTAATTTTTTGCAGTGTACATCTTTCAAATTTTTCAAAACTAGGTTTTTTGACGCAGTTTAAGACCGCCTGGAAGAGTTTGGCATATTGTAAACGATTTCTGGCTACTGGTTCTTGTTCTCCAGACTCAGTTGCATAAAATATTCTGCTTCCAAAAGTTTTTATATGCAAATTTTAATTTTTTGCAGTGTACATCTTTCAAATTTCTCAAAACTAGGTTTTTTGACGCAGTTTAAGATCGCCTGGAAGAGTTTGGCACATTGTGAACGATTTCTGGCTACTGGTTCTTGATCTCCAGACTCAGTTGCTTAAAATATTCTGCTTCCAAAAGTTTTTATATGCAAATTTTAATTTTTTGCAGTGTACATCTTTCAAATTTCTCAAAACTAGGTTTTTTGACGCAGTTTAAGATCGCCTGGAAGAGTTTGGCATATTGTAAACGATTTCTGGCTACTGGTTCTTGTTCTCCAGACTCAGTTGCATAAAATATTCTGCTTCCAAAAGTTTTTATATGCAAATTTTAATTTTTTGCAGTGTACATCTTTCAAATTTCTCAAAACTAGGTTTTTTGACGCAGTTTAAGATCGCCTGGAAGAGTTTGGCACATTGTGAACGATTTCTGGCTACTGGTTCTTGTTCTCCAGACTCAGTTGCATAAAATATTCTGCTTCCAGAAGTTTTTATATGCAAATTTTAATTTTTTGCAGTGTACATCTTTCAAATTTCTCAAAACTAGGTTTTTTGACGCAGTTTAAGATCGCCTGGAAGAGTTTGGCACATTGTGAACGATTTCTGGCTACTGGATCTTGTTCTCCAGTTTCAGTTGCATAAAATATTCTGCTTCCAGAAGTTTTTATATGCAAATTTTAATTTTTTGCAGTGTACATCTTTCAAATTTCTCAAAACTAGGTTTTTTGACGCAGTTTAAGATCGCCTGGAAGAGTTTGGCACATTGTGAACGATTTCTGGCTACTGGATCTTGTTCTCCAGTTTCAGTTGCATAAAATATTCTGCTTCCAGAAGTTTTTATATGCAAATTTTAATTTTTTGCAGTGTACATCTTTCAAATTTCTCAAAACTAGGTTTTTTGACGCAGTTTAAGATCGCCTGGAAGAGTTTGGCACATTGTGAACGATTTCTGGCTACTGGATCTTGTTCTCCAGTTTCAGTTGCATAAAATATTCTGCTTCCAGAAGTTTTTATATGCAAATTTTAATTTTTTGCAGTGTACATCTTTCAAATTTCTCAAAACTAGGTTTTTTGACGCAGTTTAAGATCGCCTGGAAGAGTTTGGCACATTGTGAACGATTTCTGGCTACTGGATCTTGTTCTCCAGTTTCAGTTGCATAAAATATTCTGCTTCCAGAAGTTTTTATATGCAAATTTTAATTTTTTGCAGTGTACATCTTTCAAATTTCTCAAAACTAGGTTTTTTGACGCAGTTTAAGATCGCCTGGAAGAGTTTGGCACATTGTGAACGATTTCTGGCTACTGGATCTTGTTCTCCAGTTTCAGTTGCATAAAATATTCTGCTTCCAGAAGTTTTTATATGCAAATTTTAATTTTTTGCAGTGTACATCTTTCAAATTTCTCAAAACTAGGTTTTTTGACGCAGTTTAAGATCGCCTGGAAGAGTTTGGCATATTGTAAACGATTTCTGGCTACTGGTTCTTGTTCTCCAGACTCAGTTGCATAAAATATTCTGCTTCCAAAAGTTTTTATATGCAAATTTTAATTTTTTGCAGTGTACATCTTTCAAATTTCTCAAAACTAGGTTTTTTGACGCAGTTTAAGACCGCCTGGAAGAGTTTGGCATATCCCGCACAATTTCTGGCTACTGGATCTTGTTCTCCAGTTTCAGTTGCATAAAATATTCTGCTTCCAAAAGTTTTTATATGCAAATTTTAATTTTTTGCAGTGTACATCTTTCAAATTTCTCAAAACTAGGTTTTTTGACGCAGTTTAAGATCGCCTGGAAGAGTTTGGCACATTGTGAACGATTTCTGGCTACTGGATCTTGTTCTCCAGTTTCAGTTGCATAAAATATTCTGCTTCCAGAAGTTTTTATATGCAAATTTTAATTTTTTGCAGTGTACATCTTTCAAATTTCTCAAAACTAGGTTTTTTGACGCAGTTTAAGATCGCCTGGAAGAGTTTGGCATATTGTAAACGATTTCTGGCTACTGGTTCTTGTTCTCCAGTTTCAGTTGCATAAAATATTCTGCTTCCAGAAGTTTTTATATGCAAATTTTAATTTTTTGCAGTGTACATCTTTCAAATTTCTCAAAACTAGGTTTTTTGACGCAGTTTAAGATCGCCTGGAAGAGTTTGGCACATTGTGAACGATTTCTGGCTACTGGTTCTTGTTCTCCAGTTTCAGTTGCATAAAATATTCTGCTTCCAGAAGTTTTTATATGCAAATTTTAATTTTTTGCAGTGTACATCTTTCAAATTTCTCAAAACTAGGTTTTTTGACGCAGTTTAAGATCGCCTGGAAGAGTTTGGCATATTGTAAACGATTTCTGGCTACTGGTTCTTGTTCTCCAGACTCAGTTGCATAAAATATTCTGCTTCCAAAAGTTTTTATATGCAAATTTTAATTTTTTGCAGTGTACATCTTTCAAATTTCTCAAAACTAGGTTTTTTGACGCAGTTTAAGACCGCCTGGAAGAGTTTGGCATATCCCGAACGATTTCTGGCTACTGGATCTTGTTCTCCAGTTTCAGTTGCATAAAATATTCTGCTTCCAGAAGTTTTTATATGCAAATTTTAATTTTTTGCAGTGTACATCTTTCAAATTTCTCAAAACTAGGTTTTTTGACGCAGTTTAAGATCGCCTGGAAGAGTTTGGCACATTGTGAACGATTTCTGGCTACTGGATCTTGTTCTCCAGTTTCAGTTGCATAAAATATTCTGCTTCCAGAAGTTTTTATATGCAAATTTTAATTTTTTGCAGTGTACATCTTTCAAATTTCTCAAAACTAGGTTTTTTGACGCAGTTTAAGATCGCCTGGAAGAGTTTGGCATATTGTAAACGATTTCTGGCTACTGGATCTTGTTCTCCAGTTTCAGTTGCATAAAATATTCTGCTTCCAGAAGTTTTTATATGCAAATTTTAATTTTTTGCAGTGTACATCTTTCAAATTTCTCAAAACTAGGTTTTTTGACGCAGTTTAAGATCGACTGGAAGAGTTTGGCATATTGTAAACGATTTCTGGCTACTGGTTCTTGTTCTCCAGACTCAGTTGCATAAAATATTCTGCTTCCAAAAGTTTTTATATGCAAATTTTAATTTTTTGCAGTGTACATCTTTCAAATTTCTCAAAACTAGGTTTTTTGACGCAGTTTAAGACCGCCTGGAAGAGTTGGGAATATCCCGAACGATTTCTGGCTACTGGATCTTGTTCTCCAGTTTCAGTTGCATAAAATATTCTGCTTCCAAAAGTTTTTATATGCAAATTTTAATTTTTTGCAGTGTACATCTTTCAAATTTCTCAAAACTAGGTTTTTTGACGCAGTTTAAGATCGCCTGGAAGAGTTTGGCACATTGTGAACGATTTCTGGCTACTGGATCTTGTTCTCCAGTTTCAGTTGCATAAAATATTCTGCTTCCAGAAGTTTTTATATGCAAATTTTAATTTTTTGCAGTGTACATCTTTCAAATTTCTCAAAACTAGGTTTTTTGACGCAGTTTAAGATCGCCTGGAAGAGTTTGGCACATTGTGAACGATTTCTGGCTACTGGATCTTGTTCTCCAGTTTCAGTTGCATAAAATATTCTGCTTCCAGAAGTTTTTATATGCAAATTTTAATTTTTTGCAGTGTACATCTTTCAAATTTCTCAAAACTAGGTTTTTTGACGCAGTTTAAGATCGCCTGGAAGAGTTTGGCATATTGTAAACGATTTCTGGCTACTGGTTCTTGTTCTCCAGACTCAGTTGCATAAAATATTCTGCTTCCAAAAGTTTTTATATGCAAATTTTAATTTTTTGCAGTGTACATCTTTCAAATTTCTCAAAACTAGGTTTTTTGACGCAGTTTAAGACCGCCTGGAAGAGTTTGGCATATCCCGAACGATTTCTGGCTACTGGATCTTGTTCTCCAGTTTCAGTTGCATAAAATATTCTGCTTCCAGAAGTTTTTATATGCAAATTTTAATTTTTTGCAGTGTACATCTTTCAAATTTCTCAAAACTAGGTTTTTTGACGCAGTTTAAGATCGCCTGGAAGAGTTTGGCACATTGTGAACGATTTCTGGCTACTGGATCTTGTTCTCCAGTTTCAGTTGCATAAAATATTCTGCTTCCAGAAGTTTTTATATGCAAATTTTAATTTTTTGCAGTGTACATCTTTCAAATTTCTCAAAACTAGGTTTTTTGACGCAGTTTAAGATCGCCTGGAAGAGTTTGGCATATTGTAAACGATTTCTGGCTACTGGTTCTTGTTCTCCAGACTCAGTTGCATAAAATATTCTGCTTCCAAAAGTTTTTATATGCAAATTTTAATTTTTTGCAGTGTACATCTTTCAAATTTCTCAAAACTAGGTTTTTTGACGCAGTTTAAGACCGCCTGGAAGAGTTGGGAATATCCCGAACGATTTCTGGCTACTGGATCTTGTTCTCCAGTTTCAGTTGCATAAAATATTCTGCTTCCAAAAGTTTTTATATGCAAATTTTAATTTTTTGCAGTGTACATCTTTCAAATTTCTCAAAACTAGGTTTTTTGACGCAGTTTAAGATCGCCTGGAAGAGTTTGGCACATTGTGAACGATTTCTGGCTACTGGATCTTGTTCTCCAGTTTCAGTTGCATAAAATATTCTGCTTCCAGAAGTTTTTATATGCAAATTTTAATTTTTTGCAGTGTACATCTTTCAAATTTCTCAAAACTAGGTTTTTTGACGCAGTTTAAGATCGCCTGGAAGAGTTTGGCACATTGTGAACGATTTCTGGCTACTGGATCTTGTTCTCCAGTTTCAGTTGCATAAAATATTCTGCTTCCAGAAGTTTTTATATGCAAATTTTAATTTTTTGCAGTGTACATCTTTCAAATTTCTCAAAACTAGGTTTTTTGACGCAGTTTAAGATCGCCTGGAAGAGTTTGGCATATTGTAAACGATTTCTGGCTACTGGTTCTTGTTCTCCAGACTCAGTTGCATAAAATATTCTGCTTCCAAAAGTTTTTATATGCAAATTTTAATTTTTTGCAGTGTACATCTTTCAAATTTCTCAAAACTAGGTTTTTTGACGCAGTTTAAGATCGCCTGGAAGAGTTTGGCACATTGTGAACGATTTCTGGCTACTGGATCTTGTTCTCCAGACTCAGTTGCATAAAATATTCTGCTTCCAAAAGTTTTTATATGCAAATTTTAATTTTTTGCAGTGTACATCTTTCAAATTTCTCAAAACTAGGTTTTTTGACGCAGTTTAAGACCGCCTGGAAGAGTTTGGCATATCCCGAACGATTTCTGGCTACTGGATCTTGTTCTCCAGTTTCAGTTGCATAAAATATTCTGCTTCCAAAAGTTTTTATATGCAAATTTTAATTTTTTGCAGTGTACATCTTTCAAATTTCTCAAAACTAGGTTTTTTGACGCAGTTTAAGATCGCCTGGAAGAGTTTGGCACATTGTGAACGATTTCTGGCTACTGGATCTTGTTCTCCAGACTCAGTTGCATAAAATATTCTGCTTCCAAAAGTTTTTATATGCAAATTTTAATTTTTTGCAGTGTACATCTTTCAAATTTCTCAAAACTAGGTTTTTTGACGCAGTTTAAGATCGCCTGGAAGAGTTTGGCATATTGTAAACGATTTCTGGCTACTGGTTCTTGTTCTCCAGACTCAGTTGCATAAAATATTCTGCTTCCAAAAGTTTTTATATGCAAATTTTAATTTTTTGCAGTGTACATCTTTCAAATTTCTCAAAACTAGGTTTTTTGACGCAGTTTAAGATCGCCTGGAAGAGTTTGGCACATTGTGAACGATTTCTGGCTACTGGTTCTTGTTCTCCAGACTCAGTTGCATAAAATATTCTGCTTCCAAAAGTTTTTATATGCAAATTTTAATTTTTTGCAGTGTACATCTTTCAAATTTCTCAAAACTAGGATTTTTGACGCAGTTTAAGATCGCCTGGAAGAGTTTGGCACATTGTGAACGATTTCTGGCTACTGGATCTTGTTCTCCAGTTTCAGTTGCATAAAATATTCTGCTTCCAGAAGTTTTTATATGCAAATTTTAATTTTTTGCAGTGTACATCTTTCAAATTTTTCAAAACTAGGTTTTTTGACGCAGTTTAAGACCGCCTGGAAGAGTTTGGCATATTGTAAACGATTTCTGGCTACTGGATCTTGTTCTCCAGACTCAGTTGCATAAAATATTCTGCTTCCAAAAGTTTTTATATGCAAATTTTAATTTTTTGCAGTGTACATCTTTCAAATTTCTCAAAACTAGGTTTTTTGACGCAGTTTAAGACCGCCTGGAAGAGTTTGGCATATTGTAAACGATTTCTGGCTACTGGTTCTTGTTCTCCAGACTCAGTTGCATAAAATATTCTGCTTCCAAAAGTTTTTATATGCAAATTTTAATTTTTTGCAGTGTACATCTTTCAAATTTCTCAAAACTAGGTTTTTTGACGCAGTTTAAGATCGCCTGGAAGAGTTTGGCACATTGTGAACGATTTCTGGCTACTGGTTCTTGTTCTCCAGACTCAGTTGCATAAAATATTCTGCTTCCAAAAGTTTTTAAATGCAAATTTTAATTTTTTGCAGTGTACATCTTTCAAATTTCTCAAAACTAGGTTTTTTGACGCAGTTTAAGATCGCCTGGAAGAGTTTGGCACATTGTGAACGATTTCTGGCTACTGGTTCTTGTTCTCCAGACTCAGTTGCATAAAATATTCTGCTTCCAAAAGTTTTTATATGCAAATTTTAATTTTTTGCAGTGTACATCTTTCAAATTTCTCAAAACTAGGTTTTTTGACGCAGTTTAAGATCGCCTGGAAGAGTTTGGCACATTGTGAACGATTTCTGGCTACTGGATCTTGTTCTCCAGTTTCAGTTGCATAAAATATTCTGCTTCCAAAAGTTTTTATATGCAAATTTTAATTTTTTGCAGTGTACATCTTTCAAATTTCTCAAAACTAGGTTTTTTGACGCAGTTTAAGACCGCCTGGAAGAGTTTGGCATATCCCGAACGATTTCTGGCTACTGGATATTGTTCTCCAGTTTCAGTTGCATAAAATATTCTGCTTCCAAAAGTTTTTATATGCAAATTTTAATTTTTTGCAGTGTACATCTTTCAAATTTCTCAAAACTAGGTTTTTTGACGCAGTTTAAGATCGCCTGGAAGAGTTTGGCATATTGTAAACGATTTCTGGCTACTGGTTCTTGTTCTCCAGACTCAGTTGCATAAAATATTCTGCTTCCAGAAGTTTTTATATGCAAATTTTAATTTTTTGCAGTGTACATCTTTCAAATTTCTCAAAACTAGGTTTTTTGACGCAGTTTAAGATCGCCTGGAAGAGTTTGGCACATTGTGAACGATTTCTGGCTACTGGATCTTGTTCTCCAGTTTCAGTTGCATAAAATATTCTGCTTCCAGAAGTTTTTATATGCAAATTTTAATTTTTTGCAGTGTACATCTTTCAAATTTCTCAAAACTAGGTTTTTTGACGCAGTTTAAGACCGCCTGGAAGAGTTTGGCATATCCCGAACGATTTCTGGCTACTGGATCTTGTTCTCCAGTTTCAGTTGCATAAAATATTCTGCTTCCAAAAGTTTTTATATGCAAATTTTAATTTTTTGCAGTGTACATCTTTCAAATTTCTCAAAACTAGGTTTTTTGACGCAGTTTAAGATCGCCTGGAAGAGTTTGGCACATTGTGAACGATTTCTGGCTACTGGATCTTGTTCTCCAGTTTCAGTTGCATAAAATATTCTGCTTCCAGAAGTTTTTATATGCAAATTTTAATTTTTTGCAGTGTACATCTTTCAAATTTTTCAAAACTAGGTTTTTTGACGCAGTTTAAGATCGCCTGGAAGAGTTTGGCACATTGTGAACGATTTCTGGCTACTGGATCTTGTTCTCCAGTTTCAGTTGCATAAAATATTCTGCTTCCAGAAGTTTTTATATGCAAATTTTAATTTTTTGCAGTGTACATCTTTCAAATTTCTCAAAACTAGGTTTTTTGACGCAGTTTAAGACCGCCTGGAAGAGTTTGGCATATTGTAAACGATTTCTGGCTACTGGTTCTTGTTCTCCAGACTCAGTTGCATAAAATATTCTGCTTCCAAAAGTTTTTATATGCAAATTTTAATTTTTTGCAGTGTACATCTTTCAAATTTCTCAAAACTAGGTTTTTTGACGCAGTTTAAGATCGCCTGGAAGAGTTTGGCACATTGTGAACGATTTCTGGCTACTGGTTCTTGTTCTCCAGACTCAGTTGCATAAAATATTCTGCTTCCAAAAGTTTTTAAATGCAAATTTTAATTTTTTGCAGTGTACATCTTTCAAATTTCTCAAAACTAGGTTTTTTGACGCAGTTTAAGATCGCCTGGAAGAGTTTGGCACATTGTGAACGATTTCTGGCTACTGGTTCTTGTTCTCCAGACTCAGTTGCATAAAATATTCTGCTTCCAAAAGTTTTTATATGCAAATTTTAATTTTTTGCAGTGTACATCTTTCAAATTTCTCAAAACTAGGTTTTTTGACGCAGTTTAAGATCGCCTGGAAGAGTTTGGCACATTGTGAACGATTTCTGGCTACTGGATCTTGTTCTCCAGTTTCAGTTGCATAAAATATTCTGCTTCCAAAAGTTTTTATATGCAAATTTTAATTTTTTGCAGTGTACATCTTTCAAATTTCTCAAAACTAGGTTTTTTGACGCAGTTTAAGACCGCCTGGAAGAGTTTGGCATATCCCGAACGATTTCTGGCTACTGGATATTGTTCTCCAGTTTCAGTTGCATAAAATATTCTGCTTCCAAAAGTTTTTATATGCAAATTTTAATTTTTTGCAGTGTACATCTTTCAAATTTCTCAAAACTAGGTTTTTTGACGCAGTTTAAGATCGCCTGGAAGAGTTTGGCATATTGTAAACGATTTCTGGCTACTGGTTCTTGTTCTCCAGACTCAGTTGCATAAAATATTCTGCTTCCAGAAGTTTTTATATGCAAATTTTAATTTTTTGCAGTGTACATCTTTCAAATTTCTCAAAACTAGGTTTTTTGACGCAGTTTAAGATCGCCTGGAAGAGTTTGGCACATTGTGAACGATTTCTGGCTACTGGATCTTGTTCTCCAGTTTCAGTTGCATAAAATATTCTGCTTCCAGAAGTTTTTATATGCAAATTTTAATTTTTTGCAGTGTACATCTTTCAAATTTCTCAAAACTAGGTTTTTTGACGCAGTTTAAGACCGCCTGGAAGAGTTTGGCATATCCCGAACGATTTCTGGCTACTGGATCTTGTTCTCCAGTTTCAGTTGCATAAAATATTCTGCTTCCAAAAGTTTTTATATGCAAATTTTAATTTTTTGCAGTGTACATCTTTCAAATTTCTCAAAACTAGGTTTTTTGACGCAGTTTAAGATCGCCTGGAAGAGTTTGGCACATTGTGAACGATTTCTGGCTACTGGATCTTGTTCTCCAGTTTCAGTTGCATAAAATATTCTGCTTCCAGAAGTTTTTATATGCAAATTTTAATTTTTTGCAGTGTACATCTTTCAAATTTTTCAAAACTAGGTTTTTTGACGCAGTTTAAGACCGCCTGGAAGAGTTTGGCATATTGTAAACGATTTCTGGCTACTGGATCTTGTTCTCCAGACTCAGTTGCATAAAATATTCTGCTTCCAAAAGTTTTTATATGCAAATTTTAATTTTTTGCAGTGTACATCTTTCAAATTTCTCAAAACTAGGTTTTTTGACGCAGTTTAAGACCGCCTGGAAGAGTTTGGCATATTGTAAACGATTTCTGGCTACTGGTTCTTGTTCTCCAGACTCAGTTGCATAAAATATTCTGCTTCCAAAAGTTTTTATATGCAAATTTTAATTTTTTGCAGTGTACATCTTTCAAATTTCTCAAAACTAGGTTTTTTGACGCAGTTTAAGACCGCCTGGAAGAGTTTGGCATATCCCGAACGATTTCTGGCTACTGGATCTTGTTCTCCAGTTTCAGTTGCATAAAATATTCTGCTTCCAAAAGTTTTTATATGCAAATTTTAATTTTTTGCAGTGTACATCTTTCAAATTTCTCAAAACTAGGTTTTTTGACGCAGTTTAAGATCGCCTGGAAGAGTTTGGCACATTGTGAACGATTTCTGGCTACTAGATCTTGTTTTCCAGACTCAGTTGCATAAAATATTCTGCTTCCAAAAGTTTTTATATGCAAATTTTAATTTTTTGCAGTGTACATCTTTCAAATTTCTCAAAACTAGGTTTTTTGACGCAGTTTAAGATCGCCTGGAAGAGTTTGGCATATTGTAAACGATTTCTGGCTACTGGTTCTTGTTCTCCAGACTCAGTTGCATAAAATATTCTGCTTCCAAAAGTTTTTATATGCAAATTTTAATTTTTTGCAGTGTACATCTTTCAAATTTCTCAAAACTAGGTTTTTTGACGCAGTTTAAGATCGCCTGGAAGAGTTTGGCACATTGTGAACGATTTCTGGCTACTGGTTCTTGTTCTCCAGACTCAGTTGCATAAAATATTCTGCTTCCAAAAGTTTTTATATGCAAATTTTAATTTTTTGCAGTGTACATCTTTCAAATTTCTCAAAACTAGGTTTTTTGACGCAGTTTAAGATCGCCTGGAAGAGTTTGGCACATTGTGAACGATTTCTGGCTACTGGATCTTGTTCTCCAGTTTCAGTTGCATAAAATATTCTGCTTCCAGAAGTTTTTATATGCAAATTTTAATTTTTTGCAGTGTACATCTTTCAAATTTCTCAAAACTAGGTTTTTTGACGCAGTTTAAGACCGCCTGGAAGAGTTTGGCATATTGTAAACGATTTCTGGCTACTGGTTCTTGTTCTCCAGACTCAGTTGCATAAAATATTCTGCTTCCAAAAGTTTTTATATGCAAATTTTAATTTTTTGCAGTGTACATCTTTCAAATTTCTCAAAACTAGGTTTTTTGACGCAGTTTAAGATCGCCTGGAAGAGTTTGGCATATCCCGAACGATTTCTGGCTACTGGTTCTTGTTCTCCAGACTCAGTTGCATAAAATATTCTGCTTCCAGAAGTTTTTATATGCAAATTTTAATTTTTTGCAGTGTACATCTTTCAAATTTCTCAAAACTAGGTTTTTTGACGCAGTTTAAGACCGCCTGGAAGAGTTTGGCATATTGTAAACGATTTCTGGCTACTGGTTCTTGTTCTCCAGACTCAGTTGCATAAAATATTCTGCTTCCAAAAGTTTTTATATGCAAATTTTAATTTTTTGCAGTGTACATCTTTCAAATTTCTCAAAACTAGGTTTTTTGACGCAGTTTAAGACCGCCTGGAAGAGTTTGGCATATCCCGAACGATTTCTGGCTACTGGATCTTGTTCTCCAGTTTCAGTTGCATAAAATATTCTGCTTCCAAAAGTTTTTATATGCAAATTTTAATTTTTTGCAGTGTACATCTTTCAAATTTCTCAAAACTAGGTTTTTTGACGCAGTTTAAGATCGCCTGGAAGAGTTTGGCACATTGTGAACGATTTCTGGCTACTAGATCTTGTTTTCCAGACTCAGTTGCATAAAATATTCTGCTTCCAAAAGTTTTTATATGCAAATTTTAATTTTTTGCAGTGTACATCTTTCAAATTTCTCAAAACTAGGTTTTTTGACGCAGTTTAAGATCGCCTGGAAGAGTTTGGCATATTGTAAACGATTTCTGGCTACTGGTTCTTGTTCTCCAGACTCAGTTGCATAAAATATTCTGCTTCCAAAAGTTTTTATATGCAAATTTTAATTTTTTGCAGTGTACATCTTTCAAATTTCTCAAAACTAGGTTTTTTGACGCAGTTTAAGATCGCCTGGAAGAGTTTGGCACATTGTGAACGATTTCTGGCTACTGGTTCTTGTTCTCCAGACTCAGTTGCATAAAATATTCTGCTTCCAAAAGTTTTTATATGCAAATTTTAATTTTTTGCAGTGTACATCTTTCAAATTTCTCAAAACTAGGTTTTTTGACGCAGTTTAAGATCGCCTGGAAGAGTTTGGCACATTGTGAACGATTTCTGGCTACTGGATCTTGTTCTCCAGTTTCAGTTGCATAAAATATTCTGCTTCCAGAAGTTTTTATATGCAAATTTTAATTTTTTGCAGTGTACATCTTTCAAATTTCTCAAAACTAGGTTTTTTGACGCAGTTTAAGACCGCCTGGAAGAGTTTGGCATATTGTAAACGATTTCTGGCTACTGGTTCTTGTTCTCCAGACTCAGTTGCATAAAATATTCTGCTTCCAAAAGTTTTTATATGCAAATTTTAATTTTTTGCAGTGTACATCTTTCAAATTTCTCAAAACTAGGTTTTTTGACGCAGTTTAAGATCGCCTGGAAGAGTTTGGCATATCCCGAACGATTTCTGGCTACTGGTTCTTGTTCTCCAGACTCAGTTGCATAAAATATTCTGCTTCCAAAAGTTTTTATATGCAAATTTTAATTTTTTGCAGTGTACATCTTTCAAATTTCTCAAAACTAGGTTTTTTGACGCAGTTTAAGATCGCCTGGAAGCGTTTGGCATATTGTAAACGATTTCTGGCTACTGGTTCTTGTTCTCCAGACTCAGTTGCATAAAATATTCTGCTTCCAAAAGTTTTTATATGCAAATTTTAATTTTTTGCAGTGTACATCTTTCAAATTTCTCAAAACTAGGTTTTTTGACGCAGTTTAAGACCGCCTGGAAGAGTTTGGCATATCCCGAACGATTTCTGGCTACTGGATCTTGTTCTCCAGTTTCAGTTGCATAAAATATTCTGCTTCCAAAAGTTTTTATATGCAAATTTTAATTTTTTGCAGTGTACATCTTTCAAATTTCTCAAAACTAGGTTTTTTGACGCAGTTTAAGACCGCCTGGAAGAGTTTGGCATATCCCGAACGATTTCTGGCTACTGGATCTTGTTCTCCAGTTTCAGTTGCATAAAATATTCTGCTTCCAAAAGTTTTTATATGCAAATTTTAATTTTTTGCAGTGTACATCTTTCAAATTTCTCAAAACTAGGTTTTTTGACGCAGTTTAAGACCGCCTGGAAGAGTTTGGCACATTGTGAACGATTTCTGGCTACTGGATCTTGTTCTCCAGTTTCAGTTGCATAAAATATTCTGCTTCCAGAAGTTTTTATATGCAAATTTTAATTTTTTGCAGTGTACATCTTTCAAATTTCTCAAAACTAGGTTTTTTGACGCAGTTTAAGATCGCCTGGAAGAGTTTGGCACATTGTGAACGATTTCTGGCTACTGGATCTTGTTCTCCAGTTTCAGTTGCATAAAATATTCTGCTTCCAGAAGTTTTTATATGCAAATTTTAATTTTTTGCAGTGTACATCTTTCAAATTTCTCAAAACTAGGTTTTTTGACGCAGTTTAAGACCGCCTGGAAGAGTTTGGCACATCGTGAACGATTTCTGGCTACCGCATCTTGTTCTCCTGACTCAGTTGCATAAAATATTCTGCTTCCAAAAGTTTTTATTTGCAAATTTTAAGTTTCTGCAGTGTACATCTTTCAAATTTCTCAAAAATGGAGTTTTTGACGCAGTTTAAGACCGCCTGGAAGAGTTTGACACATCCTGAACGATTTCTGGCTACTGGATCTTGTTCTCCAGACTTAGTTGCATAAAATATTCTGCTTTCAAGAGTTTTTATATGCAAATTTTAATATTTTGCAGTGTACATCTATCAAATTTCTCAAAAATGGAGTTTTTGACGCAGTTAAAGACCGCCTGGAAGAGTTTGGCACATCGTGAACGATTTCTGGCTACTGGATCTTGTTCTCCAGACTCAGTTGCATAAAATATTCTGCTTCCAAGAGTTTTTATATGCAAATTTTAATTTTTTGCAGTGTACATCTTTCAAATTTCTCAAAACTAGGTTTTTTGACGCAGTTTAAGACCGCCTGGAAGAGTTTGGCACATCGTGAACGATTTCTGGCTACTGGATCTTGTTCTCCAGACTCAGTTGCATAAAATATTCTGCTTCCAAATGTTTTTATATGCAAATTTTAATTTTTTGCAGTGTACATCTATCAAATTTCTCAAAAATGGAGTTTTGACGCAGTTTAAGACCGCCTGGAAGAGTTTGGCACATCCTGAACGATTTCTGGCTACTGGATCTTGTTCTCCGGACTCAGTTGCATAAAATATTCTGCTTCCAAGAGTTTTTATATGCAAATTTTAATTTTTTGCAGTGTACATCTTTCAAATTTCTCAAAAATGGAGTTTTTGACGCAGTTTAAGACCGCCTGGAAGAGTTTGGCACATCGTGAACGATTTCTGGCTACTGGATCTTGTTCTCCAGACTCAGTTGCATAAAATATTCTGCTTCCAAGAGTTTTTATATGCAAATTTTAATATTTTGCAGTGTACATCTATCAATATTCTCAAAAATGGAGTTTTTGACGCAGTTAAAGACCGCCTGGAAGAGTTTGGCACATCGTGAACGATTTCTGGCTACTGGATCTTGTTCTCCAGACTCAGTTGCATAAAATATTCTGCTTCCAAGAGTTTTTATATGCAAATTTTAATTTTTTGCAGTGTACATCTTTCAAATTTCTCAAAACTAGGTTTTTTGACGCAGTTTAAGACCGCCTGGAAGAGTTTGGCACATCGTGAACGATTTCTGGCTACTGGATCTTGTTCTCCAGACTCAGTTGCATAAAATATTCTGCTTCCAAATGTTTTTATATGCAAATTTTAATTTTTTGCAGTGTACATCTATCAAATTTCTCAAAAATGGAGTTTTGACGCAGTTTAAGACCGCCTGGAAGAGTTTGGCACATCCTGAACGATTTCTGGCTACTGGATCTTGTTCTCCAGACTCAGTTGCATAAAATATTCTGCTTCCAAGAGTTTTTATATGCAAATTTTAATTTTTTGCAGTGTACATCTTTCAAATTTCTCAAAAATGGAGTTTTTGACGCAGTTTAAGACCGCCTGGAAGAGTTTGGCACATCGTGAACGATTTCTGGCTACTGGATCTTGTTCTCCAGACTCAGTTGCATAAAATATTCTGCTTCCAAGAGTTTTTATATGCAAATTTTAATTTTTTGCAGTGTACATCTTTCAAATTTCTCAAAAATGGAGTTTTTGACGCAGTTTAAGACCGCCTGGAAGAGTTTGGCACATCCTGAACGATTTCTGGCTACTGGATCTTGTTCTCCAGACTCAGTTGCATAAAATATTCTGCTTCCAAGAGTTTTTATATGCAAATTTTAATTTTTTGCAGTGTACATCTATCAAATTTCTCAAAAGTGGAGTTTTTGACGCAGTTTAAGACCGCCTGGAAGAGTTTGGCACATCGTGAACGATTTCTGGCTACTGGATCTTGTTCTCCAGACTCAGTTGCATAAAATATTCTGCTTCCAAGAGTTTTTATATGCAAATTTTAATTTTTTGCAGTGTACATCTTTCAAATTTCTCAAAAATGGAGTTTTTGACGCAGTTTAAGACCGCCTGGAAGAGTTTGGCACATCCTGAACGATTTCTGGCTACTGGATCTTGTTCTCCAGACTCAGTTGCATAAAATATTCTGCTTCCAAGAGTTTTTATATGCAAATTTTAATTTTTTGCAGTGTACATCTTTCAAATTTCTCAAAACTAGGTTTTTTGACGCAGTTTAAGACCGCCTGGAAGAGTTTGGCACATCGTGAACGATTTCTGGCTACTGGATCTTGTTCTCCAGACTCAGTTGCATAAAATATTCTGCTTCCAAGAGTTTTTATATGCAAATTTTAATTTTTTGCAGTGTACATCTTTCAAATTTCTCAAAACTAGGTTTTTGACGCAGTTTAAGACCGCCTGGAAGAGTTTGGCACATCCTGAACGATTTCTGGCTACTGGATCTTGTTCTCCAGACTCAGTTGCATAAAATATTCTGCTTCCAAAAGTTTTTATTTGCAAATTTTAATTTTTTGCAGTGTACATCTATCAAATTTCTCAAAAATGGAGTTTTTGACGCAGTTTAAAACCGCCTGGAAGAGTTTGGCACATCCTAAACGATTTCTGGCTACTGGATCTTGTTCTCCAGACTCAGTTGCATAAAATATTCTGCTTCCAAGAGTTTTTATATGCAAATTTTAATTTTTTGCAGTGTACATCTATCAAATTTCTCAAAAATGGAGTTTTTGACGCAGTTTAAAACCGCCTGGAAGAGTTTGGCACATCCTAAACGATTTCTGGCTACTGGATCTTGTTCTCCAGACTCACAAGGGAACCGTACCGACTATAACCCGCAATTTGAAATATGATATATTTTATCGTGTTCCCCATGTGTTCAAATGTATCCATGCAAATTTCTAGCGGCCCCGATTATCAAGTGTCATTTTCGCCTTATTTTAGTAATGTACTATAATTTGGTATCAAGGTCAATCCTTATATCTTGAAAGCGTGTTTTTGGTTTTACAAGTTTCAAAAAGCTAGCAGCAGATAAAAAGGGTCATGTAAACGATGAATGACACACTTCTGACCATATCAAACTTTTATAAACAGACGAAGATAATTTCAAGATATAAGGATTGACCTTGATACCAAATTATAGTATATTACTAAAATAAGGTGAAAATGGCACTTGGTAATCGGGGCCGCTATAAATTTGCATGGATACATTTGAACACATGGGGAACACGATAAAATATATCCTATCTCAAATTGTGGGTTATAGTCGGTACGGTTCCCTTGTCAGTTGCATAAAATATTCTGCTTCCAGAAGTTTTTATATGCAAATTTTAATTTTTTGCAGTGTACATCTTTCAAATTTCTCAAAACTAGGTTTTTTGACGCAGTTTAAGACCGCCTGGAAGAGTTTGGCACATCGTGAACGATTTCTGGCTACCGCATCTTGTTCTCCTGACTCAGTTGCATAAAATATTCTGCTTCCAAAAGTTTTTATTTGCAAATTTTAAGTTTCTGCAGTGTACATCTTTCAAATTTCTCAAAAATGGAGTTTTTGACGCAGTTTAAGACCGCCTGGAAGAGTTTGACACATCCTGAACGATTTCTGGCTACTGGATCTTGTTCTCCAGACTTAGTTGCATAAAATATTCTGCTTTCAAGAGTTTTTATATGCAAATTTTAATATTTTGCAGTGTACATCTATCAAATTTCTCAAAAATGGAGTTTTTGACGCAGTTAAAGACCGCCTGGAAGAGTTTGGCACATCGTGAACGATTTCTGGCTACTGGATCTTGTTCTCCAGACTCAGTTGCATAAAATATTCTGCTTCCAAGAGTTTTTATATGCAAATTTTAATTTTTTGCAGTGTACATCTTTCAAATTTCTCAAAACTAGGTTTTTTGACGCAGTTTAAGACCGCCTGGAAGAGTTTGGCACATCGTGAACGATTTCTGGCTACTGGATCTTGTTCTCCAGACTCAGTTGCATAAAATATTCTGCTTCCAAATGTTTTTATATGCAAATTTTAATTTTTTGCAGTGTACATCTATCAAATTTCTCAAAAATGGAGTTTTGACGCAGTTTAAGACCGCCTGGAAGAGTTTGGCACATCCTGAACGATTTCTGGCTACTGGATCTTGTTCTCCAGACTCAGTTGCATAAAATATTCTGCTTCCAAGAGTTTTTATATGCAAATTTTAATTTTTTGCAGTGTACATCTTTCAAATTTCTCAAAAATGGAGTTTTTGACGCAGTTTAAGACCGCCTGGAAGAGTTTGGCACATCGTGAACGATTTCTGGCTACTGGATCTTGTTCTCCAGACTCAGTTGCATAAAATATTCTGCTTCCAAGAGTTTTTATATGCAAATTTTAATATTTTGCAGTGTACATCTATCAATATTCTCAAAAATGGAGTTTTTGACGCAGTAAAAGACCGCCTGGAAGAGTTTGGCACATCGTGAACGATTTCTGGCTACTGGATCTTGTTCTCCAGACTCAGTTGCATAAAATATTCTGCTTCCAAGAGTTTTTATATGCAAATTTTAATTTTTTGCAGTGTACATCTTTCAAATTTCTCAAAACTAGGTTTTTTGACGCAGTTTAAGACCGCCTGGAAGAGTTTGGCACATCGTGAACGATTTCTGGCTACTGGATCTTGTTCTCCAGACTCAGTTGCATAAAATATTCTGCTTCCAAATGTTTTTATATGCAAATTTTAATTTTTTGCAGTGTACATCTATCAAATTTCTCAAAAATGGAGTTTTGACGCAGTTTAAGACCGCCTGGAAGAGTTTGGCACATCCTGAACGATTTCTGGCTACTGGATCTTGTTCTCCAGACTCAGTTGCATAAAATATTCTGCTTCCAAGAGTTTTTATATGCAAATTTTAATTTTTTGCAGTGTACATCTTTCAAATTTCTCAAAAATGGAGTTTTTGACGCAGTTTAAGACCGCCTGGAAGAGTTTGGCACATCGTGAACGATTTCTGGCTACTGGATCTTGTTCTCCAGACTCAGTTGCATAAAATATTCTGCTTCCAAGAGTTTTTATATGCAAATTTTAATTTTTTGCAGTGTACATCTTTCAAATTTCTCAAAAATGGAGTTTTTGACGCAGTTTAAGACCGCCTGGAAGAGTTTGGCACATCCTGAACGATTTCTGGCTACTGGATCTTGTTCTCCAGACTCAGTTGCATAAAATATTCTGCTTCCAAGAGTTTTTATATGCAAATTTTAATTTTTTGCAGTGTACATCTATCAAATTTCTCAAAAGTGGAGTTTTTGACGCAGTTTAAGACCGCCTGGAAGAGTTTGGCACATCGTGAACGATTTCTGGCTACTGGATCTTGTTCTCCAGACTCAGTTGCATAAAATATTCTGCTTCCAAGAGTTTTTATATGCAAATTTTAATTTTTTGCAGTGTACATCTTTCAAATTTCTCAAAAATGGAGTTTTTGACGCAGTTTAAGACCGCCTGGAAGAGTTTGGCACATCCTGAACGATTTCTGGCTACTGGATCTTGTTCTCCAGACTCAGTTGCATAAAATATTCTGCTTCCAAGAGTTTTTATATGCAAATTTTAATTTTTTGCAGTGTACATCTTTCAAATTTCTCAAAACTAGGTTTTTGACGCAGTTTAAGACCGCCTGGAAGAGTTTGGCACATCCTGAACGATTTCTGGCTACTGGATCTTGTTCTCCAGACTCAGTTGCATAAAATATTCTGCTTCCAAAAGTTTTTATTTGCAAATTTTAATTTTTTGCAGTGTACATCTATCAAATTTCTCAAAAATGGAGTTTTTGACGCAGTTTAAAACCGCCTGGAAGAGTTTGGCACATCCTAAACGATTTCTGGCTACTGGATCTTGTTCTCCAGACTCAGTTGCATAAAATATTCTGCTTCCAAGAGTTTTTATATGCAAATTTTAATTTTTTGCAGTGTACATCTATCAAATTTCTCAAAAATGGAGTTTTTGACGCAGTTTAAAACCGCCTGGAAGAGTTTGGCACATCCTGAACGATTTCTGGCTACTGGATCTTGTTCTCCAGTCTCATTTGCATAAAATATTCTGCTTCCAAGAGTTTTTATATGCAAATTTTAATTTTTTGCAGTGTACATCTATCAAAGTTCTCAAAAGTGGAGTTTTTGACGCAGTTTAAGACCGCCTGGAAGAGTTTGGCACATCCTGAACGATTTCTGGCTACTGGATCTTGTTCTCCAGACTCAGTTGCATAAAATATTCTGCTTCCAAAAGTTTTTATTTGCAAATTTTAATTTTCTGCAGTGTACATCTTTCAAATTTCTCAAAAATGGAGTTTTTGACGCAGTTTAAGACCGCCTGGAAGAGTTTGGCAAATCCTGAACGATTTCTGGCTGCTGGGTCTTGTTCTCCAGACTCAGTTGCATAAAATATTCTGCTTCCAAAAGTTTTTATATGCAAATTTTAATTTTCTGCAGTGTACATCTTTCAAATTTCTCAAAAATGGAGTTTTTGACGCAGTTTAAGACCGCCTGGAAGAGTTTGGCACATCCTAAACGATTTCTGGCTACTGGATCTTGTTCTCCAGACTCAGTTGCATAAAATATTCTGCTTCCAAGAGTTTTTATATGCAAATTTTAATTTTTTGCAGTGTACATCTATCAAATTTCTCAAAAGTGGAGTTTTTGACGCAGTTTAAGACCGCCTGGAAGAGTTTGGCACATCCTGAACGATTTCTGGCTACTGGATCTTGTTCTCCAGACTCAGTTGCATAAAATATTCTGCTTCCAAAAGTTTTTATTTGCAAATTTTAATTTTCTGCAGTGTACATCTATCAAATTTCTCAAAAATGGAGTTTTTGACGCAGTTTAAGACCGCCTGGAAGAGTTTGGCAAATCCTGAACGATTTCTGGCTACTGGGTCTTGTTCTCCAGACTCAGTTGCATAAAATATTCTGCTTCCAAGAGTTTTTATATGCAAATTTTAATTTTTTGCAGTGTACATCTTTCAAGTTTCTCAAAAATGGAGTTTTTGACGCAGTTTAAGACCGCCTGGAAGAGTTTGGCACATCGTGAACGATTTCTGGCTACTGGATCTTGTTCTCCAGTCTCAGTTGCATAAAATATTCTGCTTCCAAAAGTTTTTATATGCAAATTTTAATTTTCTGCTGTGTACATAATACATAATTCAATCACTATATATTATATATTTAATAGAAACGGCACAAAAAGGAAAAAAACGGACGAACGCTTTCTTGCTATTTTGGTGCAAAAAATGCTTGTCTTTTGCACCAAAAATTGGTCATACGTTTTCTAGCCCTATTTTTAATTCTGATGATATCGCTTAACTAAAGATATTCCCATATTTTTTAGGATGTTTTTTTTTAAGTTTACAAGTTCTAAGCTAAAAAAAGAAGAAGATGAATCGTGATATTTTTTTTTAAAAAAAGGGCATTCTTCCATCTCCTTCTTTATTATATAAAACTGACAAAAAAGAAAAGCAAAAAAAAAATTCAATTTCTAAGTTTTTTCTATTTTTTGGTAAAAATGCATTAGCGGAAAACTGAATTTTTGAATATTTAATATGTTTTTTTTTAAAACAAAACGTATTGATTTCAATTTTAATGAAAATTTTGTCAAATAATGATGCAAACAATTTGACCATTACTGAATAAAACGATTTTATCCAAAATATGACACAAAAATTGTATTATTAAAAAGTGATATCATGCCTTTTTTGATGGATTTTATAAAGCTTTGCAAACACGATCTAGAACTTCTAATTAATTAATTTTCATTATATTAAAAAATTTAAATATACTTTTTTAACATTTTCAAGCGTTACAGTATGAAAGCATAAAATAGATTTAAAACTGCTTTGAAACTATTAAAAATGATATTATAATTTTTTTAAATAGTTTTATAATTAATAACTACCTATAAATTCTTGATTTTAATCAAAATTTGAATAAATAATTTTTTATGCCACCCGTGGGATCCAAACCTTTTTCAACCATTTTAGACTGCAGCCGCGCAGATTCAGAACTGCGCTATCCAGTCGCAGAAATCTTTGCAAAACGCCGTGTACTCAGTTTTTGATTCAAACGTGCTTTGCGACAAAAAATCAAAGTCAAAAACATAACCAGCATTTTTAATAATTAAATCCTCATCTTTGATTCATGTCATTGATATTAAAGGAACTGTCGCAGTCAGTGAAAAAATGACGGACAATAATGGAGAATGAATGTTTGTTTTTTTTTCAAGATAACAAACAATGCATTCTCCATCATTGCTTTCTTTCGTGTTAAAACCACTTTTGGCTAAATCAGGCAGCTTTTTTTACACTGACTGCGACAGTGCCTTTAATGAAATTTTCGGCAAAATCATTTTTTCTGACAACTTTATTCAAAAAAATTTTATCATAATTTTTTTTTTCTTGTTTTTAAGAAATATAAAAATTTATTTTTTTTCTGTAGTACTGTGGTTAAAAAATGCATTATTGGATAAAAAAAACGAATCATCGAAAAAATTGCCTTTCAATTGTTTAACACAGCTGTTGTCGTCACAAAGCCCGCATCCCCTCCAAGGTTATTTGTTTTGTGCGAGTTATTGATCTTTTTTCTGACAGAAAAAAATTGCATTTTCTCTCTTTTTTTTCCATCGGACATTTTTGCAGATCTCTCTCAAACTCAATTTTTTTTGAATTTTTAATAGATTTTTAAAAAACCAACTTAAACTTCCCTAATAATAATAAATAAAGATATTATAAAAAAGAACATATTTAAACAAATATAAATAGGTTTAATTACTCAAACACGCTAATTAAGTGTTAAAATTTTGGATCATCTTGACAAAAAAAGTTATAATCAAAATTTTTTTAAAAATTCATGTTTATTGGTATGTGATAATTATAGGGTATACGATAAAATTAATTTGTTTTAAATAATGTTTTTTACATAATACAGTACTGTGCCAACGACAAAGCTAAACTTTGCTTTGCTAAACACCCAAATGCATTTGCAAATGGATTTGTTTTTTAGCCAGCTTCACTATTATATTTTAGGGCCCTGATTTTCAGGCTTTGACAGCATGAACCAGAAAATCATGGCTGTCTTGTCAAGACAAATTCATTCAGATTTATTTTCGTTGCGAGACCCGAAAATGGAAAAGTATTTAAAACCGGGATATGAGAATTTAAAGTTACGGTACTTTTGATTCAACAGTCAAGAAAACTTGCTAAAAAATGGAAAAATACAGAATAAAAACTGTTAATTCTGGCTGATATTGTCAAATATAAATCTTACGCTAGATTGAAAAAACACATTTGCAAAATTTATAAAGTTCTACTGCTGTTTTTGTACATTTTCCACTCAATAAAATCGAATAAAATTCGACTGTTGTAAAAATTTACATGTTCAACTTAAACATTTTTATCACCTTGTTCTTGTTTCTTTTCTAGAAATAAATTTTAAAAATTCAAAAGTGACAAAGCAAAAAAAGAATAACAAAAATGATTTAAAAGCAAGAAAAAATTGTTTGCAAAATTTTTAATGATTCATTTTTTGGCCTTTTCTTGATTTTTGCCTTCTCTTTTTTCAAGAACAATTAAAACAGTCAAAAAAGCAAGTGTCAATGTAAAAAAAATTCCAGTTTAGTCATGGATATAATTTACCACCTAAGCCGACTTTTTTTGGTACGGTAGCGTAGGTCTAAAACAAACAATTCGTACCTAATTTGTAAAAAAACAAAATTTTTCTTATCATTCAAAAGCTTGTGAGATAAGTTTTTGTTTTTACATATATAAATAGTGCCATTCTTATGAGCTCATTATCAATTAATAAATGATTTCCTGTTACTAAACATTTTGTAAAAATTATATTTTTTAGTAAAATTTTACACCGGTTCAATGTACTGTAAGAAATCTTCAAATATCACTGCGTTTAAAGAAATCAATTAATTGTTGAGAAATTATTAAATATTCAAATATCATGTTTTTTTCGCGACTGTGTTTAAACTAAAAAAATGCTCAAAAATGAAAAACTGATTTTGTGTTTCGCTTTTTTCATTTTTTAAACAATAGGAAATCTGTGTTTGTTTAACAATAAAAAAATGAAAACAAATGCAAAAAAGCAGTTTTTGCAAATGATTGATTTTTTATTTAAAATTCGAGGTTCATAAAAAAATATTCCTTTTTTTGCTTTTGAAAAATACCTCAAAAAGGGAGAGTGAAATGCAGCAAAATGGTAGACGCTTATCACGCTGATACTGTTTAATTTGCATTGATTATTTTCTTTTAACTGAACAAACAAACTAGATTATTTATATTTTCAAACCTCTGTTTTAACTCTTTCATTTTCTCTATTGCAAAAAATTAGAAAATAATTTTAGAGTGCAGTTTTTGAATATTTAAGACTTTTTTCGAATGAAAAAACGGATTAATCACAAAGATAATTTCTTATTAAAAAATTGAAGAAGTTGTCATTTAAAAATTTTTAGATTACTCCGTATGTATGTAACATTTGCCGATAAATATTTTGTGTTTCCCTATTTTTATTTTATCAAACAGAGAACTAAAAAATTTATGTTTGGTCAACAAAAAAAGTGAAAATAAATGAGAAAAATATTTAGCGAAAATGATTAATTTTTGTTTTAAAACTTGTGTATATACTGTAACTTTAATTTGCTATAGTTAAACAGCTTATATTTATATATGCTTATTTGTGGCCTAAATAAACCCAAAAAATCTAGTTTTGTAGGAAACAGGTTGAAATAAAGGTGGGCAACACCTCTGTGTTAAAATCAGATATTTTTAAAGTGCATTGAATTTTTTTTTCCTTTCTCGCAAACAAACTACAAAATTTATATTTTCCAACCTTTGTTTTAATTCTTTCATTTTCCTGTTGCAAAAAAATGAAATCAAATTTTGAGAGAGCAGTTTTTGAATATTTAAAACTTTTTTAACAAAACAAAACTGATTTATGACACTGACAAATTCTAACAATCAAAAAGAAGCTGAAGTGTTACACACGTAAAAATAATAATGACAAACTTGAATTCAGCTACATTAACCAATAATAAACTTTTCAATTTAAAAAAAACTATTAAAAATACAGATTGTAATAAAAAGGAGGCGAACCGTTGTGTTTTCAGTACTTCAAAGCATTTTTCTAAATGCAAGAACCTGTCGATCAGGGAAAAGAAACAATTATAAGAGATTTTGATAGCCATGGTCTAGCTTTTTAAAAAACTAAAACGTTTTGACTTTTTTACCATCTGAACGAATATTTTGCTTGCATTTTTCGTTTTTGATTTATTGATTTTATTAAACAACAAAATTTTTAAACATAGCTTTGCTTTTCACAAAAACAAAAGAAATCAATTTTTCACTTTTGTTCATTTTTCTTTCGTTTTAATGCAGCTATCAAAGAAGAGCTTCTTTGAATATTTAATTTATTATTCAATTAACTGATTTTTGACGATAATAAATTATCTTTGTTAATAAAAGGTTTAATTACCCAATTTTGAAATCGGACAGAAAGACAGCCAAGATTTACAAGTCCTTTTATTAATCCCCTCCAGCGCTGGATGTTTATTGCCACCTTAAAAATTCTCGAGTCTTACAATGGAAGCTCCCAGCATGTGACGCCGCTTTTTGAACAAGACATATTCCATTATGTAGCCCTATGGCAGTTATGCAAAACCCCAAAATATTTCCGGTGAATAGCCTTTTATTATGTTAATTTTTGGAAATGAAATTTGAAAACTCCACGATCCCCAGGGTCGACGATTTTTACAAAGCCAATGTTTCACGCACTTTTTTCAAAGAAACTTCATTTCCATAAATTAGCATAATAAAAGGCCATTCACCGGAAAAATTTTGGGGTTATGCATAACTGCCATAGGGCTATATAATGGGATAGGTCTCGGTCATTATATGTTAAAAAGACCCAAAATGTCATCAGCATTTTTTGGGCCGTACAAAAATAGCACTATTTTTTTGTCAGTGAAAAGCATTCATTTTCAATGATTGATTTTTTTCTACCACCTTTTTTTGTTAAACTAACATAAAATATACATTCTTTTTTAGCTTTAAAAGAGAAACAAGCAAAAGAAAAAGTTTTTCATTTTTGATCTTTTTTTTTGTTCAATGCAGATGGGAAAAATATAAGTTTTTAATATTTAATTCTATGAAATTGGCTTTGCACAGTTTTTTACTAGTATAATGATAAAACCATTCAGTGAAAAATTCACTGCTGTACTAAAAAAACTTTAATCAACCAAGATGAATATTATATTTCACTAAAAATAATATTATAATATAGATAATCAATCAAGTACAACATGTGCCCTTGCTGGTCCATGTCCCTGTTTGATTACCTTTTATTTATTTAAGAAACTTGAAATATAATAAATTTAAAAAAAATTGATAAAGATTATAAAAAAAAATCAATAAATATTTTGGAGAGCAATTTGATTAGATCACCCAGACAATGGTTCAGTAATTACAGAGACATTTTAATTCAAGTTTTTTTAAATATCGCAGGAAATGACAACTGGTACACCGTTGTCAGGGGCGCGATAAGTTCCGGCATCACACCGAATACTCACTGTTTGCGTAAAGTCTGTGTAACCACCTAATTGAAAATCTGCAAAAGCGATACATCCACCAGTACATCGAAAGATAATCATATTGTTTGCATCACAGGACGAAGATGTTGGTGCTGCGCAATTATTATATTCTGTTGTCGGCAGAGCAGTAGGGCATGCAGGGCAAAGTCCTAAAAAGTGTAAAGTTTCTTCATATCATCAGTAATTTGAATAAAATATATTAACTAATTAAAGATAAGGAATTAAATGTGTAATTATTGGACAAGAAAGGTGCGGCAAATTAAATGGATAAAACTATGATTTACTATGTTTTTTCATTTTTTTAGACCAAAATAAAACGTCTGGACAGTCCCCTATACCAAAATTTTGAAAAAGTCTTCTTTAAAATCATGAAATTATAATATTTTAATAGGGATGGTCCTAACATGTCTCGCTCCTTTTTTAACAAGACCTATCCTATTATGTAGCCCTATGGCAGTTATCCCAAAGTATTTCCGGTGAATGGCCTTTAGTATGCAAATTTGCGAAAATGAAGTTCATAAAAATCCACAACCCCCGGATCTACGATTTTCAAAAAACCCCTGTTTCACGGGCTTTTTTCAAAATTTTTTCCTTTAATTTGCATAATAAAAGGTCATTCACCAGAAATATTTTCGGGTTAGGCATAGGTTCCATAGGGCTATCTGATAGGATAGGTCTCGTTCAAAAAGCAGCGAGACATCTTGGGACCTTCTCTTGTTAGAAAAAAAACATAAAATTAAAAGACCTACCTGAGTTTGTACCAGGTGTACCAGGAGATATACCAGGAGCACCACGAGGAATCGGAATCGCAGGAGTTTCATCGATAGGTGGAGTTGGCATGCAACAATAAATATTTAACGGCAAAAATAATAAAATCAATCCAAAAATAATGAAATTTCTCATTTTTGATAAATTAAATAAAATCCGACTGAACCAAGTGAAAGTAAAAGCGAAAGAAATCTATCTTTCAATTTTTCATTTTGTTTTTTATCCCAAAAAATATTTATCCTTTTCTTTTAAAAAAAGTTTTATCACTTCAAAAATGGTATAAAAAATGGATTGCCTTGAGCAGTTTAAAAATAAGACGATATTTTACTTCCATAAAAAATACCGGTGAAAACCGATTTTGTTTTTTTTATTTTTCTTTTTATCAGTTTCCATTTTTTATCGTTAAACGAAAGGGAAAAAGAGAAAAATAGAAAACACAATTTTTTTTATCAGCGTCGTAGACATTTTATTCTTTAATTTATGATTCGTAGTTTTTTATGTCAAAAAATCAATCCCGGAATTGGATTTTCTTCAGTTTATCGAAGGTTGCAAAAACTATTTTGAGTGAAGCGAATCTTTGATCTACTGTCGGCTGCGGTAAAAGATCAAAGGGTTTTTTTTTGTGTGAAAAGAAGAAAGCGGACTTTTTTGAATATTTAATATTTTTTTAGAAAACCAAGTATCTTAAACGGTGTAGAAATTTTATTGTCAAGGGATTATCTTGAAAATAAAATTTAACACCAGCCATGTTATTATTCGACAACAATTTTTATTTAAATATGTATTAATTAAATACTGCAGATTATACATGAATAAAAAGATTTTGTTCAAACTGATACAAAAAATGCAATATCAAAAACCAAGCGGAATCATGTAAACCAAAAATAACCAAAATTGTGTTAAATTTTTAAAACTTTAAAAACAAAATGCAATCACGTGCAATGACCTTTAAATTCATATATTTAAAGGTCATTGCACATACTCCCTTTTTCTATTTTAAAAAAATGAAGAAAAGAAATTTATTTTCATATTTTTTTAATGCAAAAAAAAGTTATTTACCTGTTAGATTTTGGATGTATAATTAATATAGAAATTTTAAATAAATAACTCGTCTCACACATATGTATTTTTGGTTTACAGTTTTTAAAATGAAAATTCTTTTTTTGTCTCAAATTTCAACAATTCCACATAACTTCCATTATTTTGCATTCAATGATAATGATAATTTTTGTTAATGATTAAAAATTTATTGGTCAAAACATCTTTTTCCATGAATTTGTATAATAATTTTTGATAAAAGAGAAAACAGAAATCATGAAAAAAATATTTCCAAAAGCAAAAAATGAATCATTAAAAATTGTTGCAAACATTTTTTTTGTTTTCAAATTATTTTTGCTTTTTTTCTTCTTTGTCGGTTTTTAATATTTAAACTTTATTTTCGATAAATAAAAATACGTGGTTGCATAAAAATGAAGAAGCCAAAAATATAAGAGCTGAGTTTTTAGCATCAAACTTTATTTAACTTATCTGGGAGAAAGTATAGGATCAAAAGAGTTGAAGTAGAAAGAGGTTTTTTACAGATCGAAAGCTACGATAAGCAACAATCAGTTTTAAATATTTTATTTTTATTGTTGTATTAGCAACTAAAAATTTTATATGTTTGTTTTGGACTCTGAACGATCCCAAAAAATTAACCAAAGGACATCTCACTATATAATCTCATGGAAAAGGCTTTGGTATGCATCTATGAATTTTCCAATGTTTGATAAATTGTTGCGATTATTATCATTTTCAAGTACCAAAAAATACTGTAACAAATTTATAAATTTCTATTCCAAAAAACAAAGAAATTTCTTTCGGTAAGTGATTCAGTCGATTATTTGTTGTTGTTTAAAGTGTTAAAAATGTGAATTGAGAATAAGGATGGCCGCGGGCCGACAAAGTCCGGGCCGGGCTGGGCCGGGCTTTTGATTTCACGGGCCGAACCGGGTCGGGCTTTGCTTTTAGAAAATTTCCAAAGGGGGGACCACGTGAAAATTTACAAAAAAAAGAAAACGGGCCGGGCCGGGTCCGGCCCGCGGCGAAAATTCCGAGTCGGGCCGGCCGGGCTTTTGATTTCACGGGCCGGGCCGGACCGGGCTTTGAAAAAATGGGCCCGTAGCCATCTTTAATTGAGAAAAAAAGAAATCCGCTTAAGGGACAGGAACACTGAAGTCTCAAAATTTTACACTATATATATAAGCTTTTTATTCCTTTATAAGGGCATTCAAATGCAAAAATAAATTTTACCTGCTCGAATGAAGATTTTTGCCGCGCATTTACATGCCGTGAATATGGTTTGAAACATCTTCGATGATGAAGAACAACGAAAAAAATGTTACAATGAATGAATAAAAAACACCATTGTTTTTCTTTTCATTGAAACAACTTGTTTGTTTCAAAGAAGCAAAAAAACATTTGATTTTTTTCTCTTGATCGAAGTCTTTTTTTAATCGATTGAAATCTGATTTAACTTTGAAAATTTTATACTTTTTTTCATGGCGTCTCAAAAACAATATACTTTAAACTAATTAATTAAAGATAGAAAATTGAAAGCTTTTTGTTAATAAACCAGCAACTTCAACAACTACTCCATTTTTAAGAATTATTTCAACATGTTTTACTTTTTTAATGGATTTTTAAAAAATTTTGGAAAAATGCTTTTTTCAAACAAATGTTAAAAACGTAACAGAGATGCCTCTTTTTGCAGTGTTTCAAGATCTTTGCTCAAAAACAAACAGTCTATTAAAAACATTTATTTCCAATAATTCCTTCTTTTCAAAAAAATCAATTTTGCAGTTTTGATCATTTTTCTTTCGTTAAAATGCAGCTGCAAAAAAATTCAATTTTTGAATATTTTAAAGTTTTTTTTTCACAATTAACTAATCTGTAACAGTAATAAACTGTTATTGATTTACTGGAGAAATAAAAATGCAGAAAATTTGCAAAGGAATTCAAATCAATCGATTGAAATAAATAATAAATTAAAAATGCCCAATGTCCAATTTAAAAAATGTCACATTTTTGGATAAACAGATATTAAAATTTGACCTTCTGAGGGGGGTATAGTTACACCCCCTTACACCCTCCAAGTTTGCGCACTGATAACAAGATCCAAAAAAACAGCTTTTCCAAAAGCATTATTTTGTGTTGAAATGTTTAGAACAGAATTGTTAAAATTTTAATTTTAAATGTGTTGAATACGTCATTCGTTACAATTCGACAAGTTTTACAAACTATTGAGAATTGAACAAAATTGGACAAATTCTTGCAATAATTTGTTCAAAAAAAATTCTATAAATTTTCAAATTATTTTTGATCCATCAAATAAAGAAACTCAAAAATGTCTCTATTTCTAAATTTAAACTTAAATAAAATTTATAGTAAAAAAATGGTTGTTAAAGTTAATCATAAAAATAATCATTTTCTAATTGACATTTTAAACTTTGAATGGTTAAAGGTTTAGGCTTTGATAGTTGCCACGTTCTATTATAACAATTTGCTGAAATCATAACTGTATCAAGTCCGTTTTTAATATAGCTGAACGAATTAACAATAATAGCGACAGAGTGCTTTGAACTTTGTCTTTGAGGGTTTTGGCATTTAATGCTGGCTTTAGAACGGCAAAAATTATTATCGTCATAGGTGAACAGCATAGTTCCTTTTGCAGCATTCTCAGACGAATAATACAACAACGATTCTAATGGGTCACAACAACCTGTAAAATTAATTTAATTTATAAAAATTTTAAAATTTAATAAAAGATACATACTTTTTGCTTCAGGCTTTTTGCATCTCAAATAAACAGAAGCCGTGGCATTTTGATTTTCAAAGATTCTTCTATGAATTGAGTCGTAAAAAAAGATTGTGCACGTTCCACGATTTTGTGGTTCATGCATGTATGCGAAACATCTATCTATATAATTTTGTTGGCAAAGATTCTGGCATTCAGAACGATATCGAAAATATCCGGCAAAAGTCCCAAACTTTGATACGTATGGATCTGCAGCTGCAGAAATCTGTTGAAATTCTTCGGTCTTATTTCTATTGCAAACAACGCTTTTTGGAGATGATGTTGTTGTTGTTGTTGCTGTTGTTGTCATTGTCACAGGCAGCACCGTGTCACCAATGACAAAACCATACTCTCTGACGGTTCCGAAAAGCGTTACAAAAAAAAGTATCGAATTTTTTGGAGACATCATACAAGTGAACGACCAGATACGTGATGCTGAATCGCTCAAAGCATATTTTATGTGATTCCCAAAATATTCTTTAGCAATCATGCAAATTTTAAACTGCCATCATGGCCGCAACTATGGGGGGAATCAGAGAGGGGAAAACGTACAGTTTTCCGGTTAATTTTATGTATTTGATTAGAGGAAGACATTTGGGGCATTTGCCATCTCCGAAGGGAACAAAATACCTTTGATATTTTGGTAAAAGCGGCAAAAGATCAAAGACATGCCCCCCTCCCCGAAACTCTTTCGCCCGCGTTGAAAATCAATTCTGGCTACGACCTTGATTTGGTAATAGCAATGTCTTATATGCTTCATAATAGTTTTCTTTAGCAGTAATAGTTAATTTTTGGCTAAAATTTTATTTTAAAGTTTTAATTGGTTATTTGTCTTTAACAAGCCAAATAAATTAGAAAACACTAAAAGTTCAACTGGACACAGGCATCGACTCTCTTATAAAACGTCTCTATTAAAATGAGATACCACTTGCTTAAGTCGAAAATATAATATTAAGTAGTTATAAACTATAAAAATTTGTATATATACTAGAAGGATAGTTGGAGAATCACTGTTTTAATCGACAAAAAAAACTTTCTTGTAAAAATGATTTTTTTATTACATAAATTTGTGTTTTTATCTCTTTTTTCAACACAACAAATTGCTTTTGATGAATTTATTTCAATAACAGATTAACAAAAATGTTACCAAAAATAGAAAATAATCGGTAAAATCATTCAGTTATGAAGTACATATTTAATGAGGACATCTATTCAACGATGAACATATGTTGTGAAAAGAATAAAAGTTTGTATTTTTACATCCTTTTTTTGGTTGTTATTATTTCATTACAGATTATCAGATTACATTTGAGCACATTTTTATATAGTTTCTATCCGTTTAAGGCAATAAAAAAGATAACACAACTGCTAAAAAACTGTAAAAATTAAATAAATTAATTTTTACCAAAAATATAGCAGTTTAAAAAATTAAAAATCCACCAAAAATGTTACTTTGAAAAATAAAATCGCATATCTTATATAATAAAAGATTTACGGTAATCAGAATTTTTCGATTGGTAATTTTCAATTTATTTAT
The DNA here is from genome assembly GCA_024447195.1 of Panagrolaimus sp. LJ2414. NCBI lineage: Eukaryota > Metazoa > Nematoda > Chromadorea > Rhabditida > Panagrolaimidae > Panagrolaimus > Panagrolaimus sp. LJ2414. Next base: position 305,446 of record JAMRXY010000076.1, on the reverse strand, counting down.
TTTTCATGTCAGCTGATCAGGTCTATCAGTCACGCTGGTTGAAAACAATTAATTAAAAGTGGATCTCACCCTTTAAATTAAAAAATGAAACTTTTCTGTTTCTGACTTATTCAACATAAGACTTGCCACTTAAGAATAGACTAGAGCTTTGCTTCAAAAATTTCAATGCTTGAAAATATTGTCCTTTTTGGTTTAACATTCTTACCATTTTTTTAAAAAAATTTCATAAAAAAAGTTCATTGAAAATAACAAATTACAATATTCTTCTAAAATTCACAAGAATTCTTCAACATCAAAATTTTATTTTTAAATTTTAAAAATTAAATCAGCCATGTTCTAATCATTTGAAAATCGATTCTATACTTTTCATTTTTTTTAAATTTTTTTATTGAAATATAAAAAAGGTTGAAATAGACTACGGTATACACAGAAAATAGTAAATAACAGACAAAAATTATAATATCTTAAAAAACCTTTGAATGACTAATTCACATTGATGTTGACAACTGAAGTTGAACTTTTGAATGGTGAAAAAGTCGACTTAAAAATGGCTTTCAAACGACGATAAATAAATAATATTCCAAAAAAGCCAAAGTAACTTTCACGGGCTGATTTACTTAAAGTATTGTATGTTGAATTTTAAAAAAACCAGAGAAAAAAATTACCTCATAAAAAAGAGAAAAATTATTCCACCTTCAAAATAAAACATTCCTGCAAAAATTCCAAGAAGTCCAGTCCAGTTTGCAACACTTTCTAATGTTTTCAAAGTTTGAGGATCCTTTTCTATTTTTCTTCTAAAATATGAAATAATTTTTTTTTACAAATATATAAATCACTCAACGCAGAAGTTTTCATAAGACGCCGGAGTTAAAGGCCTATAGTTTGTGTGAATATTCTTTGGGACTATTAAATATGTTATGCAAATTATTAGCTGCCAAATTCAAAATCTGTGGTTATGGCAGAATCGAGAAATGTCTCAAGTACCAGTCAATCACCATAGTTGAGTTTGAAAGAATGCATTTTTATGCTTGCTGCTTGCTTAAATTATAATACGTTTGAGTATTAAAAAAATCAAAATAAGAATAACACGTTTGCTACTACAACTTTTCAAAGTTATTGGGTAACATACATTTTCAATTTACTCCCATTGAATATTTGTAAATATACTAACGTATATTCAATTTTTGAAGACAACCTAAATTTTGTTGTTATTTCGATTTTTTAATACAGTAATATATTATAAATATTATTTAAGCAAGAAGAATGCATAAAAATGCATTCTTTGAGACTCAACTATGGTAATTGCCTGGTACTTGTGGTATTTCTCGGTTCTGCCATAGCCACAGATTTTGGTAATAATTGGCATAACATATTTCCTAGTCCCAAAAAATATTCACATAAAATATGGGCCTTCAACTCCGGCGTCTTATGAAAACCTCTACGGTGAGGTTTCTTAATATTATTTTATTGCAGTTATTAATATTGTGACAATAAATGTAGATTCTACGGATTAATGTTTATTAACTTACGCCTGTTGGATAATATAAGAAAGTATCAGGATAGCCACCCAAGTAGAAAATGAAAGTGCAGAAAAAACTGACTGGTACAACAAATAAACTTCAATTTTCTGTTTCTTAAGACTTAACATATTTAATTTTGAACGCTTTTTTAATATCATAATTGCATTTAAAATTGTAGCAATAATCGGGGCAACTACATTAACACAATGCATATATTTAAACGTTCCAATAAAATTGGCTCTACAATATCCATCATCTCTGTCCCCCCACCAATAACAATGAAATAAATGAGCAATAAAAAGATTCGGCACTAAAGGCCAAACTAGAATGAATAAACAGAGAAGGGCAAAGTTTTTGTTTCGCCAGATCTGAAAATAAATTAAAATATGAAATGTTGAATTTTGCGGATTTGCGGATGTTAATTATAGCAATATATTAGTTTGCTACATTAAGAAATTTAAAAAAAGCAAAATGTGTCGAACACTCACAAAAATCTGTGACATTTTGAGATTTTTTTGACGGTTTTTTCGGCACTTCACAGACGCAGCATTTGTTGAACACGTCTGAATCAAGCGGTCTTTTTCTAACGGCTTGCTCGTTGTGAGACGAGTAAGTAGCGCAGTTGCGAGTGCATTCGGTTACAGGCCAAAATAGATGGATAAGGATCAAACCCCCTCTGATGCATAAAAAATTTAAAGTTCAGATTTTCATCAAAATCGATGAATTATAGGACGTTTTTTGTAACATTTGAGAATTTTTGGCGATATTTGGCATTAGGAAAAATTTTTTGTCTCAGAATCGGCTGAAAATGTGTTCCTAGGGTAATTTTGGTCCAGGAATTCGAATTTCGTCATAATATTTGACATTCTTCAGGTGGATTCTGAGATTCAGAATCTGTGACCCAGAATCTGGATTCAGAAGCCATATTTTCAAAAAATCTTAAAAATGATACTATTCGAAAGCCCTGGACGTTTTTAGTCAGGAAAATGCACATATATTCATATTTGACCCTTTTTAATGGTTTTATGCCCCCGGGAAGTTCAAAAATGGCCTAAAATTACGGTAATTGGGTTCTAAAATCCACTTTTACAACTTACCCAAAGCCCATTCATATTTTTTTATAAACTTCAACTAGTTGGGCATCGAAAAATACCATAATCTTGAAAAACTAGGGGGATCTGAAAAAATTTTTACTGTGCTACTTTTGTCGACTTCAACAAAATTCAATATCTCCAACATAAACAAAAATTCATAACATTTGAAAAAGGTTATCAATCACCTTCCGGTGACTTTTATGATCAAATATAATGTATTTGGGACATTTCTGAAGGGTTTCAGTCCACCTATATCAAATCCCTACATTTGGGATCAACTTAAAATATCTGTATTTTACCAAAAATAACACCAAAATACAAAAAATCGCAAAACTGATTTTTTGATCTAAAATATTTTTTCTTATGCTTTACTAATTTAAAATACATGTTTCTGCAATAGATAAACACATAAACAATGATATTTGGACAAATGTGGATTTTTTACGAATTTTTGAAAATACCTCATTTTGGTCATTTTTCATGATTTTCAAATTTCATGAAAAATGTGAGATATCAACTTTTTTGAGTGTTTACCATAAAATATATGCTAAATAAAAATTTTTGGCAAAGTTTCAACCCCTAAAACCCAGTACCAACCACTTAGGGATAATTACAAACACTGAAAAAAACCAGTGACAAAAAAACTCTCACCGGTGACTTATCGGTTACGAATTCGTCACTGATAGTGACGCAACAGTGTCGAATTCAACACTGGTGAGGGAATTTTTCTCACCGCGGTGATGGTGTCAGTGTCGAATTCGTCACCGATTTTTTTCAGTGAAGCTGTGATAGCATTGTTAAAATAAAATTTGATCCCAAACATACAGTATAGCTGTTATTGGATTGAAACTTTACCCAAAATTTTTATTTAGCATATTTTTTATGGTAAACACTCAAAAAAGTTGATATCTCACATTTTTCATGAAATTTGAAAATCATGAAAAATGACCAAAAATGAGGTATTTTCAAAAATTCGTAAAAAATCCACATTTGTCCAAATATCATTGTTTATGTGTTTATCTATTGCAGAAACATGTATTTTAAATTAGTAAAGCATAAGAAAAAATATTTTAGATCAAAAAATCAGTTTTGCGATTTTTTGTATTTTGGTGTTATTTTTGGTAAAATACAGATATTTTAAGTTGATCCCAAATGTAGGGATTTGATATAGGTGGACTGAAACCCTTCAGAAATGTCCCAAATACATTATATTTGATCATAAAAGTCACCGGAAGGTGATTGATAACCTTTTTCAAATGTTATGAATTTTTGTTTATGTTGGAGATATTGAATTTCGTTGAAGTCGACAAAAGTAGCACAGTAAAAATTTTTTCAGATCCCCCTAGTTTTTCAAGATTATGGTGTTTTTTGATGCCCAACTAGTTAAAGTTTATAAAAAAATATTAATGGGCTTTGGGTAAGTTGTAAAAGTGGATTCTGGAGTCCAATTACCGTAATTTTAGGCCATTTTTGAACTTCCCGGGGGCATAAAACCATTAAAATGGGTCAAATATGAATGCTTTTGCATTTCCCTGACTCAAAACGTTCAGGGCTTTCGAATAGTATTATTTTTGAGATTTTCTGAAAACATGGCTTCAGAATCCAGATTCTGGGTCCTGGATTCTGAATCTCAGAATCCACCTGAAAAATGTCAAATATTATGACGAAATTCGAATTCCTGGACCAAAATTACCCTAGGAACACATTTTCAGCCGATTCTGAGACAAAAAATTTTTCCTAATGCCAAGAAATTCTCGATTGTTACAAAAAACGTCCTTTATATCCACAAATTAATTATTTAACTATTTAAAAAATATAAATTCGGTTTTTGCCATTTTTAATGCAATTTAAAGGATTTTAGTTTTTTCATTCTGTAATCGCTCAAAAAATGGTAAAAATATTTATTTTTTATTTTTTAAAACAATTGTACAAATTATTACTACCCATAAAATGTTGATTTCAATCAAAATCTGAATTTATAATTTTTTGTGCACCCAATGGGGTCGAACATTTTACATATATTTTGGGCTGTTACCGCATGTATGATACTCACAACTGCGCTATACACCTGTTTCACGAAGGGCAAGCCGTTAAAAAAAAGAAAATTTCCGTTTTTCCCCTTTTTGATTCAGACGTGTAAAATCATCACAGGTTGTGATTAATGGGACACATGATGTGGATGTAACGTGACAGAAAAAACTAATGCTGTGACAGAAACGTCACAGATTTTTTTGCGTAAAACGCCAAAAAAATTTTCGGTCACAGTTTGCCAATTTTTTGTATACTGTTATTCAAAGAAGGTAGTTGTTTAATAAAAAACCTTTTGATGTCGAAACGGCATTCCCAGAGCAGTTCCTCGATTAAAGGACGTTTTTTGTAACAATCGAGAATTTTTTGGCACTAGAAAAAATTTTTTGTCTCAGAATCGGCTGAAAATGTGTTCCTAGGGTAATTTTGGTCCAGGAATCCGAATTTCGTCATAATATTTGACATTTTTCAGGTGGATTCTGAGATTCAGAATCCAGGACCCAGAATCTGGATTCAGAAGCCAAAGTTTCAGAAAATCTCAAAATTGATACTATTCGAAAGCCCTGGACGTGTTTAGTCAGGAAAATGCAAATATATTCATATTTGACCCTTATTATGGGTTTTATGCCCCTGAGAAGTTCAAAAATGGCCTAAAATTACGGTAATCGGGCTCCAGAATCTCATTTTACAACTTACCGAAAGCTCATTCATATTTTTTTATAAACTTTAACTAGTTGGGCATCAAAAAATAACATAAGGTTGAAAAAGTAGGTGGAAGAAAAAAAATTTTTCCTGTGCTACTTTTGTCGACTTCAACAAAATTCAATATCTCCAACATCAATAAAAATTCAGAACTTTGGAAAACGATTGCGAATTGCATTCCGGTGACCTTTATGATGAAATATAATATATTTGTAGCATTTTTGGAAAGTTTCAGTCCACCTATATCAAATATGTGCATTTGGGATCAGCTTAAAATATCTATTTTTTACCAAAATTAACACCAAAATACAAAAAATCGCAAAACTGATTTTTTGGTATAAAATCATTTTTCTTGTGGTTTATATATTTAAAGTACATGTTTCTGCAATAGACAAACGCATAAACAACGATATTTGGACCAATTTGAATTTTTTAGGAATTTTTTAAAATACCTCATTTTTGGTCATTTTTCATGATTTTTGGATTTCATGAAAAATGTAAGATATGAACTTTTTTGAGTGTTTACCATGAAATATATGCTAAATAAAAATTTTGGGCAAAGTTTGGACCCTTAAAACCCAAAACGAACCACATAGGGATAATTACAAAGTTGTGATAACATTGCTAAAATAATATTTGATTCCAAATATACAGTAGGGGTGTTAGTGGGTCCAAACTTTGCCCAAAATTTTTATTTAGCATATATTTCATGGTAAACACTCAAAAAAGTTCATATCAAACATTTTTCATGAAATTCGAAAATCATGAAAAATGACCAAAAATGAGGTATTTTAAAAAATTCCTAAAAAATTCAAATTGGTCCAAATATCGTTGTTTATGCGTTTGTCTATTGCAGAAACATGTACTTTAAATATATAAACCACAAGAAAAATGATTTTATACCAAAAAATCAGTTTTGCGATTTTTTGTATTTTGGTGTTAATTTTGGTAAAAAATAGATATTTTAAGCTGATCCCAAATGCACATATTTGATATAGGTGGACTGAAACTTTCCAAAAATGCTACAAATATATTATATTTCATCATAAAGGTCACCGGAAGGCAATTCGCAATCGTTTTCCAAAGTTCTGAATTTTTATTGATGTTGGAGATATTGAATTTTGTTGAAGTCGACAAAAGTAGCACAGGAAAAATTTTTTTTCTTCCACCTACTTTTTCAACCTTATGTTATTTTTTGATGCCCAACTAGTTAAAGTTTATAAAAAAATATGAATGAGCTTTCGGTAAGTTGTAAAATGAGATTCTGGAGCCCGATTACCGTAATTTTAGGCCATTTTTGAACTTCTCAGGGGCATAAAACCCATAATAAGGGTCAAATATGAATATATTTGCATTTTCCTGACTAAACACGTCCAGGGCTTTCGAATAGTATCAATTTTGAGATTTTCTGAAACTTTGGCTTCTGAATCCAGATTCTGGGTCCTGGATTCTGAATCTCAGAATCCACCTGAAAAATGTCAAATATTATGACGAAATTCGGATTCCTGGACCAAAATTACCCTAGGAACACATTTTCAGCCGATTCTGAGACAAAAAATTTTTTCTAGTGCCAAATATCGCCAAAAATTCTCAAATGTTACAAAAAACGTCCTTTAAGTGCTAGCGCTAAAATAATAATTCCATGCCAATGAATTGAAAATCCACGCCATATTTCAGAAATTGTAATATACCAATGCGTGCTTAGAGAATTTTTATAGACTTTGATATAGTCTACCAAAAATGTTAAACCTCGAATAGCTGTCGAAATGAGTAACAAAACAAAATATGGTGATCGACAATGATTACTTTTTGTCAAAATATTAAAAAGACAAACAAGGACAAATGAAAAATCAAAAGCAGTTGTACCGTAAGCAACCTGCAAAATTGTTGTTTTAATTCTCCAGTAAATACCAGGTGGAGCAGGTGTTGTTGCGAGAACGGCTACCGTATTCGTAATACTTTGAACGGTGGTGGAAAATATTGTTCCATTAAATAAACTAGGAAAAGTGGTTGACATGGTAAAAGAAAAGTAGTTCTTTAAAAGTGCTTGTTATTTTTGATAAAAATTGTGTCAAAATTTACTATTAACCAAAATTAGATTAATTTATGACACCTTGGTAAATCTAAAATAAATTCTTATTTCTATAGTGAAATTGGGTTATTTAATATCTGTCATACAAAATACGAAATTCATAATTTATTTTTAACTTATAATTTAGTTAAGTACCGGCACCTCATAAATAAAAACAGTAAAAAAAGCATTTAAAACTGATTTTCTACTACTTCATCATCAATGATTCAATCATCATTTATGCTAAAAAACAAAACACTTTTTTCGTGTTTTAAAGGGATTGTCCATGGCAGAACAAAACTTTTTTCTTCTTTTAGATGAAGTATCTTAACACGAAAGCAATATGCTCGGAAAAAACAATGGATACGCGAGTGAAACATGTGTTCTTTTTGCGCTCTCTCTTTTACTTTCTTTTGTTGCTGCCTCAGCATATTGGGTTCGTGTTGAGATACGTCATCTAAAAAATAATAAAAGTTTTGTACTGCCATGGACAATCCCTTAAAGAAAAATCAAAACAAAAGTTAAAATACAACTTAAAAATACCAGACGCAGCGCGCCCCGAAGGGGCGCGCTGCGGCTGTTTAGCACTCAACTTCCCTACCTTTCTACCCCAAAAAATCGATTTTCGTCAGTTTTGATCGTAGAGCTTTCAAATTTGGCAGGTATATAGAAAACAAAATCGCATTTGATAATTTGTTGGGTTTAGCCCTCTACCCCCTCTGTAACCCGAGATATCCCCCAAAAACGCCCGGGCGAGTGTAAGTTTCGATGTTCCCGGTAGGGTGGACGTAAACGAGGTATTGGAATGAATCGGGCATGATCTAAATAGTGCTAAATGGCTTTTGGTATGTCCAGATCGGTTCATTTATGACCCCGGGGGACCACTTTTTCTTTAAAAAAGCGGGGTTTTGCGGGGTTTCGAGATTTTTTGTTGAGTTCGAGTTTAGATGCATATCGGAATCGATAGCTCATAGTCGATTACATATGAATAGACATTTGTTTTAGTTGGATATCTTTGTTTTTTTTTTGAAAGTAATAATACACATTGTACCGTAATTAAAAATTTTTTGGATGGATAAAATTAATATCTTCCATTGTAAAATGCCAAAAATTGAAAGAAATTAAATTATTGTAGCTGTTGCGTCGTTTATGTTAAACCAAAATTATCTTCATAGACCGATTGTCAACGAAATTTATATTTTAATGTTAAAAATCAAAAACTTTTATGGATTATTTAATAAGTATTAATTATTTTATCCGTAACATTAGATACGTTATGAAATAAAACAATAATAATTGGGTTAACAAGATATCAATAAAGTCAGAAATAACTTTAAGGATATTATAGTTCTTATAAAATCCTTAACACGTTTATTCACTTTTTCTGCTTCGCAGCAGACGGCTCAGGAGACTAGCCAACGGGGAAACAATAATTAAAAATTATAACAAATACGGCTGTTGCAAAGTTAGATGGGGAAAGCGATTAAAGGTTGCAGACGGGATTGGGTTACTGTAAGACGGGAAAAGAGATTAAAGAGGGGATCCACAATAGGCTGGAAGACGGGAAGCGAGATTAATTTTTTCTACGAGACTACCGTACAACAGCCATCGCCTCTACAATAAAGAAAAGGTATGCATGTTGTCATCCATGCCCACTTTTACTTATGCAAAACCGACCCCCCCCCCAAAACAATTTATTCTCCAAAAGTCCTCTAATTAAATGTAAAATAACTTCATATTGCTTTTTATTTATTTATCCCCTTCCTGAAAAATTACCTCTTATTTTACAGCTATAGCCCATGAGATTACTTTTGTATTACCAGTAAATGAAACTGTTTTCTTCTAATTGTTAGTTTTTGATATGTTATATGTTTACCAGAAAAACCCTTTTTAAATGAATTGATTTAAAGGCAGTGTCGCAGTCAGTGTAGAAAAATGTTGCCTGATATAGCCAAAAGTGGTTTTAACACGAAAAAGCAATGATGAAGAATGCGTCGTTTGTCGTCGCCGTCCGTCAAAAAAAAATAAAAAAAACTGACTGCGACACTCCCTTTAAGTAAAGGCATGCCCCCACAGAATGCATCAAAGGAGGACCAGGGCTCTGCGAAATCGAACTATCGATTTCGATATTTCGACTTCGAACGGTCCAAAAAATATTTCGATATTTCGATTTCGGATAAGCTGAAACCTTTTTCGATTTCGATATTTCGATTTTTCAAATTTCGATTTCGCAGAGCCCTGAGGAGGACAGGTGGATGTCTATTGCAGAGGGCGATGGCTGTTGTACGGTAGTCTCGTAGAAAAAATTAATCTCGCTTCCCGTCTTACAGCCTATTGTGGATCCCCTCTTTAATCTCTTTTCCCGTCTTACAGTAACCCAATCCCGTCTGCAACCTTTAATCTCTTTCCCCATCTAACTTTGCAACAGCCGTATTTGTTATAATTTTTAATTATTGTTTCCCCGTTGGCTAGTGTGTTTTCTGTTTTGACTTCAATAAAGTTATTTGACACTTTACATAAAAATTTCTAAGAAAAAGCATTTGACAATTTATAAAATTTCAAAAATGCAATTTGTAGAGACCAGTGATCATCCATTTTGTTATTTTAAAAATCATGTAGGTTTAACTTAGAAAAATTAAATTTATTTTGGTTTTTTCTGACAAACAACATATTAAAGGCGTATAATTGAAACGAATAAACTGAATAAACGTTTTTGTTCCTTTTTCCATCAAAGAAAAGATTTGTGATTTCCCCAGAAAACTTTTTCTATTCGGTATTACTGTATTATCCATAAAACCGTAAACTCCATAATTCCCAATTTTAACTTAATGAACGTTTTTGTTCCTTTTTCCATCAAAGAAAAGATTTGTGATTTCCCTAGAAAACTTCTTCTATTCGGTATTACTGTATTATCCATAAAACCGTAAACTCCATAATTCCCAATTTTAACTTAATGAACGTTTTTGTTCCTTTTTCCATCAAAGAAAAGATTTGTGATTTCCCTAGAAAACTTTTTCTATTCGGTATTACTGTATTATCCATAAAACCGTAAACTCCATAATTCCCAATTTTAACTTAATGAACGTTTTTGTTCCATTTTCCATCAAAGAAAAGATTTGTGATTTCCCCAGAAAACTTTTTCTAATCAGTATTACTGTATTATCCATAAAACAGTAATCTCCATAATTCCCAATTTTAACTTAATGAACGTTTTTGTTCCATTTTCCATCAAAGAAAAGATTTGTGATTTCCCCAGAAAACTTTTTCTATTCGGTATTACTGTATTATCCATAAAACCGTAAACTCCATAATTCCCAATTTTAACTTAATGAACGTTTTTGTTCCTTTTTCCATCAAAGAAAAGATTTGTGATTTCCCTAGAAAACTTTTTCTATTCGGTATTACTGTATTATCCATAAAACCGTAAACTCCATAATTCCCAATTTTAACTTAATGAACGTTTTTGTTCCATTTTCCATCAAAGAAAAGATTTGTGATTTCCCCAGAAAACTTTTTCTAATCAGTATTACTGTATTATCCATAAAACAGTAATCTCCATAATTCCCAATTTTAACTTAATGAACGTTTTTGTTCCATTTTCCATCAAAGAAAAGATTTGTGATTTCCCCAGAAAACTTTTTCTAATCAGTATTACTGTATTATCCATAAAACCGTAAACTCCATAATTCCCAATTTTAACTGAATGAACGTTTTTGTTCCTTTTTCCATCAAAGAAAAGATTTGTGATTTCCCTAGAAAACTTCTTCTATTCGGTATTACTGTATTATCCATAAAACAGTAAACTCCATAATTCCCAATTTTAACTGAATGAACGTTTTTGTTCCTTTTTCCATCAAAGAAAAGATTTGTGATTTCCCTAGAAAACTTCTTCTATTCGGTATTACTGTATTATCCATAAAACCGTAAACTCCATAATTCCCAATTTTAACTGAATGAACGTTTTTGTTCCTTTTTCCATCAAAGAAAAGATTTGTGATTTCCCTAGAAAACTTCTTCTATTCGGTATTACTGTATTATCCATAAAACAGTAAACTCCATAATTCCCAATTTTAACTTAATGAACGTTTTTGTTCCTTTTTCCATCAAAGAAAAGATTTGTGATTTCCCTAGAAAACTTCTTCTATTCGGTATTACTGTATTATCCATAAAACAGTAAACTCCATAATTCCCAATTTTAACTTAATGAACGTTTTTGTTCCTTTTTCCATCAAAGAAAAGATTTGTGATTTCCCCAGAAAACTTTTTCTCAACGGTATTACTGTATTATCCATAAAACAGTAATTACCATAATTCCCAATTTTAACTTAATGAACGTTTTTGTTCCTTTTTCCATCAAAGAAAAGATTTGTGATTTCCCCAGAAAACTTTTTCTATTCAGTATTACTGTATTATCCATAAAACAGTAATTACCATAATTCCCAATTTTAACTTAATGAACGTTTTTGTTCCTTTTTCCATCAAAGAAAAGATTTGTGATTTCCCTAGAAAACTTCTTCTATTCGGTATTACTGTATTATCCATAAAACCGTAAACTCCTTAATTCCCAATTTTAACTTAATGAACTTTTTTGTTCCTTTTTCCATCAAAGAAAAGATTTGTGATTTCCCTAGAAAACTTCTTCTATTCGCTATTACTGTATTATCCATAAAACCGTAAACTCCTTAATTCCCAATTTTAACTTAATGAACGTTTTTGTTCCTTTTTCCATCAAAGAAAAGATTTGTGATTTCCCTAGAAAACTTCTTCTATTCGGTATTACTGTATTATCCATAAAACAGTAATTACCATTATTCCCCATTTTAACTGAATGAACGTTTTTGTTCCTTTTTCCATCAAAGAAAAGATTTGTGATTTCCCCAGAAAACTTTTTCTCAACGGTATTACTGTATTATCCATAAAACAGTAATTACCATAATTCCCAATTTTAACTTAATGAACGTTTTTGTTCCTTTTTCCATCAAAGAAAAGATTTGTGATTTCCCCAGAAAACTTTTTCTCAACGGTATTACTGTATTATCCATAAAACAGTAATTACCATAATTCCCAATTTTAACTTAATGAACGTTTTTATTCCTTTTTCCATCAAAGAAAAGATTTGTGATTTCCCCAGAAAACTTTTTCTATTCAGTATTACTGTATTATCCATAAAACAGTAATCTCCATAATTCCCAATTTTAACTTAATGAACGTTTTTGTTCCATTTTCCATCAAAGAAAAGATTTGTGATTTCCCCAGAAAACTTTTTCTATTCAGTATTACTGTATTATCCATAAAACAGTAATCTCCATAATTCCCAATTTTAACTTAATGAACGTTTTTGTTCCTTTTTCCATCAAAGAAAAGATTTGTGATTTCCCCAGAAAACTTTTTCTAATCAGTATTACTGTATTATCCATAAAACAGTAATCTCCATAATTCCCAATTTTAACTTAATGAACGTTTTTGTTCCATTTTCCATCAAAGAAAAGATTTGTGATTTCCCCAGAAAACTTTTTCTAATCAGTATTACTGTATTATCCATAAAACAGTAATCTCCATAATTCCCAATTTTAACTTAATGAACGTTTTTGTTCCATTTTCCATCAAAGAAAAGATTTGTGATTTCCCCAGAAAACTTTTTCTATTCAGTATTACTGTATTATCCATAAAACAGTAATTACCATAATTCCCAATTTTAACTTAATGAACGTTTTTATTCCTTTTTCCATCAAAGAAAAGATTTGTGATTTCCCCAGAAAACTTTTTCTATTCAGTATTACTGTATTATCCATAAAACAGTAATCTCCATAATTCCCAATTTTAACTTAATGAACGTTTTTATTCCTTTTTCCATCAAAGAAAAGATTTGTGATTTCCCCAGAAAACTTTTTCTATTCAGTATTACTGTATTATCCATAAAACAGTAATCTCCATAATTCCCAATTTTAACTTAATGAACGTTTTTGTTCCTTTTTCCATCAAAGAAAAGATTTGTGATTTCCCTAGAAAACTTCTTCTATTCGGTATTACTGTATTATCCATAAAACCGTAAACTCCATAATTCCCAATTTTAACTTAATGAACGTTTTTGTTCCTTTTTCCATCAAAGAAAAGATTTGTGATTTCCCTAGAAAACTTCTTCTATTCGGTATTACTGTATTATCCATAAAACAGTAATTACCATTATTCCCCATTTTAACTGAATGAACGTTTTTGTTCCTTTTTCCATCAAAGAAAAGATTTGTGATTTCCCCAGAAAACTTTTTCTCAACGGTATTACTGTATTATCCATAAAACAGTAATTACCATAATTCCCAATTTTAACTTAATGAACGTTTTTGTTCCTTTTTCCATCAAAGAAAAGATTTGTGATTTCCCCAGAAAACTTTTTCTCAACGGTATTACTGTATTATCCATAAAACAGTAATTACCATAATTCCCAATTTTAACTTAATGAACGTTTTTATTCCTTTTTCCATCAAAGAAAAGATTTGTGATTTCCCCAGAAAACTTTTTCTATTCAGTATTACTGTATTATCCATAAAACAGTAATCTCCATAATTCCCAATTTTAACTTAATGAACGTTTTTGTTCCATTTTCCATCAAAGAAAAGATTTGTGATTTCCCCAGAAAACTTTTTCTATTCAGTATTACTGTATTATCCATAAAACAGTAATCTCCATAATTCCCAATTTTAACTTAATGAACGTTTTTGTTCCTTTTTCCATCAAAGAAAAGATTTGTGATTTCCCCAGAAAACTTTTTCTAATCAGTATTACTGTATTATCCATAAAACAGTAATCTCCATAATTCCCAATTTTAACTTAATGAACGTTTTTGTTCCATTTTCCATCAAAGAAAAGATTTGTGATTTCCCCAGAAAACTTTTTCTAATCAGTATTACTGTATTATCCATAAAACAGTAATCTCCATAATTCCCAATTTTAACTTAATGAACGTTTTTGTTCCATTTTCCATCAAAGAAAAGATTTGTGATTTCCCCAGAAAACTTTTTCTAATCAGTATTACTGTATTATCCATAAAACAGTAATCTCCATAATTCCCAATTTTAACTTAATGAACGTTTTTGTTCCATTTTCCATCAAAGAAAAGATTTGTGATTTCCCCAGAAAATGTTCATGAAAAACTTAGCTTTCAGCCCCCCCCCCCCCAAAAAAAAATCCTGGATACCGGCTTGCAGTGTTGCTGATGAAAAATGTAGGCAAAAATCATGAAAACTTATTTATTTATTTTTACAGACCATTTTTGGACACGTTTGTCGTGGCAAACAAAATATCTCAAAAATTGTTTCATTTTTAATGTTCAAAAACGAATTGCAATCTTTTTTCGATGATCATTTTATTGCTTTTTTCATATTTTAGACACAGCAACAAACTCCTTTTTTTAAAAAAAAAAAGAGAAGAAAGAAAAAAAAATCATTTTTGCAGTTTGATCATTTTTTGGTGAAACAGCAACTGCTGAAAAAACGCAATTTTTGAATATTTAATAGATTTTTTTACAACAAACTAAACTCAAACAGTATTAAATTGTTATTGATTAGCAAGTGAAATCATAATCTTGAAAAATGTATATACATAAAATAATTAAGTTTGAGTCACACAGAGTTCTCCCAATTAAAAAAAATTGAAGATTTTAAATAAATAGAGATATTGAAATTTGAATAAAAATCTTTTCACATCAACTGTTTAACGATACACTATCGAATCATTTTCTTATTTTTGCACGGTAGAGTAAAACGGTTTTTCCAAACGAGACTTTTTGAGTTTTTTGCTGCTAACTTTTTTTAATGAGCTTATCAACTTTAGTTACATAACAAACATATATATAATTGTCCTTAATTTAAATTTTATTTTTTATATAACATTCAGCATCAGATGCTGATTCTTTTAAGATAAAACTTCACAAATTTTTAAAAATTTTCAGATTTTTAAAAAAATCACGCATTTTTCTCATTTTGGTATCAAAAGAATCAGCATCTGATGCTGAATCTTAAATAAAATATAGAATTTTAATTGAGGACAGTAAAATATATGTTAATGGTGTAACAAAACTTTTTAAGCTTATTAAAAAAAATTAGCAGCAAAAAACTCAAAAAGTCTCGTGTGGAAAAACCGTTTTACTCTGCCTTGCTGAAATAAGAAAATTTGTTGGAAGCGATTCGATAGTGGATAAAAAGGGTTTCAAAGAAAAAATCAAACATTTTCATTTTTTGCATTTTTACACTTTTTTGAAATACACACAAGTTGTTTTCCTCTCTCTCCCTCTCAAAAAAAAGACAATGAAAAAAACAGCAAAAAAACATTTTTTAAATTTTGATCGTTTTTCTTTCGTTGAAATGCAACTGCAAAAGAAATCAATTTTTAAATATTTAATAGATTTTTTCTGCACTTAACTAATCTTTAACAGTAATAAATCGTTATCTAATTACTTAAAAAATTGATATCTTTCTAAATTTTAAAATATTGGGTATGCAGAAATAGTAACATAAAAAACGTCACGTTTGAGGTTTTGCAACTTCAGCAATAGTTAAAAAAATGAAAGATTTTTGGATCAACAAATGATATACGGGACGCCATGGCATTTGACCCCAAGACACTTGACCCCTGACAGTTGACCCCATGACATTTGACCCTATGACCTTTGATCCCCATGACGGTTGATCCCATGACTATTGACCCCAAAATATATATTTTTTTAAATAAGTTATAACAAAGGCTGTGAGGATGACTCCCTTTGGAAGCCTTTCTTCCAGCCCTAATTTTACCAAACGCCATATGTATACTTTGTAATCATAAGGAGCATTGAACACGGCTGCGGTATCCATTTGACCGTTGATATCACCTGGCGGAACAGATTGAGCCATGATTCAGAAAATAAACACTGTAACGGATCATCAACGCGTGAGATTTCATGCGTTGATGAGTGGCAGAAATGCGACAATTGAGATGGACAAATGAGTATTTATTCATTTTTGAAGGGTTGAATGGAATTTGCATAGTGTTTAGCATACTCACACTCTTCATTTTCTAACACAAATTTTTTTGGGGTCATTTGTCATGAAAGGGTCAATAGTCATGGGGTCAACTGTCATGGGGGAATTCGAGGGGTCAAGTGTCATGGGGTCAAATGTCATGGGGTCAACTGTCAGGGGTCAAGTGTCATGGGGTCAAATGTCACGACCCCTCGGATTCTAAATAATACATTTCTTTTCGACACACATTGTTAAGGAAAAAAAATTTCTATTAATTTTATTTGAATACAAAATGCTTGTTTTATACTCTAATTACTGTAACCCTCAAAAAGTTTAATTTTTCGATGTTATGCGATACCCTGGTTTAAAGTCTTTTGTTGAATAAGTTTGCTTTTATGAATATTTTTCATTGTCGATATAAGAGAAAGCAGAAATCATGAAAAATTCTTTATTTTCAAAGGGAAATTGATTTGGGTTTTTGTTTTGTGTCGACTAAAAAGCCTCGGTATTTGTCCCATTTTCACCAATGAAGTGAACGAATCCTCCGGATAAATCACTGAATGTTAATAATTGAAGAATAAAAAGATTAGTTAAAGTTAGTTTTTATTAAACAGCAAATATTCACGCACCTGCTCAGTCAAGGTGGTTCTAATCACAATAAAAAATACAAACGTGAAAAACGATGACAAAAAAAAGAGGAGAGAGAGAAAGCTAGAGAGAGAGAGATACGTATAAGTTGCATTTCGCCAAAGAAGCAATTATTCAAATATTTTCAACAATTTTTTAAAGCTTCAAAAACAAAATGCAATTATCTTCGCGATGACTAAATTTTTTGCTGTTCTTTGATGTTTTTGTTAAACACAAACTCCATTCTTTCTGTTTTAAAAATGAACGAAGAAAGAAAGAAAAATCAATTTTTCACTTTTGATCGTTTTTTTCGTTTTAATGCAGCTGCAAAAAACTCAAGTTTTTGAATATTTAATAGATTTTTTCACAACTAACTGATCTTTAACAGTATTTTTCTGTTATTGATTTGATAGAGAACTCAAAATCTTGAAGAATTCACTTTACACCTGACAATTAAAATTATTAAGTGTGAGTATACACAATACCCTACAAATTTAAAAAAATTTAGATTTTTAAATAAACATATATAGAAATTTGAAAAAAAAAATTTAAACATATACGTTTTAGTAATAAATAGAAGTTTCAACGCAAAAACCAAACTTTTTTACTTTTTTGAGCTTCTTTCACTTTTTTAATGTAAGCACACACAGTTTTTTTCTTTTTTTCTCTCTCAAAAATGAAAAAATCAATTTTGCAGTTTGATCATTTTTTTGTGAAACAACAACTGCTAAAAAAACGCAATTTTTGAATATTTAATAGATTTTTCTACAATTAACTAAACTCAAACAACCATAAATTGTTATTGATTAGCGAGTGAATTCATAATTTTAAAGAATGTAAGTGCATCAAATAATTACATAAAAAATTATTAAGTTTGATTTTACACAAAATTGAAAGTTTATTAATAATGGCCAATATATTATCAACTGTAATTTAATCAAAACTCGTCTTAACAATACCGTAACCCTCAAAAATCTTCATTTTTTAAAGTCGAGTGATTACAACAGCGATAACAAAGTTTTTTGTCGACAATATTTGATATCTTGAATATGCTTTAAGTGTTGCTGATAAAAAAGAATGCAAAATAAAAGTCACTGGCTTTGAATTGGATTTATTTTTTTGTGTTTTTATTGTTGAAACAAAATGCAATCATTTGCGATGATCCACGTTTTGTTTTTTTTTCACATTTTTCCTTCACCAAACACCACAAATTATATTTTTTCTTTCCTAAAAACAGGGATGAGAAATACGGCCGGCCGCGGCCCGGCCGGCTTACTTATTCAGGCCGCGAGGCCGGCCGGGCCGCCATGATCGGCCGTGCGGCCGGCCGCAAAGAAATACAGTTTTTCTCTACGATTCCACTACAGTTCTTGTTCCAAGAACTTCCATTTCATCTCCGAGAAAAATTACATTTTCTCTCCACTTCAAAATTCCTTCGATTTTTCTTGGATTGGGTTCTGGGATTTATTGGAAGGCAAGACACCAAACAATACAATAATACCAAACAAACAAGAGTAAAAGGCTAAAGGGGACAATATAACGGGGGAAAAACAATACAATACAAAGGTAAAAAGAAACATAATTAAGCAAAAAAGAGATAAGAACCAAATAGCATAAATGGAAAAGCACACGGACATCCCAGACAATTTTCATTTCATTTTCGCGTCAGGACCAAAAAAATTCAAGCAAAAGAGAAATAAGAACCAAATATGAGATTGAACCAGCACACGGACATCCCAGACACTTTTCATTTCATTTTCGTTTTAGTCCCAAAACAATTCGACACTTGATTTATATCATTTCTTGAAAGATTCAATAATAGAGGAAACGATCTTTGTTGACCTTGCACTTGCTTGGACATATGATTTTTTCGACGACGATGATTTCCAACGAGCACCACGATCCAATTCAGCTTCAGAACATCCGGCTTCGACTGCTGCTGTTGCTGCGCTTCCACGGAATGAATGCAGAGTAATATTCTTGTCGATACCCAGCTTCTTCAACGTTTCTTTAAGATTCTTCAGAGCAGCATCATAAGACCACGGTCTATCTTTACCAGAGAAAGATGGGAACACGTAAATCGATTCAGCGCATTTTGTAATCCAGTTTTCAAGAGCATTGACAGGACAAACTCCAGCTTTTGATCGGCTAATAAAAATTCTTTCAGGAGGACCATTCTGATTCTTCTTCGACTTCAGCAGTAAAACTTCAACTTTTTCCAGATCGAATTTCAGATTCGACTTCAGCAAGGATAAGGCTTCACCAGGACGAAAAAATCCAGAAAACAGAATAACAGCTAACGTACCCATACGACTTTCAAATCTATCAGATGACATAGCCAAGGGGAAAAAGGACAGCAACTCTTCAGAAGTTACCTGCTCTTTGTGCTTGACCGGTGGAGCAATCTTGGCAATTCCTTTCGAAACGAGGTTCAACAAAGGAGAAGGTGAAGGGGATACACCAGGACGAGCATTCTTCTTTCCATAAAAAGCCAGGGCTGCTGTGATTCTTGCTGCTTTCGATCTCGAATCTCTCGCTACCGTAACCAGGTACAGAGGTAACAGTTCTTCATCCGTCATCACCACATCCAGTGACAGGGAGCCTCTCCAGGACTTAAACTTATCAAACTCTGATTTGTATACCTTCAATGTTGCTTCAGATAAGCCAGCTGATAAGCATGATTCAAAGTCTTCTGGGGCTGCAGTCTTTCCAGGGTTCATCAAGGCCAACTTGATAAGTCTTTGCTCTGAAAAGAAATTTATGTGATTAAAACTTACCAGATATCCAACGCTGAAACATTTTTAGTATTAAAACTTACCTTTGCCAGGGGTCAAGGGATTACGGTAATTAAGGGCCGGGAGGGTGGGACAACCTTCTTCTTCCTTCCAATTGCCAGAATGACGTTTTTCTCTTCCCAAAAAAGTAAAGTCGAAAAATCACTCTCATTTTTCGTTTCGAGAAAACTGCAATTTTCTCTACGATTCCACTACAGTTCTTGTTCCAAGAACTTCCATTTCATCTCCGAGAAAAATTACATTTTCTCTCCACTTCAAAATTCCTTCGATTTTTCTTGGATTGGGTTCTGGGATTTATTGGAAGGCAAGACACCAAACAGAATATAATATAAAAAGGTCCGAAGGACGTGAAGAAAATGTGACTTTTAAAAAACTAAAACTTTATTAAATAACCAACTGGGCAAAGGCCATACAATAGAAAGGAACAACTTTAAACTACAATTAGAACAATCGAACAAAAACGAAATCACTTTTCAAGAAAGGTTGAGAGAAGAAAGCACCATGATTTGATCCAGGGACGAGGAAGCATTCACCTTTTGGAATTCTAAAGATATCTTTAATTATTTCACGTTTCCAATCTCCATCTCTGTTTAGCAGCAGAGGCATTATCGGAAGGGCAGGCCAGAACGGGAAACCAATAATCGCAGGATATTTATGCTTCAATACGAACGTTACTGTAGAAAATAGAAGGTTAACTGGTGGGACACAGTAATTAACACAATGACTCCAATCTTGGGTAAACGCATCAACTGCTTCAGTACCGGGGGAAGGAACAGTGGAATTGAAACGGGACAACTTTTTGTTCAAACAATTTGCAAAACGATCAACATCGGCAGGTCCAAGCTTTTTGTTAACTTCATCAAAGACATGTGGCATAATCGCCCAATCATCACAATCAGGGATTCGCGAAGCCAAATCAGCATCTTTATTCTCCTCTCTTGGGATCCAATGGGGAAAAACAGATGCGGATAATTTAGACAGCTTTTCATGAACTTCTACAGCCAGGAGGTTAAGCTTCAAGACCATGGAACCTTTTCTTAAAATGGGTACAAGATTCTGATTGTCGGTAAACACATGAACTTCGGCACCTTCAATATACTTCTCGAAACACAGTATTCCAAACTGAACCGCCAGCAGTTCTCGAAAAGTACTCGATTCCTTCATTTCCGAGGCATTTAATGGACGAGAAAAAGTTTCTCCATTTTCGGCGACAACTCCAAGGGCAAAAGCAGAAGCATCAGAGGAGAAAGAGAATACTTTAGACGGAGGTAACAAAGATCTGGACAAAGGTCGTGACAGTATATCTTCCAATATAAATAATTCTTCTTCTTCTTTTGGCATCAGGGGAATCCCTTTATCCAACAATGAGAAAGCACAAATAGTATGATAGATATTCTTCGTAAGACCGTCATCAATGTACAAGGCATTTGAAATTCCATTTCTTCTCCAGAAAGCAACAAGGCAGCGAAAAACCTTTGTAAATATAAATGGGGCAGGACTGAGGCCAAAGGGCAGGACATTGAACACAAAATATCGTACTTTGCCACCTGGAGTTATCCAAGAGAATCCAAGAAATTTACGATGATCAGGAAAGATTCCAATGTGATGGTATCCACTCTTCATATCATACTTCGCAAGCCATCCAACTGGTGTAATAATTCGGCTTACTAATGAGAGGTCTTCATATCTGAACTTGGGACAATCAAGGAACTTGTTTAACTTCGAAAGATTGATAATCAGTCGAGGCTTACCAGTGTTCCTCACGACGAACAAGGAACTAATCACCTGAGGAGGATCAACAACTGGGGAAACTGCTTGGGATTCCAACAGTTTAGCAATTTCAGCACCCGTGAACTGCATATCTTCAGCATTCATTGCAACATTGGGCAAGGAAAAACGAGGCTCTGCGACATCAGGCTTGAAGGGCAATCTATAACCGTCACGAATAACATCGAGGATATGGGATGGGGCACCAATATAACTCCAATAATCGATACATTTACATAATGAATTAGAAAAAAATTTAAGAGACTCACCAGTACTGAGATCTTCTTCCATTGGCTTTTCTGACAGGACAATCTTTGGAGATGTGATCATAGCCTTGGCACGAGTAGCACTGGATTCTGCGGGATCCGATCGGATTAAGCGACGACGAATAAGATGTTGAGCTTCCATAATTTGCTTTTCTCCAAGGAACATTGATGTCGAGGAGGCTTGGGATGACACCAGTACGTTGGAAGTTGCCCGAATATGATCCAGTTCCACCATGGGCATTGAAGGAGCTGGCCCCAAGAAATCGCTTTCTTTTAGGAGCAATACTTTCGGTTGAAAAAAGATCTCGAACATCTTTGGAAAGTTTTTCAGAATGCTTGCCGAGAACTTTGGAAGCTTCTTCGGCATCGACGAGTTGAAATACGCGAGGGTTTTTATCACCAAGTTGAAGGATATTATTCCTCTTTTCCAATTCTTCCATAACTTCTCTTACATAGCAATCCGGATCCTTACTTTGTTTAAGTTTGGCAAGCATATTAGCATTAAAGGTGAATTGAATCCCCAAACCACGAGTACGAAACTCAGCAGCAGCAATCTTTGTAGCAACATCAACATCAGAGACAGGCATCTTTTCTTCACCTTTCTTTTTCAGAGCCTTCAGTTCCATAAGCACATGACGATTCACTTCCATTTGACTCTTCAACATACCGATGACAGAAAGTTTACCCTTCTTCTTCGAGCCTGCTTCTTCCTCTTCTTCAGTACCGTTAAGGATATCTTCGTCAATTTGCTCCATATCAGCCAGTTCTTGCTGCGAAATCCTTAAGAAATCTTCATCATCCGACATCTTGCAGATAAACCAACAATTGTTCAGCAATAAATAAAAAATATATCGATAAACTAATCGACGTTTGATAAAAATAAAAGATGATAAAAAAATATTGGAGAGGAGGCACCACACAACCTTCTTCTTCCTTCCAATTGCCAGAATGACGTTTTTCTCTTCCCAAAAAAGTAAAGTCGAAAAATCTCTCTCATTTTTCGTTTCGAGAAAACTGCAATACAGAAACTAATGGTTTGATGATTGATTAAAGATTTTAAAAGTTATAAATCTTAAGGTTTTTTACTTTAAATCGCTTTTTCTTTGATATCTGGTGTCAAAATGTAAATATTGTTTAATTTCATGTTGGAAAAAAGTGGAAAAAAAATGAAATGGTTAAAATTTTGAACAAAAAAATTAGTACAGGAAAAACACGGCCGGCCGTTTTTTCGGCCGTATTTCTCATGCCTGCCTAAAAATAAAAAAGAGACGAAAAAATGAATGATCAATTTTTAGTTTTAGCGTTAAATGCAGCAATGAAAAAATGGGCTTTTTAAATATTTGATAGTTTTTTATACATTAACCTATCCTTTTACAGCAATAAGCTGATATTGATTTACGAAAGAAATTGCAATCTTGAAAATTTGCAAAAAAATTTATCGAAAAGGATATGATTTAAACACACAACGTTCAATTTAAAAAAGATTAAGATTTTTGACACACAGATTTAAAAATTGAAAATTAAAGCTTTTTCTAACATTACTTACATGATCAGAAAAAACTTTATTTTTTTCAATGTGTGTTTGGCAAAAAAAGTTTCAACAACCAAAATTAAACTTTTTCACTTTCTACTTTTTTGCACTTCTCCCCAATTTTATGTGTGTATTTATTACTTTTTTTCAATACACCAATGCAATTCTATTCTTCTCTCTCACTTAAAAGTGTTGGAATTAAATGAAATAGAAAGCTATATTTTTCAAAGACCATATTGACTTTTATTTGTATATGTTTGTTGTGTAAAGTAAAAGAACTCAAAAATCATCGCACTTTTTTAAGTTTTTAAGCAAAAAGGACAAACATTTGCAATGACCGACTCTTTTCTTTCTTTCACATTTTTACTAAATACATACTCTATATTTTCTGTCCTAAAAATGAAAAAGAGAAAAATCAATTTTTAGTTTTGAGTTTTTTTTCGTTTAAATGCAGCTGTTAAAAAAAGAATTTGTTTGAATATTTAATAGTTATTTCTATAAGCAACTAATCTTTAACAGTAGTTTACTGTTATGGATTCGATAGAGAAATTATAATCTTGCATGTTTTTTTAATGAAAAAATTAAAGTTTAGCGATGGTTCATTATAGTAAAGATGAAGGCATAATTAAAAGAATTAAAGGTATTGGATTAACAGATATTGAGATCTTAAAATATATATTACGTCCAGATCGTGAAATCGTCCAGATCGTAAAACCAAAATGTAGTGATTATAAGGACGTCCAGATCGTAAAACCAATAAAGGGTGTTGGTAAGATCTGGACGTCCATATAATCGGTACATTTTTGGTTTTACGATCTGGACGTAACATATACAATCCTTTTTCAAATTTTATGATAAGAAAAATTTTATCAATTATAGATTTAACCAGAGATATTTTTTAGCTCAAACTGCAGTAACCCTAAATACTCACATTTTCGGTGTTGAGCGACAAATTTGCTGATGGTTATAATTTCAAAGGTTAAAGATGAATCATTAAAAATTTTGCTAGCTACATTTTTTTCTCTTTGCTATTTGATGATATTTTTTTCTTCTTTTCTGGTTTTGAATATTTAAAATTTAATTTAAAAATACAAAAAACTGACATGAAAAACGAATAACTAGAATATTTTTGTTGAAATTCTTAATTTTCAACATGCAAACTTTACTAAAATGAATTAGTAGGCTTTGTTGGACAAAAGCTGTCGACGTTAATAAAATAGTATCACATTAACAAACGGATAAAAATAATAGAAAATATCAATTATTTTGTCATTGCTGATATAAGAGAAAATAGAAATCGTGAGAAATTCTTTATTCCCAATGGGATATATTGATTTCGATTTGTGTGTTTGGTTTGTGTCGACTAAAAAGCCTCGATATTTTGTCTCATTTTTTAGAAGATCCAAAAACAAGAAAGACAAACATTTGCAATGACCGACTCTTTTCTTTCTTTCACATTTTTACTAAAAACGACACAAACTCTAAATTTTCTGTCTTAAAAACGAAAAAGAGAAAAATCAATTTTTAGTTTTGAGTTTTTTTCGTTTAAATGCAATGCGAAAAAAAAGAATTTGTTTGAATATTTAATAGTTTTTTCTACAATCAACTAATCTTTAACAGTAATTTACTGTTATGGATTAATTTCAAAAATAATAATCATGAAATTTTTTATTGAACATGACTAGCAATACTCAAGTTTAATTACACAACACAACGACGGCAGTATTTAAAAGAGCTAATGATTTCGGATGAACAGCTAAAAAGATTTTAAAGAAAAACTTACATTTCTCACTGACTTTTAATGATAAGAGGAAATTTGATTATTTACAATTTGAATAAGATTTTTGTTTGACTCGCATTACCGTAACCCTAAAAAACCTTTATATTGTAATGTTAACTAACAGATATAAATATTTTTGTGTCCAATGTATGTGTATGAATTGTTCTTGATAAAAGAGAAGGAAAAAGCATAAAAATGCTATATTTTTAAATGCGAAAGATGAATCATAACAAATATTGCAAACTACACTTTTTTTCTTTTTGCTTTTTTGTTGATTGCTGTTCTTTTTTTTCTTCTTACGTTTTTTGAATGTTTAAAATCTAAGTTAATTTAGAAATAGAAAAAACTAACATGACAAAGAAACAACCATTTTTTAATTTTCCAACATACAAACTTTACAAAAATGAATCGGAGGCTGTCGACGTTAAAAATTAAAACTAAAAATTATTATGCTCTTCCTTATTTTATCGAATAAACATATCCGCAACATTTGTTAAGTTTTTAATTTATTGCAGCCTTCTTGAAAAAAATTTACATAAAAAGTTTTCTTTCGATTGCATTTGCTTTCATAAAAATGTGTAAAATTATTGTTGACCAAAAATAAGGCAAAAAAAAGGAAATTTTCTGTTTTTTTTCAAAGACAAAAAACGAATCATTAAAAATATTGCAAACATTTTATTTCCTATCATTTTTGCAAATTTTCTTTTCTTTCCTGGTTTTGAATATTTAAAAATTTTTTTTAGAATAGACCGGTTCTGAGAATCCGTTAATTTTGAAGAACGGATGGTTCTTTTGGTTGGATAAAACAGATACAAACAGGCAAATGCTAAAAACCTTAGAAGCTCGAATTTTTAGCATCCTCTTGATTACCCCGACTTTGCATTTGAAATTCAAAGTTGCGATTATTTTCGTTTTTTTTATTATTTTTATCAAATAAACAAATACAAAACATATATTTGACTATAATTTTTAAATGGTGGCAATCAATAAAATAGTTTTTTTAAATGAACAATATTTGCATATTTTTACCATAAACACAAAATGCTTCTTTTGGCTCGCATTACCGTAATCCAAATAAATCTCATTTTTCAGAATTTTGAGAAGGTGAAAATCTTTTTTTTACTGAATGAACGTTTTTGTTCCTTTTTCCATCAAAGAAAAGATTTGTGATTTCCATAGATAGGGACAGGCAGGGAACACTTTTTCCTTTTCTTTTTCATTTTTTTCTTCGTTACAGTATGAAAAATTCAACTTTTTTTCCAAGACTAATAATCTGGCCTACCAGACGTATTTTTTTACGCATCCGAATATGCTATTTTCAAAAAAGTTTTTTCTGTAACAAATACCTAAAATTTGCATTTTTAGATGTTTTTATAGGAAAACATTTTCACTGATTCCAGCTGATTCTATAAATTTAGTACCAATGGATAGCCAATCAAAAAATACACCTTGGGTAAAAAGGAAAATCACGCATTATCACGCATAAAAATGTGACAGCGATCGTAGAGCTAGATTTGTATAAAAAATGCTTGAAAAACAAAGGAAAGAAAAAGAAGTGAACTTTTTTTTGCACGCGCGTCAAAAAAATGCATTTTTTTTTGTTCAAAAAAGAAAAGGAAAAAGTGTTCCCTTTTTTTTTCCGACAAAGAATTTTTACTTTGCCGAATTTTAAAATGGTATTTTCGGCATTTTAACTATTTTTAATAATTTTTTTGATTTTATTTTCGGCTTATTCAGGTCTGAAAGTACCTAGAAAGAACAATAAAATAATGTTTTTTAAACTTTTATTTTTAACCTGCCTGTCCCTATCCATAGAAAACTTTTTTTGCTGCATTTAAATGAAAGGAAAACAATTGAAAATAAAAATTGATTTTTTTTTCATTATAAAAACAGAGAACAGAAAATGGAATATTTTCTTATTTGAAAAAAATATGAACGAAAAAGGTGAGCAGTGCATTCTTTTTACAATTTGATAAAAATATTTTACACTCTTTAATTTTTGATTTGAGTCCAAAAAATGAGTCAGAAACAGTGTTTCCGGGCAGGTCCAGACCGAAAATTCCGTTTTTTTATATGTTTTAATTTTAGTCAGGACTGAAAATCCTATTCAACATTTTTAATGATTCATTTTTTGGCTTTCAAAAATACAAAGAATTTATCATGATTTTTGTCCTCTAATAAAATATAAGCAATTGATCTTGAAATTAACTATTAATAACTGCTGTATATTGTGACAAAGCTCTGAAAAATGAGGTTTATTTGGGTTACGGCGAGCCAAAACAAATATTATATGTTTATGGTGAAAATAACTAATTTTGTTCATTTTAAAAAGTGTTTCATTGATTGCTAGCAGGATAAAAATAAGAAAAAAATATGTTACGGATATGTTCATTTAATAAAACCAGTAAGATTAACGAACATAATCACAATCTTTAATTTCTAATGAATAAAGCAAGGCATCCATAATGATGCTAAAAATTCGGCTGTACAGCTCCAAAAGTTTATGGCTCTTGCCTTTTTTGTATCTGTTTTATCCGACCTGGATAACCATCCATTCTTGAAAATGGACGTTCAAACTGAAGAACCTCAATTCAGGGGTTCCTCACCTTGGATGTCATTTCTTCAAAATGAACGATTTTTCAGAGCATTCCAATTCTAAAATAAATTTTAAATATTCAAAACCAGGAAAGAGGAAAAAAATTAGCGAAAATGAAAGAAAGAAATGTTTCCAACATTTTTAATGATTCATTTTTTGCCTTCTTTTTTGTCAACAATAATTAAACACATATTCATAAAAGCAAATGCTCTGAATACAAAACTTTTTATTGAAAATGATATCAATGTTGTTAAAAAAATTTATGTGCTTTTTATTGTTCATTTTGCTATGACCGACTTTTATCTTTGAGATTTTTTATTTATTAGTTTGAGTTGTGTTTTTTTGTGTTAAAACACAACTCAAACTATATTTTTTCTGTTATAAAAATAAAAAAGTGAAACAAAAAAATATAAATCACTTTTCAGTTTTGATTTTTTTCTTTCGTAAAAACGGCAGCTGCGAAAAAGCCTTCACTTTTTTGAATATTTTAGATTTCTTAAAGCAGCTATTAATTTAGCAGAATTTTTATGGAAAAAATATAGTAGAAATTTTCAGTCAAATTTAGCTTAAATTACAATCAGAACACGTATGGACTACACGTAATATATAAAAATCAACAAGTTTGGCAAAGACAGAAGTCAGGAAAAGTTTAAGAACTTAAATAACATATTTCACAAAAGAAAAATATCAAATGTTTGTAACTGATTTCGTTGTTTTCAAACAACACAAACTCCATTTTTTAATACCGCGTTTTTAAAAAGTGAAATTTAAAAAAAGCAAAAATAAGAAAAATAAATCATTTTTCAGCTTTTTATGCTATAGACACTGTTAAAAACACTCGTTTTTTGAATATTTTGTACATCTTTCCTAAACTTTAATATTATTTAAAGATTTACAATAGAACGATTTTTTTTATCGTAGAATTTTTGAAAAATCATTATCCAAAATAAATTTTCAATATAAAAAAAATGAATTAAAAGAAGAAATAATCCAACAAAGATAAAAATTGAACAAATTTGAGTATTCCGAGAATAAAACTTTTTATTTTGTCGGTTAAGAAAACAAAATCAACTAGTTTTTTCTTTTAATCTTTTGCTTACATTTTTTGTTTTGTTTAATTTTTCTTCTTCAAAACACTACAACTGATTTTGTTCACTGGTTTAAAAAATGAAACAAAAAAATAGACTTTTCAAGCTTTCGTTTAAATGCTGCTGTGAAGTAGCACTTTTGGAATATTTAAAAGATTTTTCTACAATTAACTAATCTTTAAAAGTAATCAATGCCGTAGGGAGAAAAAAAATTTGGGGTGGGCATTTTCATTTTGGAGGTGCACGCCTTTGATCTTTTGCCACCTTAACATGGCGGCGGCAAAAGATCAAAGGATTTTCTCGATTTTGGGGTTTGCAATTTTTTCAGTGATTCAAACTCCGACATTGAAAAAACCAAGAAAGTGATTCACTAAAGCATTTTTCTGTTTTGTTTATTGGAAAAAATGGTTTGTTTTTTTAACAGTTGCTTTTTTTGAAAATTTTGTATATTTTTAAAACACACTTTGAAGCAGAAGCAAAGTAAGAAAAATATAACCAAATATTACTGATATTTGTAAGCATACTAGGAAACAAATGCTGCAACATTAGTTAATGTGTTAACTCATAAATTACAAAGGATAAAATTGCAAAATACATAATTAAATATAAAAAAAATGTTTAATTTTGGTAAAAAATAAGCATTGACAAAAGTTTAATCAAAAAGAATCACCAAAAAAATACTGTATTTTGAGGACCACAAATTATCTCACGTAAAGAAAAAAGGAACAAAAAGAAAATAAAAATGGCTGTAAAAATGTTCAATAAATTAAATTAAAATTGTGTCAAATAAAAGAACTCAAAAGTACTTACATTTTTAAACTTCTATAAACGAAAAAATTGCAATGATTCCCAATTTTCCTTCACACCACAAAAACTCTCTTCTAAAAAAAGAGAAGGAAGAAAGTAAAAACCTTTTTTTTCAGTTTTGATTTTTTTTCATTCGTGAAAACAGCAGTTGAGAGAAAGCTTTCATTTTTTTGAATCTTTTATATTTTTTGTAAATAACACCCCTTTAACAGAAAATTATAATAGAATTATATATTAGAAATTTTCTGTCAAAAGTTATTTTAAAAAATAACACATACAAGAAACGATGCGTACAATAAATATAAATTATTAAATTTAGTAGACAAAAAAGAAGGAAAAGTTTAAGAATTTAAACATCATATTTTACATAAACGTTACAAACAAATTAATCCTTTTTAACTCGGACAACTGATAGTTAATTTTATTTAAACAAAATTGCATTATTTTTTTCGCTTATACTACCGTAACCCATGAAGCTGATAAACATTGAACTTTTTTTGTGCTAAAACAACTCATACATATTATGAAGTATGGGCAGGCAAAATGTTCACCCAAACCGTGTGTATAAAATGGTTTTTTTTAATAAAAAATGTGTATATGCAAACATGACATTGGTTTTTCGTCGATAATAAAACAAAAAAAATAAACCACCGCAAGATTCGATGTGTGATAAAAAAAAGTTTCACTAAAAGGAGACAAAGAATGCAACAATTTTCATTCCCTTTTTCGGATTCCTTTTCTCGCATTTTTTTCACAATTTTCTTGACCATCAAATAAACCAATAGAAAAAATACCCTAAAAATGGTTTCAATTTTTTGCACTCAAAAGGAATCTTTTTTGTCGCACAAACTACTTTTTTTGATTTCAAAAACACAAAAAAAGTCTACAAACCCCATTCTTTCATTTTTTTGTTCTTTAAAAATGACATTGAAAAAAAGAAATGAGTTTAAAAAATGAAACTCATGACATTACTTTTTTTCATTTTTTTATGTTCAAACCACAAAAATCACTCGCCGCAAGATTCGATGTGTGATAAAAAAATTTTTTATTGCTAAAAAGGAGACAAAGAATGCAACATTTACTTTTCCTTTTTTAAAATTTTTTAAAATTTTTCTTGCGACACACCCCAAGAATCTCCATCTTTTTTCTTTGTTTTTCAAAACTGGCCCGTTTGTAATAATGACGGTGTTTTTGTTAAAAAACAATTTATCACAACAAGTTACTGTTAACAATTTTAAATTCATCAAAAACGGACTTCACCCCGTGAAATTTTTTTCAGAAACGAAAATGTAAAAAGTCAATTGGGGTCTTCAACAAAAATGAAAAAAAAGCCAGCTTGGTCCCCCAAGCTGATTGGGGTCTTCAACGAAAAATGAAAAAAAAGCCAGCTTGGTCCCCCAAGCTGATTGGGGTCTTCAAACAGAAAAAACTCAAGTGTTTTTTATTTTTGGATGCTGAACAAAAAAAGGGATACACAACAAAATAAAATTATTGTGATTCCTGCAATAAATATTTTAAAACAATGGCTGAAAATTACTACATATGCTATCACTAGTCGTGATATCATAATAATCTGAAAAGTATTTACACAGCTCTCTATATTTATTTCCTTTATGACTAAAAAACCAATTTTCGATATCGGTTCTACCTCTCTTTTTTTGTTACAAAACGGTTATAGAAAATTGGTCTTTGCCTGTTATCCATCAACAACAATTTGATCCACGATATTTTCAATAACAACCTCGTCAAAAATTTGCATTTTTTAATTGTTTTTATTGTGTTTTTATTGTTTTACTTTTTTTATGTTTTGTTAATGTTTTTTATAAAGTTTTTACTTTACTTTCACTTTTAGTAGTTGGCGCGCAGTTTTTTTCAGCGTCTATTGTTATTTATTGGTTTTTTATTTTTGCCTTTAAGGGTTGATTTTTTTTCCTCATTGA
Organism: Panagrolaimus sp. LJ2414; assembly: GCA_024447195.1. NCBI lineage: Eukaryota > Metazoa > Nematoda > Chromadorea > Rhabditida > Panagrolaimidae > Panagrolaimus > Panagrolaimus sp. LJ2414. The sequence continues at coordinate 273,841 of JAMRXY010000076.1, read as the reverse complement.
TTTGTCATTTGGAAAAAGGGCATCGAAACTACCGCAGCCCCAACCCAACTCTCTTCATTGTTCTAAAAAAAGAAAGAAAGAAAAAAATATCAGTTTTTTCCTTTCGTTCATTGCAGCTGCAAGAAAACCTTCATTTTTTGAATATTTTGTATATTTTTTTAAATTAACCTTTACTTCAACAGATTTTTTGTGGAAATATATTTTTAAAATTTTCTCTCAAAAATTCGTTTAAAAAACAAATAGAATTATGAACTACACGTAATTAATATAAATCGTGAAATTTAGCAAACATAGAAGAAGGAAAAGTTTAAAAATTGAAACAGCATATTTAGTTACAAACAAATTAATTCTTTTTAACTCTGACAATTGATAGTTAATTTTATTAAAACAAAATTTCATTATTTCTGTTTAGATTACCGTGTATCATGAAGCTGATAAACGTTGAATTTTTTTTTGTTCTGACAAGACAATATATTCACCAAATGCCATGTCTGTAAAATGGTTTTTTTACACGAAAAATTTGCATATTACTCAACCATCCCATTGGTTTTTTATTGTCTCTCAATCCGCGAAAAAAATGTCGCAAGATTCAATGTGCGATAACGGATTTCATTGCAGAAAAAAGAAAACAAAAATTGCCACTTTTTTTTCTCTTTTGGATGCGTTTTTTTGTCATTTTCAGTCACATTTTTCTTACGACAAAACCCAAGCATATCCATCTTCTTTCTTTGTTCTACAAAAAATGACATTGAAAAAAAGAAATGAGTTTGAAAAATAAAATTTCAGTTTTGATCATTTTTTTTCTTTCATGAAAACAGCTGCTGCAAAAAAATTTAATCTAATTTTTTGAATATTTTATATTTTCTTTAAATAACCATCACTTTAACAGATTGTTAAAGAAAGATGTAGTAGAAGTTAAATATTAAAAACTAATTTAAAAAACAATAAAAATAATAACAAACTTCATGTCAAGAATGCAAGTTCGAAACCATTTTTGATGTATTAGCAAGCAAAATATTCATCAAAGCCTTGTATAAAAAGTGGTTTTTTTCTTCACTAAATCGATGCTGGCTTTTTTTTTCCTTTTTCGTTGAAGACCCAATTAGCTTGGGAGACCAAGCTGGCTTTTTTTTCCTTTTTCGTTGAAGACCGCAATCAGCTTGGGGGACCAAGCTGGCTTTTTTTTCCTTTTTCGATGAAGACCCAATTAGCTTGGGAGACCAAGCTGGCTTTTTTTTCCTTTTTCGTTGAAGACCGCAATCAGCTTGGGGGACCAAGCTGGCTTTTTTTTTCCTTTTTCGATGAAGAAACGATCCCTTGTTATCAAAATCAATCAACATTTTTTATCTAGAAAATTTTAAAAGACAAATGTCAAAATGGAACACTAAATTACCTATTCGTTTTCAAAGATGCTCCATCTTTTTTTTAAAAAATGGCATAGAAAAATACAAAAAACGGAATAAAATCTATTTTTCATTGTAGTTTTTTTCCATTTGTTCAACACAGATGCGAAAACACTGGTTTTTTTGAATATTTAGTATTTTTTCTGCACTTCACTAATCCCTTGAAGGATTGACTAAATTGCAGTAACTACAGATAAAAAAATCAAGGCACTTTTGTTTTCAGGAAGAAAAACAAAAAATCAATGGCATTAATTATTCAAAATCGAATTTTTATTTTCGAAGAATTTTTGTTTTGGAAGTTTTTAAGTCTTCAAATGTTAAATAGACATTGAATGACATGAAATTCAATATTTTAAGGATTATTTTGTTAACCTTTTCTCATTTTATTGCTAAAACTAAAGTCAAACTTTTTTTTTCCAAGGCAGTTTTGTTCAAAACTATATCATAGCTTTGTAGCATTTATAACAAACAAACAAACAAACATAAAATGGATTTTCTTCAGTTTAGAGGGCAACAATTTTGCTCAAAGTTTTTGGCTTTCAAGCTGTCAATAAAAACAAGAATTTCGCATTGAACAACGAAAGTCGAAGAATACTAGAGTAAACTCGTCTTTCTTTCCTTTTGTACTGTTTTGTTGAAAATGAACTCAGATTTGCATAAAAGTTATATTCTTATTTCTGCCCGCTAAAGTGAAGAGGTGCGACTATCGCGCTGCTTCAGTTAAGGGGCAATTTTTTTCCATTGCCTTGAAGTATTTATTGTATACCATTTTTGCTTATTTTTCTATTATTTAAACTGTCGTTTTTTATTGTTCCTTGTCGCAAAAATAGTAAAGAAAAAAGCGGGAAATTGTCCCCTCACTTAAAAAATCACAAATATATCAGAGACTTTGCAGCATATTTTGCCTCTGTTGATTATCATGATTAAAAAATGTGCAAAATTTTCAAACAAAAAGCAATCATAAAAAATGAGAATTAAACAAAATTCAACAATAAAAAAATTCTGGTTTTTTTTATGATTCACTTTCTTTGTTTGTATCAATAATATTGCCCAAAAGTCAAATATTATTCACTTTTTTTCAGGCATCAAGCAAAATTTGAAATAATATCGAGAGGTCCACCTCCACTGATATGCAAATGCGTTGACTCTTTTATCAGATCAAAAATCAACGCAGACTCTATTCTTTGATCTGTGTGCTTAAAAAATGACGTTGAAAAAGAGAAAAAAATAAATAATTTTTGGTCTTTTTGAAACAGAAACTCCAAAAAAACACTCTTTTTTGAATATTTTGTTTTATTTTAAAAAATAACCTCATTCTTTAACAGTATTAAAAAGATCTACAACTAGCGAATTTTATTACCGTAAAATTTATGAAAAAACAAATTTGAAAATATCATGAATTCATCATTATAAAAAATAAAAGAAGAAATCAGTCAACAGCAACAAAGTTGACAAATTTTTGCAGTAAATTTTTCAAAAAAAAGTTCTTTGACTTTGTTACAATCAAAAAAAACTGTTCTTAAAATTTTCTCAAAGTTCTAGAAAATTTTTTGCTCGTATTTTTTTATTTTATTTATTATTTATTTTTAAACGACAACACAAGTGTTTTTCTCCAATGTTCTAAAAATGAAAAAAAAAATAATTTTTTTTGTTTTGTTTATTTTTCTTTTGTTTAAATTCAGTTGTCAAGAAAATCACTTTTTTTGAATATTTAATACTTTTTTCAGCAATTAAATAATGTTGATTAGTAACAAGCTGTTGAAAACATTACGGCTACAAAATAGTTAAATTTTTATTTCACATTATAGATTTCGTTGAACATAGACAATAAAAAAAAAGATATTTTAAAGTTTTTAACAAAACGGAAATAAAATATTTGTAATTTTTTCAAGCACCCAACATTTTTTTGCTGTTGTTTCCGACATTTTTTTGCTTGAAAAAACAATTTGAATATTTCAGAGATGTTAAAGGAGGAGAACCATCGGCAATAAGCTTTTAACACGCAATTTCGCTTGCATTTCTCGACGCGAAAACACCTTCATTGGAGCTTGTTTTTTTGTTCACTGCAGCTGGAAAAAAAGAAAGAAAAAAGCAGCTCTAATGAGTCTCTGATTTTTGTAAAAAAAAAGTTTATTCACAATGGATCTCCTCCTTTAAAAAATTACAACAGTACACTGTAAAAAAATACAGTAATAATTTGCAAACAAAGTTTACATATTAATTAAAAGATTAACACATTTTTGTATAGCAAAAGACAATTTGAAAGGATGTGCACCAAATGTAGAGTGCATTATTAAATTTTAGCACAAACATCAAAAAAAATTTTACACAGCCATTTTTTATCAGATAAGAAAAAAAGTATCTGTAACGTCAAAGGATTTCCCCCTCGAAAACGTTTCTGCTCTTTCACAAATTCTGTCGACATTCTTGATCAATATTTATTTCTTCTGCCCTTTTCGAAATAGAAAATGTTGCTGACCGCCAAAGTCGTGCTTCTTTTTTTTTGCTTGCAGAATTTGAGCATTTTAGAAAGAGAGAAAAAACAATGCAAAAGTATAAAAATGAATCATTGAAATTTTTGTTGTATTGCATAAATTTTTTTCAAACATTTTTCATTGTTTTTTTTATCACTTTTTAGAAGAAAGTTGTTTTAATATTTAATAGATGTTAAAAACTGAAATACAGCTGCTTTGAACTGATTAAAAATATAGTAAGATTTTCCTGAAAAAATATTTGCAAAAATTGCAAAACTGGACCATTTTTGTATATCAAAATGCAAAAAAAATTCCATTAACAATACTAAAACAAAATGTTCCATCAAATAATTCCAAAAAAAAACTTACAAAACTATTTTGCTTTCAAAATCTCAGATAATGTAATAAATAATTACAACTTGTAAAAATTATTTTTAAAGAAACAACAAGAAAATAAATCTTTTTGACTCCATTTTTACACTGATTATGCTAATATTTTTTTTTTATGTGAGCCCAAACTTGCCTCTAGGATTTACCATTTTGTATAGCAAAATGCAAAACAGAATCCTTGTACAGTACAGAAGCAAAATGTTCCATCAAATTCCAAAATACCTACAAAATTATTTGCTTTCAAAATCTCAGATAAAGTAATAAATGATTAAACCCTGTAAAAATAATTTTTAAATAAACAGTAAGTAAAAAAATAAATCATTTCTGCTCTATTTTTATTTTTTCATTAGAAGAAAAATCAAAAACTAATAATCCAACTTGAATAATTAAATTCTTTGATGTTTTACCGACATCGACACAACATCAAAGGCATTCCTTTACGAAAAGGTTTCTATTCTTTTCAAAATATGTAAAATTCTGTTGACATTTTTGGTCATACTTTATTTTCTTTATGCTTGTAGCATTTTTTCAAAGAGAAAAAACAATCCAAAAATTTAAAAATGAAGCATTACTATTTTTTGTGATGCCTTAATTTTTTTTTAAACAAAGAAACACAAAAACAGATCAATACCATGAGAACAAATGAAATTAGGTATTCGGGTGGTACTTGAAATTCTTGGGTCACAAGACAGCAAAAACAAATGGCACTGCACGAAAATATATCAGTTTTCCAGTCGACAGTCTCAGTCAGTTAAGGTTTGGTCTTATTTATTTTTCTTATTAAAATAATGGATGAATGTATTATTTGTTGGTCACCATTAATTTCATCTGATGCATATGCAATTACAAAATGTGGACATATTTTTCATGAAAAATGTATCAAAAAATGGTTAAAAGTAAGATAATAATTTATTTAACAACAAAAATGATTTAATTTTTTTTAGACTTCTATTAATTGTCCAAATTGCAATGTCAGAGCAAAAGAAAAGGACCTTATAAAATTGCAAACTCAAAAAGGTATTGGTCATAAAATTGAATCAAATGTTAATGTTGACTCTATCAAAGAATATACAGAAGTAACATTTTTTTAAATTGACAAGGAACCATATCAGCATGTCTAGGTTGGCTAAATCACCCGGGTGACTCCCCTTTAATCCCCTAAATTTGGATTTTGTCAGATTCATGTTTTAAGCAGCGAATTTGCATAACATTACTTTTGTTAAGGATGAAAATGGGGTTATTTTGGTTTTCTTTGGCAAAAAATACCATTAAAGTTCGTTATAAACGCTGTTTTTAAAAAAAACGGCGTTTTTGATCACCCATTTCCCCCGGGTGATCACCATTTGACCACCCTGAGCATGTCTTTTCGGTTTTGGTTCCAAAATATATTTAATTTGAATACTCACATGCTGAAACTGGTTCGACGTAATTATTAGCTGCCAATGGCTCCTTGTGCCATTCCCATTTTAACGCGATATTCACTGATAAAAATTTGTTTACATTCTGTTTACACGCTGCAATCAAAAATGTAACAGGTGCAAATGTAAACAGAATGTAACGTTTTCGTTGACATTTTGTAGACAAAATTGAAATGTTACATTAACATTTTGTTAACATTTTGTTGACATTTGGTTAACATTTTGTTGACATTTTGTTGATATTTTTTTACTGATTTTTTAGTGGTTTTTTAGTGTTTTTTACTGTTTTTTTATTCTAATTTTCGCATTTTACACAGTTTTTTAACGTTTTACGATTTATTTTATTCACAAATTAATGATTTACAATTAAAAATTAACAACAATAACGAACATGTGAACATCAATTAATGAAAAAACTGAAACATAAGCGTAAACAGCGTTCTTTATAAACATCACGATAAAATTGATTTTCATTTAGGTCTTCTGCAACACAACGATCATAAAGCATATAACAAATGCAAGAAACAGTGATGAAAGAGAGAGTAAAAGGACCATCATGTTGAACGACACGAATCAACCGACTTCAGCGACAGCATTTTCACGAAGGGAGCATGTACAGGTTGAATGACTTGAGGAGGATCCCATATTCTACGATAACGTTTGCATAATCGAAATCTAAAAATGTGGAAAAGAATTAATAGTAAATGTGAAGAACGGAATGCAAAAAAAGGTGAAGGAAACGGGGTTAAAAAGCGCAACTGCAATTTGCGTGTAGGAAAAAAGTGACCCTACAGGGCATGGGATTCTGTGAATCTGTGGGATAATGATTGAATAAAAATCATAAACGAACATACTTGTTTGAAAAACATATCAACTGCTGTACCATGAGAACATCGATCAATGAAAGGAATCACCAAAGGAACGGCTGGATGTTGCAAATCGTTTAACATATAAAGAGAAGAAGGTGGAACAATGTCCAGGTTGAACGACATGTAGAGAACCAAAAAAAATCAACAATTTGCATAATGTAAATCTGAAAAAAGGTTAAAAATAATTAATAGTGAATGTGAAGAAAATGCAGAAAAAAGGTGAAGAAGGAAAAGGGATTAAAAAAGCGCTAACAAAGTTAACAACTAAGTTCAACGAAAATGGAATATAAATCATACCAAAAAGTGCATCAGAAAATTTGAATTTGAAGAAATGATTAAAGAAATAAGCAAATGATTTTAAAAATGTGAAAATAAAAGAGCAATATGGCAGCAGCTTAAAAAAGAACAAAAGAAGCGGGTTAAGCACAAATCTCTCGCAGCGATTGTTTTTGTCACACGCGATGGTTTGCATTTGGCTTGAAAAAAAGAATTACATAATTCTGGTGGTTTTGTACAACTACTTTTACCTATTTTTTATTAAAAAGCATAGCAATATTAAAAATTCTAGTGCGCCTCTCGGAAAAACCATTACCTAACGATATCAACAGAATCTGGAGGAACATTACATTAGAGTTAGCGTTTTTGCGACATGTCCACACACGGTATTACGTCTTCTCGACTACATCGTTTTATCGGTTGAATAAATGATAACGATATAAACAATTTCCATAATCGTTCAAAAATCCCTGCAAAAGCAAAATTAGCTTAATCCTATGTCTACGTAAGCTTACATTTAACGCTTTTTCACGATCACGAATAGCAAATGTATCGGTAACATCGTAACGACGAATCATAAAGCAATGATTGAATGCGTTGCCGGATTGTTATGATCTATAAACACATAAAATATATAACAGCTTCGCTACAAAAATCAACTTACTTGGATCGTTCATCCCGACGGATTAAATCAATGATCTACATGCTCGACGGTTTTATTATTCAATGGAATCAAATGGCTGAACGATTGAAGCAAGATCTAGATGAAGGATGAACGTGAGAAGTAGCGTTCTAATGAACGATAAACGCAAAAATACGTAAAATACTAATGCCAGTGGACAATGAATGATTTGAGGATGACAACGAGAAGCAACGATGATACTGATATACCGTAAACATTATCTGAAACAACTAGAGTTAGTCATGCCAAAAAATTAAATATAAAAAACATACGTAAGTGGAAGGTATTTTAAGTATTCAACAAAAGCATCATGTTTGACCGATATCGATAGGAATACATTTTAGAATGTAGGAAATATCGAAAAATGTCAGAAAGAATACAGAAAGTTTTATTAATAAGAATAATTACCACAAAGAATGACACGCAAGTAAAAAAGGAAAAAAACTTAGAAAAAAAAGCGAAGAAGTAAAAGGAAGAAGAGGACAAACGCTCGAGTAACTTTCGAAAAAAAACGTAAAAGAGCCGCGAAGTTTGAATGTTCCTTCTTTCACTTTGCATTTTTTTGCGCTCGCTTTTTTGGTGGCTTCTCTTTTTATTGCGTTTTTTGAGTTGGGATATTCCTTTTTTTAATGCTAAAAGAGCATGTAATAAGTTTTAAGTTTTTAAAAATACTCAAAGAATTATGCTTTTTCGTCGCTGCCTTTAAAAAATTAGCAGCAGAATATCACTAAACAGCTAAAAGTGGTTAATTAGTATAAAAAACTTATTGCATGATTTTCAACAGAAAGAAGAAAAATCTCAACTCAAAAACGCAATGAAAAAAAAAGCAAGAAAAAAATGCAAAGTGAAAGAAGGAAAATTCAAACTTCGCGGGCCTTTTACGTTTTTCTTCGAAATTTCTCGAGCGTTTGTCCTCTTCTTCCTTTTACTTCTTCGCTTTTTTTTCTAAGTTTTTTTCCTTTTTTACTTGCGTGTCATTCTTTGTGGTAATTATTCTTATTAATAAAACTTTCTGTATTCTTTCTGACATTTTTCGATATTTCCTACATTCTAAAATGTATTCCTATCGATATCGGTCAAACATGATGCTTTTGTTGAATACTTAAAATACCTTCCACTTACGTATGTTTTTTATATTTAATTTTTTGGCATGACTAACTCTAGTTGTTTCAGATAATGTTTACGGTATATCAGTATCATCGTTGCTTCTCGTTGTCATCCTCAAATCATTCATTGTCCACTGGCATTAGTATTTTACGTATTTTTGCGTTTATCGTTCATTAGAACGCTACTTCTCACGTTCATCCTTCATCTAGATCTTGCTTCAATCGTTCAGCCATTTGATTCCATTGAATAATAAAACCGTCGAGCATGTAGATCATTGATTTAATCCGTCGGGATGAACGATCCAAGTAAGTTGATTTTTGTAGCGAAGCTGTTATATATTTTATGTGTTTATAGATCATAACAATCCGGCAACGCATTCAATCATTGCTTTATGATTCGTCGTTACGATGTTACCGATACATTTGCTATTCGTGATCGTGAAAAAGCGTTAAATGTAAGCTTACGTAGACATAGGATTAAGCTAATTTTGCTTTTGCAGGGATTTTTGAACGATTATGGAAATTGTTTATATCGTTATCATTTATTCAACCGATAAAACGATGTAGTCGAGAAGACGTAATACCGTGTGTGGACATGTCGCAAAAACGCTAACTCTAATGTAATGTTCCTCCAGATTCTGTTGATATCGTTAGGTAATGGTTTTTCCGAGAGGCGCACTAGAATTTTTAATATTGCTATGCTTTTTAATAAAAAATAGGTAAAAGTAGTTGTACAAAACCACCAGAATTATGTAATTCTTTTTTTCAAGCCAAATGCAAACCATCGCGTGTGACAAAAACAATCGCTGCGAGAGATTTGTGCTTAACCCGCTTCTTTTGTTCTTTTTTAAGCTGCTGCCATATTGCTCTTTTATTTTCACATTTTTAAAATCATTTGCTTATTTCTTTAATCATTTCTTCAAATTCAAATTTTCTGATGCACTTTTTGGTATGATTTATATTCCATTTTCGTTGAACTTAGTTGTTAACTTTGTTAGCGCTTTTTTAATCCCTTTTCCTTCTTCACCTTTTTTCTGCATTTTCTTCACATTCACTATTAATTATTTTTAACCTTTTTTCAGATTTACATTATGCAAATTGTTGATTTTTTTTGGTTCTCTACATGTCGTTCAACCTGGACATTGTTCCACCTTCTTCTCTTTATATGTTAAACGATTTGCAACATCCAGCCGTTCCTTTGGTGATTCCTTTCATTGATCGATGTTCTCATGGTACAGCAGTTGATATGTTTTTCAAACAAGTATGTTCGTTTATGATTTTTATTCAATCATTATCCCACAGATTCACAGAATCCCATGCCCTGTAGGGTCACTTTTTTCCTACACGCAAATTGCAGTTGCGCTTTTTAACCCCGTTTCCTTCACCTTTTTTTGCATTCCGTTCTTCACATTTACTATTAATTCTTTTCCACATTTTTAGATTTCGATTATGCAAACGTTATCGTAGAATATGGGATCCTCCTCAAGTCATTCAACCTGTACATGCTCCCTTCGTGAAAATGCTGTCGCTGAAGTCGGTTGATTCGTGTCGTTCAACATGATGGTCCTTTTACTCTCTCTTTCATCACTGTTTCTTGCATTTGTTATATGCTTTATGATCGTTGTGTTGCAGAAGACCTAAATGAAAATCAATTTTATCGTGATGTTTATAAAGAACGCTGTTTACGCTTATGTTTCAGTTTTTTCATTAATTGATGTTCACATGTTCGTTATTGTTGTTAATTTTTAATTGTAAATCATTAATTTGTGAATAAAATAAATCGTAAAACGTTAAAAAACTGTGTAAAATGCGAAAATTAGAATAAAAAAACAGTAAAAAACACTAAAAAACCACTAAAAAATCAGTAAAAAAATATCAACAAAATGTCAACAAAATGTTAACCAAATGTCAACAAAATGTTAACAAAATGTTAATGTAACATTTCAATTTTGTCTACAAAATGTCAACGAAAACGTTACATTCTGTTTACATTTGCACCTGTTACATTTTTGATTGCAGCGTGTAAACAGAATGTAAACAAATTTTTATCAGTGTTGTATGTTTAAAAATAAAAAATACCCTATTTATCAGTTTTAGACATTTTAAGCAGTAAAAAATCGTAATAGAAGTAATAAACGGCAAACAGCATTATAATTTAAAATTATTTCTCTTACGATTTTTAACAGTTTTAAATGTGTACAGCTGATAAAAAGGGTATTTATTTAAACATACAATATCGCGTTGTGGTAAGAATGCCAGACGGAGCCATGGGCAGCTAATAATTACGACGAATAAGTTTGAGCATGTGAGTATTCACATGAAATATATTTTGAAAGAACCCCAAAAAGACATGCTGATATGGTTTCTTGTGAAAAATTTTATTTTGAAAACTAAACTTTTAGACTGCTAATAACAACCCAAATTTTTGTGTTAATTCTTCCGTGAACAATTTCATGAAAACACATATGCATCAAAATCGTGACTTTGACATTGAATCAAAATTCCGAGAATTGGATGAAATTATTGCAAAAAATGAATCAAATTTCTCTCGCTGCGAAACATTTTTTGCAAATACCAAACATGAATTAGAAAATATCAAAACAAAAATTGAATCAAATTCTTTCGCTTTGAATAAAATTATCGCCGAAAATGAATTAAAAAATCGTCGTTGGGAAAATATGATTGCCGAAATAAAAACACGTCGCAGTTCCTTGGAAGAAAATCAAGCCCGTCTTGAAAATTTAAAAAATAATAGTAAATATACTGAGAAGGTCGGTGGATTTCTTTTTGAAGATATTGGTTTTGATTATTTTTTTGTTGGTTACCTTATTGCTTCTGCATGTGCTTTTAGATGGATATTTCGCTGATAAAATTAGCTTTTTATTCACATGATTGATTATCTCTTTTTTTTATGTTAGATTTTTTTATCGTCATTTATTCGTATATGCAAATTCGTATTTATTTTTATTTTTGGTCAGTTATTATCCAATAAAAATTAGTTCCAAAAACAATACACATTTCTCTCTTTTTCATCAATTGCATCATATTTATGAAAAGATAAAGCTTTCTAAATTTCTGGATTAACTTTGGTAAATTAAATAAATATCCGCAAAAGTCCAATCCAAAGAAACGATCACAAAATATTGTATTTAGACGACTACAAATTATCAGATTTAAAGAGATCACATCGATACGATGAATTTAAAAAAATCCATCAAATCGATACGATGAATTTAAATAAATCCATCAGATCGATACGATGAATTTAAATAAATCCATCACATCGATAGGATGAATTTAAATAAATCCATCACATCGATAGGATGAATTTAAATAAATCCATCACATCGATACGATGAACTTAAATAATTCCTTCCCATGGTTAGGATGAATTTAAAAAAATCCATCACATCGATAGGATGAATTTAAATAAATCCATCACATCGATACGATGAATTTAAATAATTCCTTCCCATCCATCACATCGATAGGATGAATTTAAATAATTCCTTCCCATGGTTAGGATGAATTTAAAAAAATCCATCACATCGATACGATGAATTTAAATAAATCCATCACATCGATAGGATGAATTTAAAAAAATCCATCACATCGATACGATGAATTTAAATAAATCCATCACATCGATAGGATGAATTGAAAAAAATCCATCACATCGATAGGATGAATTTAAATAAATCCATCACATCGATACGATGAATTTAAATAATTCCTTCCCATGGTTAGGATGAATTTAAAAAAATCCATCACATCGATACGATGAATTTAAATAAATCCATCACATCGATAGGATGAATTTAAAAAAATCCATCACATCGATAGGATGAATTTAAATAAATCCATCACATCGATACGATGAATTTAAATAATTCCTTCCCATGGTTAGGATGAATTTAAAAAAATCCATCACATCGATACGATGAATTTAAATAAATCCATCACATCGATAGGATGAATTTAAAAAAATCCATCACATCGATACGATGAATTTAAATAAATCCATCACATCGATAGGATGAATTGAAAAAAATCCATCACATCGATAGGATGAATTTAAATAAATCCATCACATCGATACGATGAATTTAAATAATTCCTTCCCATGGTTAGGATGAATTTAAAAAAATTCATCACATCGATACGATGAATTTAAAAAAATCCATCACATCGATAGGATGAATTTAAAAAAATCCATCACATCGATACGATGAATTTAAATAAATCCATCACATCGATAGGATGAATTTAAATAAATCCATCACATCGATACGATGAATTTAAAAAAATCCATCACATCGATACGATGAATTTAAAAAAATCCATCACATCGATACGATGAATTTAAATAAATCCATCACATCGATAGGATGAATTTAAAAAAATTCATCACATCGATACGATGAATTTAAAAAAATCCATCACATCGATAGGATGAATTTAAAAAAATCCATCACATCGATACGATGAATTTAAATAAATCCATCACATCGATAGGATGAATTTAAATAAATCCATCACATCGATACGATGAATTTAAAAAAATCCATCACATCGATACGATGAATTTAAAAAAATCCATCACATCGATACGATGAATTTAAATAAATCCATCACATCGATAGGATGAATTTAAAAAAATTCATCACATCGATACGATGAATTTAAAAAAATCCATCACATCGATAGGATGAATTTAAAAAAATCCATCACATCGATAGGATGAATTTAAAAAAATCCATCACATCGATACGATGAATTTAAAAAAATCCATCACATCGATACGATGAATTTAAATAAATCCATCACATCGATAGGATGAATTTAAAAAAATCCATCACATCGATACGATGAATTTAAAAAAATCCATCACATCGATAGGATGAATTTAAATAAATCCATCACATCGATAGGATGAATTTAAAAAAATCCATCACATCGATACGATGAATTTAAATAAATCCATCACATCGATACGATGAATTTAAAAAAATCCATCACATCGATACGATGAATTTAAATAAATCCATCACATCGATAGGATGAATTTAAAAAAATCCATCACATCGATACGATGAATTTAAAAAAATCCATCACATCGATACGATGAATTTAAAAAAATCCATCACATCGATAGGATGAATTTAAATAAATCCATCACATCGATAGGATGAATTTAAAAAAATCCATCACATCGATACGATGAATTTAAAAAAATCCATCACATCGATAGGATGAATTTAAAAAAATCCATCACATCGATACGATGAATTTAAATAAATCCATCACATCGATAGGATGAATTTAAAAAAATCCATCACATCGATACGATGAATTTAAATAAATCCATCACATCGATAGGATGAATTTAAAAAAATCCATCACATCGATACGATGAATTTAAAAAAATCCATCACATCGATACGATGAATTTAAATAAATCCATCACATCGATAGGATGAATTTAAAAAAATCCATCACATCGATACGATGAATTTAAAAAAATCCATCACATCGATACGATGAATTTAAATAAATCCATCACATCGATAGGATGAATTTAAAAAAATCCATCACATCGATACGATGAATTTAAATAAATCCATCACATCGATAGGATGAATTTAAAAAAATTCATCACATCGATACGATGAATTTAAAAAAATCCATCACATCGATAGGATGAATTTAAAAAAATCCATCACATCGATAGGATGAATTTAAAAAAATCCATCACATCGATACGATGAATTTAAAAAAATCCATCACATCGATACGATGAATTTAAATAAATCCATCACATCGATAGGATGAATTTAAAAAAATCCATCACATCGATACGATGAATTTAAAAAAATCCATCACATCGATAGGATGAATTTAAATAAATCCATCACATCGATAGGATGAATTTAAAAAAATCCATCACATCGATACGATGAATTTAAATAAATCCATCACATCGATACGATGAATTTAAAAAAATCCATCACATCGATACGATGAATTTAAATAAATCCATCACATCGATAGGATGAATTTAAAAAAATCCATCACATCGATACGATGAATTTAAATAAATCCATCACATCGATAGGATGAATTTAAAAAAATCCATCACATCGATACGATGAATTTAAAAAAATCCATCACATCGATACGATGAATTTAAAAAAATTCATCACATCGATACGATGAATTTAAAAAAATCCATCACATCGATAGGATGAATTTAAAAAAATCCATCACATCGATACGATGAATTTAAAAAAATCCATCACATCGATACGATGAATTTAAATAAATCCATCACATCGATAGGATGAATTTAAAAAAATCCATCACATCGATACGATGAATTTAAATAAATCCATCACATCGATAGGATGAATTTAAAAAAATCCATCACATCGATACGATGAATTTAAATAAATCCATCACATCGATAGGATGAATTTAAAAAAATCCATCACATCGATACGATGAATTTAAAAAAATCCATCACATCGATACGATGAATTTAAATAAATCCATCACATCGATAGGATGAATTTAAAAAAATCCATCACATCGATACGATGAATTTAAATAAATCCATCACATCGATAGGATGAATTTAAAAAAATCCATCACATCGATACGATGAATTTAAATAAATCCATCACATCGATAGGATGAATTTAAAAAAATCCATCACATCGATACGATGAATTTAAAAAAATCCATCACATCGATACGATGAATTTAAATAAATCCATCACATCGATAGGATGAATTTAAAAAAATCCATCACATCGATACGATGAATTTCAAAAAATCCATCACATCGATACGATGAATTTAAATAAATCCATCACATCGATAGGATGAATTTAAAAAAATCCATCACATCGATACGATGAATTTAAATAAATCCATCACATCGATAGGATGAATTTAAAAAAATTCATCACATCGATACGATGAATTTAAAAAAATCCATCACATCGATAGGATGAATTTAAATAAATCCATCAGATCGATACGATGAATTTAAATAAATCCATCACATCGATAGGATGAATTTAAAAAAATCCATCACATCGATAGGATGAATTTAAATAAATCCATCACATCGATAGGATGAATTTAAATAAATCCATCACATCGATACGATGAATTAAAATAAATCCATCACATCGATAGGATGAATTTAAAAAAATTCATCACATCGATACGATGAATTTAAAAAAATCCATCACATCGATAGGATGAATTTAAAAAAATCCATCACATCGATACGATGAATTTAAATAAATCCATCACATCGATAGGATGAATTTAAATAAATCCATCACATCGATACGATGAATTTAAATAATTCCTTCCCATGGTTAGGATGAATTTAAAAAAATCCATCACATCGATACGATGAATTTAAATAAATCCATCACATCGATAGGATGAATTTAAATAAATCCATCACATCGATACGATGAATTTAAATAATTCCTTCCCATCCATCACATCGATAGGATGAATTTAAAAAAATCCGTCACATCGATACGATGAATTTAAAAAAATCCATCACATCGATACGATGAATTTAAATAAATCCATCACATCGATAGGATGAATTTAAATAAATCCATCACATCGATAGGATGAATTTAAATAAATCCATCACATCGATACGATGAACTTAAATAATTCCTTCCTATGGTTAGGATGAATTTAAAAAAATCCATCACATCGATACGATGAATTTAAATAAATCCATCACATCGATAGGATGAATTTAAATAAATCCATCACATCGATACGATGAATTTAAATAAATCCATCACATCGATACGATGAATTTAAATAATTCCTTCCCATCCATCACATCGATAGGATGAATTTAAATAATTCCTTCCCATGGTTAGGATGAATTTAAAAAAATCCATCACATCGATACGATGAATTTAAATAAATCCATCACATCGATACGATGAATTTAAATAATTCCTTCCCATCCATCACATCGATAGGATAAATTTAAATAATTCCTTCCCATGGTTAGGATGAATTTAAATAAATCCATCACATCGATACGATGAATTTAAATAAATCCATCACATCGATACGATGAATTTAAAAAAATCCATCACATCGATACGATGAATTTAAATAAATCCATCACATCGATACGATGAATTTAAATAAATCCATCACATCGATACGATGAATTTAAAAAAATCCATCACATCGATACGATGAATTTAAATAAATCCATCACATCGATACGATGAATTTAAATAAATCCATCACATCGATAGGATGAATTGAAAAAAATCCATCACATCGATACGATGAATTTAAATAAATCCATCACATCGATACGATGAATTTAAAAAAATCCATCACATCGATACGATGAATTTAAATAAATCCATCACATCGATACGATGAATTTAAATAAATCCATCACATCGATAGGATGAATTTAAAAAAATCCATCACATCGATACGATGAATTTAAATAAATCCATCACATCGATAGGATGAATTTAAAAAAATCCATCACATCGATACGATGAATTTAAATAAATCCATCACATCGATAGGATGAATTGAAAAAAATCCATCACATCGATACGATGAATTTAAATAAATCCATCACATCGATACGATGAATTTAAAAAAATCCATCACATCGATACGATGAATTTAAATAATTCCTTCCCATGGTTAGGATGAATTTAAATAAATCCATCACATCGATACGATGAATTTAAATAAATCCATCACATCGATAGGATGAATTTAAAAAAATCCATCACATCGATACGATGAATTTAAATAAATCCATCACATCGATACGATGAATTTAAAAAAATCCATCACATCGATACGATGAATTTAAATAAATCCATCACATCGATACGATGAATTTAAATAAATCCATCACATCGATAGGATAAATTTAAATAATTCCTTCCCATGGTTAGGATGAATTTAAATAAATCCATCACATCGATAGGATGAATTTAAATAATTCCTTCCCATCCATCACATCGATAGGATAAATTTAAATAATTCCTTCCCATGGTTAGGATGAATTTAAATAAATCCATCACATCGATAGGATGAATTGAAAAAAATCCATCACATCGATACGATGAATTTAAATAAATCCATCACATCGATACGATGAATTTAAAAAAATCCATCACATCGATACGATGAATTTAAATAAATCCATCACATCGATACGATGAATTTAAAAAAATCCATCACATCGATACGATGAATTTAAATAATTCCTTCCCATGGTTAGGATGAATTTAAAAAAATCCATCACATCGATACGATGAATTTAAATAAATCCATCACATCGATACGATGAATTTAAAAAAATCCATCACATCGATACGATGAATTTAAATAAATCCATCACATCGATACGATGAATTTAAATAAATCCATCACATCGATAGGATGAATTTAAATAAATCCATCACATCGATAGGATGAATTTAAATAAATCCATCACATCGATACGATGAATTTAAAAAAATCCATCACATCGATACGATGAATTTAAATAAATCCATCACATCGATAGGATGAATTTAAAAAAATCCATCACATCGATACGATGAATTTAAATAAATCCATCACATCGATACGATGAATTTAAATAAATCCATCACATCGATAGGATAAATTTAAATAATTCCTTCCCATGGTTAGGATGAATTTAAATAAATCCATCACATCGATAGGATGAATTTAAATAATTCCTTCCCATGGTTAGGATGAATTTAAAAAAATCCATCACATCGATAGGATGAATTTAAATAAATCCATCACATCGATACGATGAATTTAAATAAATCCATCACATCGATACGATGAATTTAAATAAATCCATCACATCGATACGATGAATTTAAAAAAATCCATCACATCGATACGATGAATTTAAATAAATCCATCACATCGATACGATGAATTTAAATAATTCCTTCCCATGGTTAGGATGAATTTAAATAAATCCAACACATCGATACGATGAATTTAAATAAATCCATCACATCGATACGATGAATTTAAAAAAATCCATCACATCGATACGATGAATTTAAATAAATCCATCACATCGATACGATGAATTTAAATAAATCCATCACATCGATAGGATGAATTTAAAAAAATCCATCACATCGATACGATGAATTTAAATAAATCCATCACATCGATAGGATGAATTTAAATAAATCCATCACATCGATAGGATGAATTTAAATAAATCCATCACGTCGATAGGATGAATTTAAATAAATCCATCACATCGATACGATGAATTTAAAAAAATCCATCACATCGATACGATGAATTTAAATAAATCCATCACATCGATACGATGAATTTAAATAATTCCTTCCCATGGTTAGGATGAATTTAAATAAATCCATCACATCGATAGGATGAATTTAAAAAAATCCATCACATCGATACGATGAATTTAAAAAAATCCATCACATCGATAGGATGAATTTAAAAAAATCCATCACATCGATAGGATGAATTTAAAAAAATTCATCACATCGATACGATGAATTTAAAAAAATCCATCACATCGATAGGATGAATTTAAAAAAATCCATCACATCGATACGATGAATTTAAATAAATCCATCACATCGATAGGATGAATTTAAATAAATCCATCACATCGATACGATGAATTTAAATAATTCCTTCCCATGGTTAGGATGAATTTAAAAAAATCCATCACATCGATACGATGAATTTAAATAAATCCATCACATCGATAGGATGAATTTAAATAAATCCATCACATCGATACGATGAATTTAAATAAATCCATCACATCGATAGGATAAATTTAAATAATTCCTTCCCATGGTTAGGATGAATTTAAATAAATCCATCATATCGATAGGATGAATTTAAATAAATCCATCACATCGATAGGATGAATTTAAAAAAATCCATCACATCGATACGATGAATTTAAATAAATCCATCACATCGATAGGATGAATTGAAAAAAATCCATCACATCGATACGATGAATTTAAATAAATCCATCACATCGATACGATGAATTTAAAAAAATCCATCACATCGATACGATGAATTTAAATAAATCCATCACATCGATACGATGAATTTAAATAAATCCATCACATCGATAGGATAAATTTAAATAATTCCTTCCCATGGTTAGGATGAATTTAAATAAATCCATCACATCGATAGGATGAATTTAAATAATTCCTTCCCATGGTTAGGATGAATTTAAAAAAATCCATCACATCGATAGGATGAATTTAAATAAATCCATCACATCGATAGGATGAATTTAAATAAATCCATCACATCGATAGGATGAATTTAAATAAATCCATCACATCGATACGATGAATTTAAAAAAATCCATCACATCGATACGATGAATTTAAATAAATCCATCACATCGATACGATGAATTTAAATAATTCCTTCCCATGGTTAGGATGAATTTAAATAAATCCATCACATCGATAGGATGAATTTAAATAAATCCATCACATCGATAGGATGAATTGAAAAAAATCCATCACATCGATACGATGAATTTAAATAAATCCATCACATCGATACGATGAATTTAAAAAAATCCATCACATCGATACGATGAATTTAAAAAAATCCATCACATCGATAGGATGAATTTAAAAAAATCCATCACATCGATAGGATAAATTTAAATAATTCCTTCCCATGGTTAGGATGAATTTAAATAAATCCATCACATCGATAGGATGAATTTAAATAATTCCTTCCCATGGTTAGGATGAATTTAAAAAAATCCATCACATCGATAGGATGAATTTAAATAAATCCATCACATCGATAGGATGAATTTAAATAAATCCATCACATCGATAGGATGAATTTAAATAAATCCATCACATCGATACGATGAATTTAAAAAAATCCATCACATCGATACGATGAATTTAAATAAATCCATCACATCGATACGATGAATTTAAATAATTCCTTCCCATGGTTAGGATGAATTTAAATAAATCCATCACATCGATAGGATGAATTTAAATAAATCCATCACATCGATAGGATGAATTGAAAAAAATCCATCACATCGATACGATGAATTTAAATAAATCCATCACATCGATACGATGAATTTAAAAAAATCCATCACATCGATACGATGAATTTAAAAAAATCCATCACATCGATAGGATGAATTTAAAAAAATCCATCACATCGATAGGATAAATTTAAATAATTCCTTCCCATGGTTAGGATGAATTTAAATAAATCCATCACATCGATAGGATGAATTTAAATAATTCCTTCCCATGGTTAGGATGAATTTAAAAAAATCCATCACATCGATAGGATGAATTTAAATAAATCCATCACATCGATAGGATGAATTTAAATAAATCCATCACATCGATAGGATGAATTTAAATAAATCCATCACATCGATACGATGAATTTAAAAAAATCCATCACATCGATACGATGAATTTAAATAAATCCATCACATCGATACGATGAATTTAAATAATTCCTTCCCATGGTTAGGATGAATTTAAATAAATCCATCACATCGATAGGATGAATTTAAAAAAATCCATCACATCGATAGGATGAATTTAAAAAAATCCATCACATCGATAGGATGAATTTAAAAAAATCCATCACATCGATAGGATGAATTTAAAAAAATTCATCACATCGATACGATGAATTTAAAAAAATCCATCACATCGATAGGATGAATTTAAAAAAATCCATCACATCGATACGATGAATTTAAATAAATCCATCACATCGATAGGATGAATTTAAATAAATCCATCACATCGATACGATGAATTTAAATAATTCCTTCCCATGGTTAGGATGAATTTAAAAAAATCCATCACATCGATACGATGAATTTAAATAAATCCATCACATCGATAGGATGAATTTAAATAAATCCATCACATCGATACGATGAATATAAATAAATCCATCACATCGATACGATGAATTTAAATAATTCCTTCCCATCCATCACATCGATAGGATGAATTTAAAAAAATCCGTCACATCGATACGATGAATTTAAAAAAATCCATCACATCGATACGATGAATTTAAATAAATCCATCAGATCGATACGATGAATTTAAATAAATCCATCACATCGATAGGATGAATTTAAATAAATCCATCACATCGATAGGATGAATTTAAATAAATCCATCACATCGATACGATGAATTTAAATAAATCCATCACATCGATACGATGAACTTAAATAATTCCTTCCTATGGTTAGGATGAATTTAAAAAAATCCATCACATCGATACGATGAATTTAAATAAATCCATCACATCGATAGGATGAATTTAAATAAATCCATCACATCGATACGATGAATTTAAATAAATCCATCACATCGATACGATGAATTTAAATAATTCCTTCCCATCCATCACATCGATAGGATGAATTTAAATAATTCCTTCCCATGGTTAGGATGAATTTAAATAAATCCATCACATCGATACGATGAATTTAAATAAATCCATCACATCGATACGATGAATTTAAAAAAATCCATCACATCGATACGATGAATTTAAATAAATCCATCACATCGATACGATGAATTTAAATAATTCCTTCCCATGGTTAGGATGAATTTAAATAAATCCATCACATCGATACGATGAATTTAAATAAATCCATCACATCGATACGATGAATTTAAAAAAATCCATCACATCGATACGATGAATTTAAATAAATCCATCACATCGATACGATGAATTTAAATAAATCCATCACATCGATAGGATGAATTTAAAAAAATCCATCACATCGATACGATGAATTTAAATAATTCCTTCCCATGGTTAGGATGAATTTAAATAAATCCATCACATCGATAGGATGAATTTAAATAATTCCTTCCCATGGTTAGGATGAATTTAAAAAAATCCATCACATCGATAGGATGAATTTAAATAAATCCATCACATCGATAGGATGAATTTAAATAAATCCATCACATCGATAGGATGAATTTAAATAAATCCATCACATCGATACGATGAATTTAAAAAAATCCATCACATCGATACGATGAATTTAAATAAATCCATCACGTCGATACGATGAATTTAAATAATTCCTTCCCATGGTTAGGATGAATTTAAATAAATCCATCACATCGATACGATGAATTTAAATAAATCCATCACATCGATACGATGAATTTAAATAAATCCATCACATCGATACGATGAATTTAAAAAAATCCATCACATCGATACGATGAATTTAAATAAATCCATCACGTCGATACGATGAATTTAAATAATTCCTTCCCATGGTTAGGATGAATTTAAATAAATCCATCACATCGATACGATGAATTTAAAAAAATCCATCACATCGATAGGATGAATTTAAAAAAATCCATCACATCGATACGATGAATTTAAATAATTCCTTCCCATGGTTAGGATGAATTTAAATAAATCCATCACATCGATACGATGAATTTAAATAAATCCATCACATCGATACGATGAATTTAAATAAATCCATCACATCGATACGATGAATTTAAAAAAATCCATCACATCGATACGATGAATTTAAATAAATCCATCACGTCGATACGATGAATTTAAATAATTCCTTCCCATGGTTAGGATGAATTTAAATAAATCCATCACATCGATACGATGAATTTAAATAAATCCATCACATCGATACGATGAATTTAAATAAATCCATCACATCGATACGATGAATTTAAATAAATCCATCACATCGATAGAATGAATTTAAAAAAATCCATCACATCGATACGAAGAATTTAAATAAATCCATCACATCGATACGATGAATTTAAATAATTCCTTCCCATGGTTAGGATGAATTTAAATAAATCCATCACATCGATACGATGAATTTAAATAAATCCATCACATCGATACGATGAATTTAAATAAATCCATCACATCGATACGATGAATTTAAATAAATCCATCACATCGATACGATGAATTTAAATAAATCCATCATATCGATAGGATGAATTTAAAAAAATCCATCACATCGATACGAAGAATTTAAATAAATCCATCACATCGATACGATGAATTTAAATAATTCCTTCCCATGGTTAGGATGAATTTAAATAAATCCATCACATCGATACGATGAATTTAAATAAATCCATCACATCGATACGATGAATTTAAATAAATCCATCACATCGATACGATGAATTTAAAAAAATTCATCACATCGATACGATGAATTTAAAAAAATCCATCACATCGATAGGATGAATTTAAAAAAATCCATCACATCGATACGATGAATTTAAATAAATCCATCACATCGATAGGATGAATTTAAATAAATCCATCACATCGATACGATGAATTTAAATAATTCCTTCCCATGGTTAGGATGAATTTAAAAAAATCCATCACATCGATACGATGAATTTAAATAAATCCATCACATCGATAGGATGAATTTAAATAAATCCATCACATCGATACGATGAATATAAATAAATCCATCACATCGATACGATGAATTTAAATAAATCCATCACATCGATACGATGAATTTAAATAAATCCATCACATCGATAGGATAAATTTAAATAATTCCTTCCCATGGTTAGGATGAATTTAAATAAATCCATCACATCGATAGGATGAATTTAAATAATTCCTTCCCATGGTTAGGATGAATTTAAAAAAATCCATCACATCGATAGGATGAATTTAAATAAATCCATCACATCGATAGGATGAATTTAAATAAATCCATCACATCGATAGGATGAATTTAAATAAATCCATCACATCGATACGATGAATTTAAAAAAATCCATCACATCGATACGATGAATTTAAATAAATCCATCACATCGATACGATGAATTTAAATAATTCCTTCCCATGGTTAGGATGAATTTAAATAAATCCATCACATCGATAGGATGAATTTAAATAAATCCATCACATCGATAGGATGAATTGAAAAAAATCCATCACATCGATACGATGAATTTAAATAAATCCATCACATCGATAGGATGAATTTAAAAAAATCCATCACATCGATAGGATAAATTTAAATAATTCCTTCCCATGGTTAGGATGAATTTAAATAAATCCATCACATCGATAGGATGAATTTAAATAAATCCATCACATCGATACGATGAATTTAAAAAAATCCATCACATCGATACGATGAATTTAAAAAAATCCATCACATCGATAGGATGAATTTAAAAAAATCCATCACATCGATAGGATAAATTTAAATAATTCCTTCCCATGGTTAGGATGAATTTAAATAAATCCATCACATCGATAGGATGAATTTAAATAATTCCTTCCCATGGTTAGGATGAATTTAAAAAAATCCATCACATCGATAGGATGAATTTAAATAAATCCATCACATCGATAGGATGAATTTAAATAAATCCATCACATCGATAGGATGAATTTAAATAAATCCATCACATCGATACGATGAATTTAAAAAAATCCATCACATCGATACGATGAATTTAAATAAATCCATCACATCGATACGATGAATTTAAATAATTCCTTCCCATGGTTAGGATGAATTTAAATAAATCCATCACATCGATAGGATGAATTTAAAAAAATCCATCACATCGATAGGATGAATTTAAAAAAATCCATCACATCGATAGGATGAATTTAAAAAAATCCATCACATCGATAGGATGAATTTAAAAAAATTCATCACATCGATACGATGAATTTAAAAAAATCCATCACATCGATAGGATGAATTTAAAAAAATCCATCACATCGATACGATGAATTTAAATAAATCCATCACATCGATAGGATGAATTTAAATAAATCCATCACATCGATACGATGAATTTAAATAATTCCTTCCCATGGTTAGGATGAATTTAAAAAAATCCATCACATCGATACGATGAATTTAAATAAATCCATCACATCGATAGGATGAATTTAAATAAATCCATCACATCGATACGATGAATATAAATAAATCCATCACATCGATACGATGAATTTAAATAATTCCTTCCCATCCATCACATCGATAGGATGAATTTAAAAAAATCCGTCACATCGATACGATGAATTTAAAAAAATCCATCACATCGATACGATGAATTTAAATAAATCCATCAGATCGATACGATGAATTTAAATAAATCCATCACATCGATAGGATGAATTTAAATAAATCCATCACATCGATAGGATGAATTTAAATAAATCCATCACATCGATACGATGAATTTAAATAAATCCATCACATCGATACGATGAACTTAAATAATTCCTTCCTATGGTTAGGATGAATTTAAAAAAATCCATCACATCGATACGATGAATTTAAATAAATCCATCACATCGATAGGATGAATTTAAATAAATCCATCACATCGATACGATGAATTTAAATAAATCCATCACATCGATACGATGAATTTAAATAATTCCTTCCCATCCATCACATCGATAGGATGAATTTAAATAATTCCTTGCCATGGTTAGGATGAATTTAAATAAATCCATCACATCGATACGATGAATTTAAATAAATCCATCACATCGATACGATGAATTTAAAAAAATCCATCACATCGATACGATGAATTTAAATAAATCCATCACATCGATACGATGAATTTAAATAATTCCTTCCCATGGTTAGGATGAATTTAAATAAATCCATCACATCGATAGGATGAATTTAAATAAATCCATCACATCGATACGATGAATTTAAAAAAATCCATCACATCGATACGATGAATTTAAAAAAATCCATCACATCGATACGATGAATTTAAAAAAATCCATCACATCGATACGATGAATTTAAATAAATCCATCACATCGATACGATGAATTTAAATAAATCCATCACATCGATAGGATGAATTTAAATAAATCCATCACATCGATACGATGAATATAAATAAATCCATCACATCGATACGATGAATTTAAATAATTCCTTCCCATCCATCACATCGATAGGATGAATTTAAAAAAATCCGTCACATCGATACGATGAATTTAAAAAAATCCATCACATCGATACGATGAATTTAAATAAATCCATCAGATCGATACGATGAATTTAAATAAATCCATCACATCGATAGGATGAATTTAAATAAATCCATCACATCGATAGGATGAATTTAAATAAATCCATCACATCGATACGATGAATTTAAATAAATCCATCACATCGATACGATGAACTTAAATAATTCCTTCCTATGGTTAGGATGAATTTAAAAAAATCCATCACATCGATACGATGAATTTAAATAAATCCATCACATCGATAGGATGAATTTAAATAAATCCATCACATCGATACGATGAATTTAAATAAATCCATCACATCGATACGATGAATTTAAATAATTCCTTCCCATCCATCACATCGATAGGATGAATTTAAATAATTCCTTGCCATGGTTAGGATGAATTTAAATAAATCCATCACATCGATACGATGAATTTAAATAAATCCATCACATCGATACGATGAATTTAAAAAAATCCATCACATCGATACGATGAATTTAAATAAATCCATCACATCGATACGATGAATTTAAATAATTCCTTCCCATGGTTAGGATGAATTTAAATAAATCCATCACATCGATAGGATGAATTTAAATAAATCCATCACATCGATACGATGAATTTAAAAAAATCCATCACATCGATACGATGAATTTAAATAAATCCATCACATCGATACGATGAATTTAAATAAATCCATCACATCGATAGGATGAATTTAAAAAAATCCATCACATCGATACGATGAATTTAAATAAATCCATCACATCGATAGGATGAATTGAAAAAAATCCATCACATCGATAGGATAAATTTAAATAATTCCTTCCCATGGTTAGGATGAATTTAAATAAATCCATCACATCGATAGGATGAATTTAAATAATTCCTTCCCATGGTTAGGATGAATTTAAAAAAATCCATCACATCGATAGGATGAATTTAAATAAATCCATCACATCGATAGGATGAATTTAAATAAATCCATCACATCGATAGGATGAATTTAAATAAATCCATCACATCGATACGATGAATTTAAAAAAATCCATCACATCGATACGATGAATTTAAATAAATCCATCACATCGATACGATGAATTTAAATAATTCCTTCCCATGGTTAGGATGAATTTAAATAAATCCATCACATCGATACGATGAATTTAAATAAATCCATCACATCGATACGATGAATTTAAATAAATCCATCACATCGATACGATGAATTTAAATAAATCCATCACATCGATACGATGAATTTAAAAAAATCCATCACATCGATACGATGAATTTAAAAAAATCCATCACATCGATACGATGAATTTAAATAAATCCATCACATCGATACGATGAATTTAAATAAATCCATCACATCGATAGGATGAATTTAAAAAAATCCATCACATCGATACGAAGAATTTAAATAAATCCATCACATCGATACGATGAATTTAAATAATTCCTTCCCATGGTTAGGATGAATTTAAATAAATCCATCACATCGATAGGATGAATTTAAAAAAATCCATCACATCGATAGGATGAATTTAAAAAAATCCATCACATCGATAGGATGAATTTAAAAAAATCCATCACATCGATAGGATGAATTTAAAAAAATTCATCACATCGATACGATGAATTTAAAAAAATCCATCACATCGATAGGATGAATTTAAAAAAATCCATCACATCGATACGATGAATTTAAATAAATCCATCACATCGATAGGATGAATTTAAATAAATCCATCACATCGATACGATGAATTTAAATAATTCCTTCCCATGGTTAGGATGAATTTAAAAAAATCCATCACATCGATACGATGAATTTAAATAAATCCATCACATCGATAGGATGAATTTAAATAAATCCATCACATCGATACGATGAATATAAATAAATCCATCACATCGATACGATGAATTTAAATAATTCCTTCCCATCCATCACATCGATAGGATGAATTTAAAAAAATCCGTCACATCGATACGATGAATTTAAAAAAATCCATCACATCGATACGATGAATTTAAATAAATCCATCAGATCGATACGATGAATTTAAATAAATCCATCACATCGATAGGATGAATTTAAATAAATCCATCACATCGATAGGATGAATTTAAATAAATCCATCACATCGATACGATGAATTTAAATAAATCCATCACATCGATACGATGAACTTAAATAATTCCTTCCTATGGTTAGGATGAATTTAAAAAAATCCATCACATCGATACGATGAATTTAAATAAATCCATCACATCGATAGGATGAATTTAAATAAATCCATCACATCGATACGATGAATTTAAATAAATCCATCACATCGATACGATGAATTTAAATAATTCCTTCCCATCCATCACATCGATAGGATGAATTTAAATAATTCCTTCCCATGGTTAGGATGAATTTAAATAAATCCATCACATCGATACGATGAATTTAAATAAATCCATCACATCGATACGATGAATTTAAAAAAATCCATCACATCGATACGATGAATTTAAATAAATCCATCACATCGATACGATGAATTTAAATAATTCCTTCCCATGGTTAGGATGAATTTAAATAAATCCATCACATCGATAGGATGAATTTAAATAAATCCATCACATCGATACGATGAATTTAAAAAAATCCATCACATCGATACGATGAATTTAAATAAATCCATCACATCGATACGATGAATTTAAATAAATCCATCACATCGATAGGATGAATTTAAAAAAATCCATCACATCGATACGATGAATTTAAATAAATCCATCACATCGATAGGATGAATTGAAAAAAATCCATCACATCGATAGGATAAATTTAAATAATTCCTTCCCATGGTTAGGATGAATTTAAATAAATCCATCACATCGATAGGATGAATTTAAATAATTCCTTCCCATGGTTAGGATGAATTTAAAAAAATCCATCACATCGATAGGAT
Source organism: Panagrolaimus sp. LJ2414 (assembly GCA_024447195.1). Classification (NCBI taxonomy): domain Eukaryota; kingdom Metazoa; phylum Nematoda; class Chromadorea; order Rhabditida; family Panagrolaimidae; genus Panagrolaimus; species Panagrolaimus sp. LJ2414. The sequence goes on along the minus strand of JAMRXY010000076.1, from coordinate 244,053 downwards.
GAATTTAAATAAATCCATCACATCGATAGGATGAATTTAAATAAATCCATCACATCGATAGGATGAATTTAAATAAATCCATCACATCGATACGATGAATTTAAAAAAATCCATCACATCGATACGATGAATTTAAATAAATCCATCACATCGATACGATGAATTTAAATAATTCCTTCCCATGGTTAGGATGAATTTAAATAAATCCATCACATCGATACGATGAATTTAAATAAATCCATCACATCGATACGATGAATTTAAATAAATCCATCACATCGATACGATGAATTTAAATAAATCCATCACATCGATACGATGAATTTAAAAAAATCCATCACATCGATACGATGAATTTAAAAAAATCCATCACATCGATACGATGAATTTAAATAAATCCATCACATCGATACGATGAATTTAAATAAATCCATCACATCGATAGGATGAATTTAAAAAAATCCATCACATCGATACGAAGAATTTAAATAAATCCATCACATCGATACGATGAATTTAAATAATTCCTTCCCATGGTTAGGATGAATTTAAATAAATCCATCACATCGATACGATGAATTTAAATAAATCCATCACATCGATACGATGAATTTAAATAAATCCATCACATCGATACGATGAATTTAAATAAATCCATCACATCGATACGATGAATTTAAATAAATCCATCATATCGATAGGATGAATTTAAAAAAATCCATCACATCGATACGAAGAATTTAAATAAATCCATCACATCGATACGATGAATTTAAATAATTCCTTCCCATGGTTAGGATGAATTTAAATAAATCCATCACATCGATACGATGAATTTAAATAAATCCATCACATCGATACGATGAATTTAAAAAAATCCATCACATCGATACGAAGAATTTAAATAAATCCATCACATCGATACGATGAATTTAAATAATTCCTTCCCATGGTTAGGATGAATTTAAATAAATCCATCACATCGATACGATGAATTTAAATAAATCCATCACATCGATACGATGAATTTAAATAAATCCATCACATCGATACGATGAATTTAAATAAATCCATCACATCGATACGATGAATTTAAAAAAATCCATCACATCGATACGATGAATTTAAATAATTCCTTCCCATGGTTAGGATGAATTTAAATAAATCCATCACATCGATACGATGAATTTAAATAAATCCATCACATCGATACGATGAATTTAAATAAATCCATCACATCGATACGATGAATTTAAATAAATCCATCACATCGATACGATGAATTTAAATAAATCCATCACATCGATACGATGAATTTAAATAAATCCATCACATCGATACGATGAATTTAAAAAAATCCATCACATCGATACGATGAATTTAAAAAAATCCATCACATCGATACGATGAATTTAAATAAATCCATCACATCGATACGATGAATTTAAATAAATCCATCACATCGATACGATGAATTTAAAAAAATCCATCACATCGATACGATGAATTTAAAAAAATCCATCACATCGATACGATGAATTTAAAAAAATCCATCACATCGATACGATGAATTTAAATAAATCCATCACATCGATACGATGAATTTAAATAAATCCATCACATCGATACGATGAATTTAAAAAAATCCATCACATCGATACGATGAATTTAAATAAATCCATCACATCGATACGATGAATTTAAATAAATCCATCACATCGATAGGATGAATTTAAAAAAATCCATCACATCGATACGATGAATTTAAATAAATCCATCACATCGATACGATGAATTTAAATAAATCCATCACATCGATACGATGAATTTAAATAAATCCATCACATCGATACGATGAATTTAAATAAATCCATCACATCGATACGATGAATTTAAAAAAATCCATCACATCGATACGATGAATTTAAAAAAATCCATCACATCGATACGATGAATTTAAATAAATCCATCACATCGATACGATGAATTTAAATAAATCCATCACATCGATAGGATGAATTTAAAAAAATCCATCACATCGATACGATGAATTTAAATAAATCCATCACATCGATAGGATGAATTGAAAAAAATCCATCACATCGATAGGATAAATTTAAATAATTCCTTCCCATGGTTAGGATGAATTTAAATAAATCCATCACATCGATACGATGAATTTAAATAAATCCATCACATCGATACGATGAATTTAAATAAATCCATCACATCGATACGATGAATTTAAATAAATCCATCACATCGATACGATGAATTTAAATAAATCCATCATATCGATACGATGAATTTAAATAAATCCATCACATCGATACGATGAATTTAAATAAATCCATCACATCGATACGATGAATTTAAATAAATCCATCACATCGATACGATGAATTTAAATAAATCCATCACATCGATACGATGAATTTAAAAAAATCCATCACATCGATACGATGAATTTAAAAAAATCCATCACATCGATACGATGAATTTAAATAAATCCATCACATCGATACGATGAATTTAAATAAATCCATCACATCGATACGATGAATTTAAAAAAATCCATCACATCGATACGATGAATTTAAAAAAATCCATCACATCGATACGATGAATTTAAATAAATCCATCACATCGATACGATGAATTTAAATAAATCCATCACATCGATACGATAAATTTAAATAAATCCATCACATCGATACGATGAATTTAAATAAATCCATCACATCGATACGATGAATTTAAAAAAATCCATCACATCGATACGATGAATTTAAAAAAATCCATCACATCGATACGATGAATTTAAATAAATCCATCACATCGATACGATGAATTTAAATAAATCCATCACATCGATAGGATGAATTTAAAAAAATCCATCACATCGATACGATGAATTTAAATAAATCCATCACATCGATAGGATGAATTGAAAAAAATCCATCACATCGATAGGATAAATTTAAATAATTCCTTCCCATGGTTAGGATGAATTTAAATAAATCCATCACATCGATACGATGAATTTAAATAAATCCATCACATCGATACGATGAATTTAAATAAATCCATCACATCGATACGATGAATTTAAATAAATCCATCACATCGATACGATGAATTTAAATAAATCCATCATATCGATACGATGAATTTAAATAAATCCATCACATCGATACGATGAATTTAAATAAATCCATCACATCGATACGATGAATTTAAATAAATCCATCACATCGATACGATGAATTTAAATAAATCCATCACATCGATACGATGAATTTAAAAAAATCCATCACATCGATACGATGAATTTAAATAAATCCATCACATCGATACGATGAATTTAAATAAATCCATCACATCGATACGATGAATTTAAATAATTCCTTCCCATGGTTAGGATGAATTTAAATAAATCCATCACATCGATACGATGAATTTAAATAAATCCATCACATCGATACGATGAATTTAAATAAATCCATCACATCGATACGATGAATTTAAATAAATCCATCACATCGATACGATGAATTTAAATAAATCCATCATATCGATAGGATGAATTTAAAAAAATCCATCACATCGATACGATGAATTTAAATAAATCCATCACATCGATACGATGAATTTAAATAAATCCATCACATCGATACGATGAATTTAAATAAATCCATCACATCGATACGAAGAATTTAAATAAATCCATCACATCGATACGATGAATTTAAATAATTCCTTCCCATGGTTAGGATGAATTTAAATAAATCCATCACATCGATACGATGAATTTAAATAAATCCATCACATCGATACGATGAATTTAAATAATTCCTTCCCATGGTTAGGATGAATTTAAATAAATCCATCACATCGATACGATGAATTTAAATAAATCCATCACATCGATACGATGAATTTAAAAAAATCCATCACATCGATACGATGAATTTAAATAAATCCATCACATCGATACGATGAATTTAAATAAATCCATCATATCGATAGGATGAATTTAAAAAAATCCATCACATCGATACGAAGAATTTAAATAAATCCATCACATCGATACGATGAATTTAAATAAATCCATCACATCGATACGATGAATTTAAATAAATCCATCACATCGATACGATGAATTTAAAAAAATCCATCACATCGATACGATGAATTTAAATAAATCCATCACATCGATACGATGAATTTAAATAAATCCATCACATCGATAGGATGAATTTAAAAAAATCCATCACATCGATACGATGAATTTAAATAAATCCATCACATCGATAGGATGAATTGAAAAAAATCCATCACATCGATAGGATAAATTTAAATAATTCCTTCCCATGGTTAGGATGAATTTAAATAAATCCATCACATCGATAGGATGAATTTAAATAAATCCATCACATCGATACGATGAATTTAAAAAAATCCATCACATCGATACGATGAATTTAAATAAATCCATCACATCGATACGATGAATTTAAATAAATCCATCACATCGATACGATGAATTTAAAAAAATCCATCACATCGATACGATGAATTTAAATAAATCCATCACATCGATAGGATGAATTGAAAAAAATCCATCACATCGATAGGATAAATTTAAATAATTCCTTCCCATGGTTAGGATGAATTTAAATAAATCCATCACATCGATAGGATGAATTTAAATAAATCCATCACATCGATAGGATGAATTTAAAAAAATCCATCACATCGATACGATGAATTTAAATAAATCCATCACATCGATAGGATGAATTGAAAAAAATCCATCACATCGATAGGATAAATTTAAATAATTCCTTCCCATGGTTAGGATGAATTTAAATAAATCCATCACATCGATAGGATGAATTTAAATAAATCCATCACATCGATACGATGAATTTAAAAAAATCCATCACATCGATACGATGAATTTAAATAAATCCATCACATCGATACGATGAATTTAAATAAATCCATCACATCGATACGATGAATTTAAAAAAATCCATCACATCGATACGATGAATTTAAATAAATCCATCACATCGATAGGATGAATTGAAAAAAATCCATCACATCGATAGGATAAATTTAAATAATTCCTTCCCATGGTTAGGATGAATTTAAATAAATCCATCACATCGATAGGATGAATTTAAATAAATCCATCACATCGATAGGATGAATTTAAATAAATCCATCACATCGATACGATGAATTTAAAAAAATCCATCACATCGATACGATGAATTTAAATAAATCCATCACATCGATACGATGAATTTAAATAAATCCATCACATCGATAGGATGAATTTAAATAAATCCATCACATCGATAGGATGAATTTAAAAAAATCCATCACATCGATACGATGAATTTAAATAAATCCATCATATCGATAGGATGAATTTAAATAAATCCATCACATCGATACGATGAACTTAAATAAATCCATCACATCGATACGATGAATTTAAATAATTCCTTCCCATCCATCACATCGATAGGATGAATTTAAATAATTCCTTCCCATGGTTAGGATGAATTTAAAAAAATCCATCACATCGATACGATGAATTTAAATAAATCCATCACATCGATAGGATGAATTTAAATAAATCCATCACATCGATACGATGAATTTAAAAAAATCCATCACATCGATACGATGAATTTAAATAAATCCATCACATCGATACGATGAATTTAAATAAATCCATCACATCGATACGATGAATTTAAAAAAATCCATCACATCGATACGATGAATTTAAATAAATCCATCACATCGATAGGATGAATTGAAAAAAATCCATCACATCGATAGGATAAATTTAAATAATTCCTTCCCATGGTTAGGATGAATTTAAATAAATCCATCACATCGATAGGATGAATTTAAATAAATCCATCACATCGATAGGATGAATTGAAAAAAATCCATCACATCGATAGGATAAATTTAAATAATTCCTTCCCATGGTTAGGATGAATTTAAATAAATCCATCACATCGATACGATGAATTTAAATAAATCCATCACATCGATACGATGAATTTAAATAAATCCATCACATCGATACGATGAATTTAAATAAATCCATCACATCGATACGATGAATTTAAAAAAATCCATCACATCGATACGATGAATTTAAATAAATCCATCACATCGATACGATGAATTTAAATAAATCCATCACATCGATACGATGAATTTAAATAATTCCTTCCCATGGTTAGGATGAATTTAAATAAATCCATCACATCGATACGATGAATTTAAATAAATCCATCACATCGATAGGATGAATTGAAAAAAATCCATCACATCGATAGGATAAATTTAAATAATTCCTTCCCATGGTTAGGATGAATTTAAATAAATCCATCACATCGATAGGATGAATTTAAATAAATCCATCACATCGATAGGATGAATTGAAAAAAATCCATCACATCGATAGGATAAATTTAAATAATTCCTTCCCATGGTTAGGATGAATTTAAATAAATCCATCACATCGATACGATGAATTTAAATAAATCCATCACATCGATACGATGAATTTAAATAAATCCATCACATCGATACGATGAATTTAAATAAATCCATCACATCGATACGATGAATTTAAATAAATCCATCATATCGATACGATGAATTTAAATAAATCCATCACATCGATACGATGAATTTAAATAAATCCATCACATCGATACGATGAATTTAAATAAATCCATCACATCGATACGATGAATTTAAATAAATCCATCACATCGATACGATGAATTTAAAAAAATCCATCACATCGATACGATGAATTTAAATAAATCCATCACATCGATACGATGAATTTAAATAAATCCATCACATCGATACGATGAATTTAAATAATTCCTTCCCATGGTTAGGATGAATTTAAATAAATCCATCACATCGATACGATGAATTTAAATAAATCCATCACATCGATACGATGAATTTAAATAAATCCATCACATCGATACGATGAATTTAAATAAATCCATCATATCGATAGGATGAATTTAAAAAAATCCATCACATCGATACGAAGAATTTAAATAAATCCATCACATCGATACGATGAATTTAAATAATTCCTTCCCATGGTTAGGATGAATTTAAATAAATCCATCACATCGATACGATGAATTTAAATAAATCCATCACATCGATACGATGAATTTAAATAATTCCTTCCCATGGTTAGGATGAATTTAAATAAATCCATCACATCGATACGATGAATTTAAATAAATCCATCACATCGATACGATGAATTTAAAAAAATCCATCACATCGATACGATGAATTTAAATAAATCCATCACATCGATACGATGAATTTAAATAAATCCATCATATCGATAGGATGAATTTAAAAAAATCCATCACATCGATACGAAGAATTTAAATAAATCCATCACATCGATACGATGAATTTAAATAAATCCATCACATCGATACGATGAATTTAAATAAATCCATCACATCGATACGATGAATTTAAAAAAATCCATCACATCGATACGATGAATTTAAATAAATCCATCACATCGATACGATGAATTTAAATAAATCCATCACATCGATAGGATGAATTTAAAAAAATCCATCACATCGATACGATGAATTTAAATAAATCCATCACATCGATAGGATGAATTGAAAAAAATCCATCACATCGATAGGATAAATTTAAATAATTCCTTCCCATGGTTAGGATGAATTTAAATAAATCCATCACATCGATAGGATGAATTTAAATAAATCCATCACATCGATACGATGAATTTAAAAAAATCCATCACATCGATACGATGAATTTAAATAAATCCATCACATCGATACGATGAATTTAAATAAATCCATCACATCGATACGATGAATTTAAAAAAATCCATCACATCGATACGATGAATTTAAATAAATCCATCACATCGATAGGATGAATTGAAAAAAATCCATCACATCGATAGGATAAATTTAAATAATTCCTTCCCATGGTTAGGATGAATTTAAATAAATCCATCACATCGATAGGATGAATTTAAATAAATCCATCACATCGATAGGATGAATTTAAATAAATCCATCACATCGATACGATGAATTTAAAAAAATCCATCACATCGATACGATGAATTTAAATAAATCCATCACATCGATACGATGAATTTAAATAAATCCATCACATCGATAGGATGAATTTAAATAAATCCATCATATCGATAGGATGAATTTAAAAAAATCCATCACATCGATACGATGAATTTAAATAAATCCATCATATCGATAGGATGAATTTAAAAAAATCCATCACATCGATACGATGAATTTAAATAAATCCATCACATCGATACGATGAATTTAAATAAATCCATCATATCGATAGGATGAATTGAAAAAAATCCATCACATCGATAGGATAAATTTAAATAATTCCTTCCCATGGTTAGGATGAATTTAAATAAATCCATCACATCGATAGGATGAATTTAAATAAATCCATCACATCGATAGGATGAATTTAAATAAATCCATCACATCGATACGATGAATTTAAAAAAATCCATCACATCGATACGATGAATTTAAATAAATCCATCACATCGATACGATGAATTTAAATAAATCCATCACATCGATAGGATGAATTTAAATAAATCCATCACATCGATAGGATAAATTTAAATAATTCCTTCCCATGGTTAGGATGAATTTAAATAAATCCATCACATCGATAGGATGAATTTAAATAAATCCATCACATCGATAGGATGAATTTAAATAAATCCATCACATCGATACGATGAATTTAAAAAAATCCATCACATCGATACGATGAATTTAAAAAAATCCATCACATCGATACGATGAATTTAAATAAATCCATCACATCGATACGATGAATTTAAATAAATCCATCACATCGATACGATGAATTTAAATAAATCCATCATATCGATAGGATGAATTGAAAAAAATCCATCACATCGATAGGATAAATTTAAATAATTCCTTCCCATGGTTAGGATGAATTTAAATAAATCCATCACATCGATAGGATGAATTTAAATAAATCCATCACATCGATACGATGAATTTAAAAAAATCCATCACATCGATACGATGAATTTAAAAAAATCCATCACATCGATACGATGAATTTAAAAAAATCCATCACATCGATACGATGAATTTAAATAAATCCATCACATCGATACGATGAATTTAAATAAATCCATCATATCGATAGGATGAATTGAAAAAAATCCATCACATCGATAGGATAAATTTAAATAATTCCTTCCCATGGTTAGGATGAATTTAAATAAATCCATCACATCGATAGGATGAATTTAAATAAATCCATCACATCGATAGGATGAATTTAAATAAATCCATCACATCGATACGATGAATTTAAAAAAATCCATCACATCGATACGATGAATTTAAAAAAATCCATCACATCGATACGATGAATTTAAATAAATCCATCACATCGATACGATGAATTTAAAAAAATCCATCACATCGATACGATGAATTTAAAAAAATCCATCACATCGATACGATGAATTTAAATAAATCCATCATATCGATAGGATGAATTGAAAAAAATCCATCACATCGATAGGATAAATTTAAATAATTCCTTCCCATGGTTAGGATGAATTTAAATAAATCCATCACATCGATAGGATGAATTTAAATAAATCCATCACATCGATAGGATGAATTTAAATAAATCCATCACATCGATACGATGAATTTAAAAAAATCCATCACATCGATACGATGAATTTAAATAAATCCATCACATCGATACGATGAATTTAAATAAATCCATCACATCGATAGGATGAATTTAAATAAATCCATCACATCGATAGGATAAATTTAAATAATTCCTTCCCATGGTTAGGATGAATTTAAATAAATCCATCACATCGATAGGATGAATTTAAATAAATCCATCACATCGATAGGATGAATTTAAATAAATCCATCACATCGATACGATGAATTTAAAAAAATCCATCACATCGATACGATGAATTTAAATAAATCCATCACATCGATACGATGAATTTAAATAAATCCATCACATCGATAGGATGAATTGAAAAAAATCCATCACATCGATAGGATAAATTTAAATAATTCCTTCCCATGGTTAGGATGAATTTAAATAAATCCATCACATCGATAGGATGAATTTAAATAAATCCATCACATCGATAGGATGAATTTAAATAAATCCATCACATCGATACGATGAATTTAAATAAATCCATCACATCGATACGATGAATTTAAAAAAATCCATCACATCGATACGATGAATTTAAATAAATCCATCACATCGATAGGATGAATTGAAAAAAATCCATCACATCGATAGGATAAATTTAAATAATTCCTTCCCATGGTTAGGATGAATTTAAATAAATCCATCACATCGATAGGATGAATTTAAATAAATCCATCACATCGATAGGATGAATTTAAATAAATCCATCACATCGATAGGATGAATTGAAAAAAATCCATCACATCGATAGGATAAATTTAAATAATTCCTTCCCATGGTTAGGATGAATTTAAATAAATCCATCACATCGATAGGATGAATTTAAATAAATCCATCACATCGATACGATGAATTTAAAAAAATCCATCACATCGATACGATGAATTTAAATAAATCCATCACATCGATACGATGAATTTAAATAAATCCATCACATCGATACGATGAATTTAAAAAAATCCATCACATCGATACGATGAATTTAAATAAATCCATCACATCGATAGGATGAATTGAAAAAAATCCATCACATCGATAGGATAAATTTAAATAATTCCTTCCCATGGTTAGGATGAATTTAAATAAATCCATCACATCGATAGGATGAATTTAAATAAATCCATCACATCGATAGGATGAATTTAAATAAATCCATCACATCGATACGATGAATTTAAAAAAATCCATCACATCGATACGATGAATTTAAATAAATCCATCACATCGATACGATGAATTTAAATAAATCCATCACATCGATAGGATGAATTTAAATAAATCCATCATATCGATAGGATGAATTTAAAAAAATCCATCACATCGATACGATGAATTTAAATAAATCCATCATATCGATAGGATGAATTTAAAAAAATCCATCACATCGATACGATGAATTTAAATAAATCCATCAGATCAATAGGATGAATTGAAAAAAATCCATCACATCGATAGGATAAATTTAAATAATTCCTTCCCATGGTTAGGATGAATTTAAATAAATCCATCACATCGATAGGATGAATTTAAATAAATCCATCACATCGATAGGATGAATTTAAATAAATCCATCACATCGATACGATGAATTTAAAAAAATCCATCACATCGATACGATGAATTTAAATAAATCCATCACATCGATACGATGAATTTAAATAAATCCATCACATCGATAGGATGAATTTAAATAAATCCATCACATCGATAGGATAAATTTAAATAATTCCTTCCCATGGTTAGGATGAATTTAAATAAATCCATCACATCGATAGGATGAATTTAAATAAATCCATCACATCGATAGGATGAATTTAAATAAATCCATCACATCGATACGATGAATTTAAAAAAATCCATCACATCGATACGATGAATTTAAATAAATCCATCACATCGATACGATGAATTTAAATAAATCCATCACATCGATAGGATGAATTGAAAAAAATCCATCACATCGATAGGATAAATTTAAATAATTCCTTCCCATGGTTAGGATGAATTTAAATAAATCCATCACATCGATAGGATGAATTTAAATAAATCCATCACATCGATAGGATGAATTTAAATAAATCCATCACATCGATACGATGAATTTAAATAAATCCATCACATCGATACGATGAATTTAAAAAAATCCATCACATCGATACGATGAATTTAAATAAATCCATCACATCGATAGGATGAATTGAAAAAAATCCATCACATCGATAGGATAAATTTAAATAATTCCTTCCCATGGTTAGGATGAATTTAAATAAATCCATCACATCGATAGGATGAATTTAAATAAATCCATCACATCGATAGGATGAATTTAAATAAATCCATCACATCGATACGATGAATTTAAAAAAATCCATCACATCGATACGATGAATTTAAATAAATCCATCACATCGATACGATGAATTTAAATAAATCCATCACATCGATAGGATGAATTTAAATAAATCCATCACATCGATACGATGAATTTAAATAAATCCATCACATCGATAGGATGAATTTAAATAAATCCATCACATCGATAGGATGAATTTAAAAAAATCCATCACATCGATACGATGAATTTAAATAAATCCATCAGATCGATAGGATGAATTGAAAAAAATCCATCACATCGATAGGATAAATTTAAATAATTCCTTCCCATGGTTAGGATGAATTTAAATAAATCCATCACATCGATAGGATGAATTTAAATAAATCCATCACATCGATAGGATGAATTTAAATAAATCCATCACATCGATACGATGAATTTAAAAAAATCCATCACATCGATACGATGAATTTAAATAAATCCATCACATCGATACGATGAATTTAAATAAATCCATCACATCGATAGGATGAATTTAAATAAATCCATCACATCGATAGGATGAATTTAAAAAAATCCATCACATCGATACGATGAATTTAAATAAATCCATCATATCGATAGGATGAATTTAAAAAAATCCATCACATCGATACGATGAATTTAAATAAATCCATCAGATCGATACGATGAATTTAAATAAATCCATCACATCGATAGGATGAATTTAAATAAATCCATCACATCGATAGGATGAATTTAAATAAATCCATCACATCGATACGATGAACTTAAATAAATCCATCACATCGATACGATGAATTTAAATAATTCCTTCCCATCCATCACATCGATAGGATGAATTTAAATAATTCCTTCCCATGGTTAGGATGAATTTAAAAAAATCCATCACATCGATACGATGAATTTAAATAAATCCATCACATCGATAGGATGAATTTAAATAAATCCATCAGATCGATACGATGAATTTAAATAAATCCATCACATCGATAGGATGAATTTAAATAAATCCATCACATCGATAGGATGAATTTAAATAAATCCATCACATCGATACGATGAACTTAAATAAATCCATCACATCGATACGATGAATTTAAATAATTCCTTCCCATCCATCACATCGATAGGATGAATTTAAATAATTCCTTCCCATGGTTAGGATGAATTTAAAAAAATCCATCACATCGATACGATGAATTTAAATAAATCCATCACATCGATACGATGAATTTAAATAATTCCTTCCCATGGTTAGGATGAATTTAAAAAAATCCATCACATCGATACGATGAATTTAAATAATTCCTTCCCATGGTTAGGATGAATTTAAATAAATCCATCACATCGATACGATGAATTTAAATAATTCCTTCCCATGGTTAGGATGAATTTAAAAAAATCCATCACATCGATACGATGAATTTAAATAATTCCTTCCCATGGTTAGGATGAATTTAAAAAAATCCATCACATCGATACGATGAATTTAAATAATTCCTTCCCATGGTTAGGATGAATTTAAATAAATCCATCACATCGATACGATGAATTTAAATAATTCCTTCCCATGGTTAGGATGAATTTAAAAAAATCCATCACATCGATACGATGAATTTAAATAAATCCATCACATCGATACGATGAATTTAAATAATTCCTTCCCATGGTTAGGATGAATTTAAAAAAATCCATCACATCGATAGGATAAATTTAAATAATTCCTTCCCATGGTTAGGATGAATTTAAATAAATCCATCACATCGATAGGATGAATTTAAATAATTCCTTCCCATGGTTAGGATGAATTTAAAAAAATCCATCACATCGATAGGATGAATTTAAATAAATCCATCACATCGATAGGATGAATTTAAATAAATCCATCACATCGATACGATGAATTTAAATAATTCCTTCCCATGGTTAGGATGAATTTAAATAAATCCATCACCTCGATAGGATGAATTTAAATAAATCCATCACATCGATAGGATGAATTTAAATAAATCCATCACATCGATACGATGAATTTAAATAATTCCTTCCCATGGTTAGGATGAATTTAAAAAAATCCATCACATCGATAGGATAAATTTAAATAATTCCTTCCCATGGTTAGGATGAATTTAAATAAATCCATCACATCGATAGGATGAATTTAAATAATTCCTTCCCATGGTTAGGATGAATTTAAAAAAATCCATCACATCGATAGGATGAATTTAAATAAATCCATCACATCGATAGGATGAATTTAAATAAATCCATCACATCGATACGATGAATTTAAAAAAATCCATCACATCGATACGATGAATTTAAATAAATCCATCACATCGATACGATGAATTTAAATAATTCCTTCCCATGGTTAGGATGAATTTAAATAAATCCATCACCTCGATACGATGAATTTAAATAAATCCATCACATCGATACGATGAATTTAAAAAAATCCATCACATCGATACGATGAATTTAAATAAATCCATCACATCGATACGATGAATTTAAATAAATCCATCACATCGATAGGATGAATTTAAAAAAATCCATCACATCGATACGATGAATTTAAATAAATCCATCACATCGATACGATGAATTTAAATAAATCCATCATATCGATAGGATGAATTTAAAAAAATCCATCACATCGATACGATGAATTTAAATAAATCCATCACATCGATACGATGAACTTAAATAAATCCATCACATCGATACGATGAATTTAAATAATTCCTTCCCATCCATCACATCGATAGGATGAATTTAAATAATTCCTTCCAATGGTTAGGATGAATTTAAAAAAATCCATCACATCGATACGATGAATTTAAATAAATCCATCACATCGATAGGATGAATTTAAATAAATCCATCACATCGATAGGATGAATTTAAATAAATCCATCACATCGATACGATGAACTTAAATAAATCCATCACATCGATACGATGAATTTAAATAATTCCTTCCCATCCATCACATCGATAGGATGAATTTAAATAATTCCTTCCCATGGTTAGGATGAATTTAAAAAAATCCATCACATCGATACGATGAATTTAAATAAATCCATCACATCGATACGATGAATTTAAATAATTCCTTCCCATGGTTAGGATGAATTTAAAAAAATCCATCACATCGATACGATGAATTTAAATAATTCCTTCCCATGGTTAGGATGAATTTAAATAAATCCATCACATCGATACGATGAATTTAAATAATTCCTTCCCATGGTTAGGATGAATTTAAAAAAATCCATCACATCGATACGATGAATTTAAATAATTCCTTCCCATGGTTAGGATGAATTTAAAAAAATCCATCACATCGATACGATGAATTTAAATAATTCCTTCCCATGGTTAGGATGAATTTAAATAAATCCATCACATCGATACGATGAATTTAAATAATTCCTTCCCATGGTTAGGATGAATTTAAAAAAATCCATCACATCGATACGATGAATTTAAATAAATCCATCACATCGATACGATGAATTTAAATAATTCCTTCCCATGGTTAGGATGAATTTAAAAAAATCCATCACATCGATAGGATAAATTTAAATAATTCCTTCCCATGGTTAGGATGAATTTAAATAAATCCATCACATCGATAGGATGAATTTAAATAATTCCTTCCCATGGTTAGGATGAATTTAAAAAAATCCATCACATCGATAGGATGAATTTAAATAAATCCATCACATCGATAGGATGAATTTAAATAAATCCATCACATCGATAGGATGAATTTAAATAAATCCATCACATCGATACGATGAATTTAAAAAAATCCATCACATCGATACGATGAATTTAAATAAATCCATCACATCGATACGATGAATTTAAATAATTCCTTCCCATGGTTAGGATGAATTTAAATAAATCCATCACATCGATACGATGAATTTAAATAAATCCATCACATCGATACGATGAATTTAAAAAAATCCATCACATCGATACGATGAATTTAAATAAATCCATCATATCGATAGGATGAATTTAAAAAAATCCATCACATCGATACGATGAATTTAAATAAATCCATCACATCGATACGATGAATTTAAATAAATCCATCATATCGATAGGATGAATTTAAATAAATCCATCACATCGATACGATGAATTTAAATAAATCCATCACATCGATAGGATGAATTTAAAAAAATCCATCACATCGATACGATGAATTTAAATAAATCCATCACATCGATACGATGAATTTAAATAAATCCATCATATCGATAGGATGAATTTAAAAAAATCCATCACATCGATACGATGAATTTAAATAAATCCATCAGATCGATACGATGAATTTAAATAAATCCATCACATCGATAGGATGAATTTAAATAAATCCATCACATCGATAGGATGAATTTAAATAAATCCATCACATCGATACGATGAACTTAAATAAATCCATCACATCGATACGATGAATTTAAATAATTCCTTCCTATGGTTAGGATGAATTTTAAAAAATCCATCACATCGATACGATGAATTTAAATAAATCCTTCACATCGATAGGATGAATTTAAATAAATCCATCACATCGATACGATGAATTTAAATAAATCCATCACATCGATACGATGAATTTAAATAAATCCATCATATCGATAGGATGAATTTAAAAAAATCCATCACATCGATACGATGAATTTAAATAAATCCATCACATCGATACGATGAATTTAAATAAATCCATCACATCGATAGGATGAATTTAAAAAAATCCATCACATCGATACGATGAATTTAAATAAATCCATCACATCGATACGATGAATTTAAATAAATCCATCATATCGATAGGATGAATTTAAAAAAATCCATCACATCGATACGATGAATTTAAATAAATCCATCAGATCGATACGATGAATTTAAATAAATCCATCACATCGATAGGATGAATTTAAATAAATCCATCACATCGATAGGATGAATTTAAATAAATCCATCACATCGATACGATGAACTTAAATAAATCCATCACATCGATACGATGAATTTAAATAATTCCTTCCTATGGTTAGGATGAATTTTAAAAAATCCATCACATCGATACGATGAATTTAAATAAATCCATCACATCGATAGGATGAATTTAAATAAATCCATCACATCGATACGATGAATTTAAATAAATCCATCACATCGATACGATGAATTTAAATAATTCCTTCCCATCCATCACATCGATAGGATGAATTTAAATAATTCCTTCCCATGGTTAGGATGAATTTAAAAAAATCCATCACATCGATACGATGAATTTAAATAAATCCATCACATCGATACGATGAATTTAAATAATTCCTTCCCATCCATCACATCGATAGGATGAATTTAAATAATTCCTTCCCATGGTTAGGATGAATTTAAATAAATCCATCACATCGATACGATGAATTTAAATAAATCCATCACATCGATACGATGAATTTAAAAAAATCCATCACATCGATACGATGAATTTAAATAAATCCATCACATCGATACGATGAATTTAAATAAATCCATCACATCGATAGGATGAATTTAAAAAAATCCATCACATCGATACGATGAATTTAAATAAATCCATCACATCGATAGGATGAATTTAAAAAAATCCATCACATCGATACGATGAATTTAAATAAATCCATCACATCGATAGGATGAATTGAAAAAAATCCATCACATCGATAGGATAAATTTAAATAATTCCTTCCCATGGTTAGGATGAATTTAAATAAATCCATCACATCGATAGGATGAATTTAAATAATTCCTTCCCATGGTTAGGATGAATTTAAAAAAATCCATCACATCGATAGGATGAATTTAAATAAATCCATCACATCGATAGGATGAATTTAAATAAATCCATCACATCGATAGGATGAATTTAAATAAATCCATCACATCGATACGATGAATTTAAAAAAATCCATCACATCGATACGATGAATTTAAATAAATCCATCACATCGATACGATGAATTTAAATAATTCCTTCCCATGGTTAGGATGAATTTAAATAAATCCATCACATCGATACGATGAATTTAAATAAATCCATCACATCGATACGATGAATTTAAATAAATCCATCACATCGATAGGATGAATTTAAAAAAATCCATCACATCGATACGATGAATTTAAATAAATCCATCACATCGATACGATGAATTTAAATAATTCCTTCCCATGGTTAGGATGAATTTAAAAAAATCCATCACATCGATACGATGAATTTAAATAATTCCTTCCCATGGTTAGGATGAATTTAAAAAAATCCATCACATCGATACGATGAATTTAAATAATTCCTTCCCATGGTTAGGATGAATTTAAATAAATCCATCACATCGATAGGATGAATTTAAATAAATCCATCACATCGATACGATGAATTTAAAAAAATCCATCACATCGATACGATGAATTTAAATAAATCCATCACATCGATACGATGAATTTAAATAAATCCATCACATCGATAGGATGAATTTAAAAAAATCCATCACATCGATACGATGAATTTAAATAAATCCATCACATCGATAGGATGAATTGAAAAAAATCCATCACATCGATAGGATAAATTTAAATAATTCCTTCCCATGGTTAGGATGAATTTAAATAAATCCATCACATCGATAGGATGAATTTAAATAAATCCATCACATCGATACGATGAATTTAAAAAAATCCATCACATCGATACGATGAATTTAAATAAATCCATCACATCGATACGATGAATTTAAATAAATCCATCACATCGATACGATGAATTTAAAAAAATCCATCACATCGATACGATGAATTTAAATAAATCCATCACATCGATAGGATGAATTTAAAAAAATCCATCACATCGATACGAAGAATTTAAATAAATCCATCACATCGATACGATGAATTTAAATAAATCCATCACATCGATACGATGAATTTAAATAAATCCATCACATCGATACGATGAATTTAAAAAAATCCATCACATCGATAGGATGAATTTAAATAAATCCATCACATCGATACGATGAATTTAAAAAAATCCATCACATCGATACGATGAATTTAAAAAAATCCATCACATCGATACGATGAATTTAAATAAATCCATCACATCGATACGATGAATTTAAAAAAATCCATCACATCGATACGATGAATTTAAATAAATCCATCACATCGATACGATGAATTTAAATAAATCCATCACATCGATAGGATGAATTTAAATAAATCCATCACATCGATACGATGAATTTAAATAAATCCATCACATCGATACGATGAATTTAAATAATTCCTTCCCATCCATCACATCGATAGGATGAATTTAAAAAAATCCATCACATCGATACGATGAATTTAAATAAATCCATCACATCGATACGATGAATTTAAATAATTCCTTCCCATGGTTAGGATGAATTTAAATAAATCCATCACATCGATACGATAAATTTAAATAAATCCATCACATCGATACGATGAATTTAAAAAAATCCATCACATCGATACGAAGAATTTAAATAAATCCATCACATCGATACGATGAATTTAAATAATTCCTTACCATGGTTAGGATGAATTTAAATAAATCCATCACATCGATACGATGAATTTAAATAAATCCATCACATCGATACGATGAATTTAAATAAATCCATCACATCGATACGATGAATTTAAATAAATCCATCACATCGATACGATGAATTTAAATAAATCCATCATATCGATAGGATGAATTTAAAAAAATCCATCACATCGATACGAAGAATTTAAATAAATCCATCACATCGATACGATGAATTTAAATAATTCCTTCCCATGCTTAGGATGAATTTAAATAAATCCATCACATCGATACGATGAATTTAAATAAATCCATCACATCGATACGATGAATTTAAATAATTCCTTCCCATGGTTAGGATGAATTTAAATAAATCCATCACATCGATACGATGAATTTAAATAAATCCATCACATCGATACGATGAATTTAAAAAAATCCATCACATCGATACGATGAATTTAAATAAATCCATCACATCGATACGATGAATTTAAATAAATCCATCATATCGATAGGATGAATTTAAAAAAATCCATCACATCGATACGAAGAATTTAAATAAATCCATCACATCGATACGATGAATTTAAATAAATCCATCACATCGATACGATGAATTTAAATAAATCCATCACATCGATACGATGAATTTAAATAATTCCTTCCCATGGTTAGGACGAATTTAAATAAATCCATCACATCGATACGATGAATTTAAATAAATCTATCACATCGATACGATGAATTTAAAAAAATCCATCACATCGATACGATGAATTTAAATAAATCCATCACATCGATACGATGAATTTAAATAAATCCATCATATCGATAGGATGAATTTAAAAAAATCCATCACATCGATACGAAGAATTTAAATAAATCCATCACATCGATACGATGAATTTAAATAAATCCATCACATCGATACGATGAATTTAAATAAATCCATCACATCGATACGATGAATTTAAAAAAATCCATCACATCGATACGATGAATTTAAATAAATCCATCACATCGATACGATGAATTTAAATAAATCCATCACATCGATAGGATGAATTTAAAAAAATCCATCACATCGATACGATGAATTTAAATAAATCCATCACATCGATAGGATGAATTGAAAAAAATCCATCACATCGATAGGATAAATTTAAATAATTCCTTCCCATGGTTAGGATGAATTTAAATAAATCCATCACATCGATAGGATGAATTTAAATAAATCCATCACATCGATACGATGAATTTAAAAAAATCCATCACATCGATACGATGAATTTAAATAAATCCATCACATCGATAGGATGAATTGAAAAAAATCCATCACATCGATAGGATAAATTTAAATAATTCCTTCCCATGGTTAGGATGAATTTAAATAAATCCATCACATCGATAGGATGAATTTAAATAAATCCATCACATCGATAGGATGAATTTAAATAAATCCATCACATCGATACGATGAATTTAAAAAAATCCATCACATCGATACGATGAATTTAAATAAATCCATCACATCGATACGATGAATTTAAATAAATCCATCACATCGATAGGATGAATTTAAATAAATCCATCACATCGATAGGATGAATTTAAAAAAATCCATCACATCGATACGATGAATTTAAATAAATCCATCATATCGATAGGATGAATTTAAAAAAATCCATCACATCGATACGATGAATTTAAATAAATCCATCAGATCGATACGATGAATTTAAATAAATCCATCACATCGATAGGATGAATTTAAATAAATCCATCACATCGATAGGATGAATTTAAATAAATCCATCACATCGATACGATGAACTTAAATAAATCCATCACATCGATACGATGAATTTAAATAATTCCTTCCCATCCATCACATCGATAGGATGAATTTAAATAATTCCTTCCCATGGTTAGGATGAATTTAAAAAAATCCATCACATCGATACGATGAATTTAAATAAATCCATCACATCGATAGGATGAATTTAAATAAATCCATCAGATCGATACGATGAATTTAAATAAATCCATCACATCGATAGGATGAATTTAAATAAATCCATCACATCGATAGGATGAATTTAAATAAATCCATCACATCGATACGATGAACTTAAATAAATCCATCACATCGATACGATGAATTTAAAGAATTCCTTCCCATCCATCACATCGATAGGATGAATTTAAATAATTCCTTCCCATGGTTAGGATGAATTTAAAAAAATCCATCACATCGATACGATGAATTTAAATAAATCCATCACATCGATACGATGAATTTAAATAATTCCTTCCCATGGTTAGGATGAATTTAAAAAAATCCATCACATCGATACGATGAATTTAAATAATTCCTTCCCATGGTTAGGATGAATTTAAATAAATTCATCACATCGATACGATGAATTTAAATAATTCCTTCCCATGGTTAGGATGAATTTAAAAAAATCCATCACATCGATACGATGAATTTAAATAATTCCTTCCCATGGTTAGGATGAATTTAAAAAAATCCATCACATCGATACGATGAATTTAAATAATTCCTTCCCATGGTTAGGATGAATTTAAATAAATCCATCACATCGATACGATGAATTTAAATAATTCCTTCCCATGGTTAGGATGAATTTAAAAAAATCCATCACATCGATACGATGAATTTAAATAAATCCATCACATCGATACGATGAATTTAAATAATTCCTTCCCATGGTTAGGATGAATTTAAAAAAATCCATCACATCGATAGGATAAATTTAAATAATTCCTTCCCATGGTTAGGATGAATTTAAATAAATCCATCACATCGATAGGATGAATTTAAATAATTCCTTCCCATGGTTAGGATGAATTTAAAAAAATCCATCACATCGATAGGATGAATTTAAATAAATCCATCACATCGATAGGATGAATTTAAATAAATCCATCACATCGATAGGATGAATTTAAATAAATCCATCACATCGATACGATGAATTTAAAAAAATCCATCACATCGATACGATGAATTTAAATAAATCCATCACATCGATACGATGAATTTAAATAATTCCTTCCCATGGTTAGGATGAATTTAAATAAATCCATCACATCGATACGATGAATTTAAATAAATCCATCACATCGATACGATGAATTTAAAAAAATCCATCACATCGATACGATGAATTTAAATAAATCCATCACATCGATACGATGAATTTAAATAAATCCATCACATCGATAGGATGAATTTAAAAAAATCCATCACATCGATACGATGAATTTAAATAAATCCATCACATCGATACGATGAATTTAAATAAATCCATCATATCGATAGGATGAATTTAAAAAAATCCATCACATCGATACGATGAATTTAAATAAATCCATCAGATCGATACGATGAATTAAAATAAATCCATCACATCGATAGGATGAATTTAAATAAATCCATCACATCGATAGGATGAATTTAAATAAATCCATCACATCGATACGATGAACTTAAATAAATCCATCACATCGATACGATGAATTTAAATAATTCCTTCCCATCCATCACATCGATAGGATGAATTTAAATAATTCCTTCCTATGGTTAGGATGAATTTTAAAAAATCCATCACATCGATACGATGAATTTAAATAAATCCATCACATCGATAGGATGAATTTAAATAAATCCATCACATCGATACGATGAATTTAAATAAATCCATCACATCGATACGATGAATTTAAATAATTCCTTCCCATCCATCACATCGATAGGATGAATTTAAATAATTCCTTCCCATGGTTAGGATGAATTTAAAAAAATCCATCACATCGATACGATGAATTTAAATAAATCCATCACATCGATACGATGAATTTAAATAATTCCTTCCCATCCATCACATCGATAGGATGAATTTAAATAATTCCTTCCTATGGTTAGGATGAATTTTAAAAAATCCATCACATCGATACGATGAATTTAAATAAATCCATCACATCGATAGGATGAATTTAAATAAATCCATCACATCGATACGATGAATTTAAATAAATCCATCACATCGATACGATGAATTTAAATAATTCCTTCCCATCCATCACATCGATAGGATGAATTTAAATAATTCCTTCCCATGGTTAGGATGAATTTAAATAAATCCATCACATCGATACGATGAATTTAAATAAATCCATCACATCGATACGATGAATTTAAAAAAATCCATCACATCGATACGATGAATTTAAATAAATCCATCACATCGATACGATGAATTTAAATAAATCCATCACATCGATACGATGAATTTAAAAAAATCCATCACATCGATACGATGAATTTAAATAAATCCATCACATCGATACGATGAATTTAAATAAATCCATCACATCGATAGGATGAATTTAAAAAAATCCATCACATCGATACGATGAATTTAAATAAATCCATCACATCGATAGGATGAATTTAAAAAAATCCATCACATCGATACGATGAATTTAAATAAATCCATCACATCGATAGGATGAATTGAAAAAAATCCATCACATCGATAGGATGAATTTAAATTCATCCATCACATCGATAGGATGAATTTAAATAATTCCTTCCCATGGTTAGGATGAATTTAAAAAAATCCATCACATCGATAGGATGAATTTAAATTCATCCATCACATCGATAGGATGAATTTAAATAAATCCATCACATCGATAGGATGAATTTAAATAAATCCATCACATCGATACGATGAATTTAAAAAAATCCATCACATCGATACGATGAATTTAAATAAATCCATCACATCGATACGATGAATTTAAATAATTCCTTCCCATGGTTAGGATGAATTTAAATAAATCCATCACATCGATACGATGAATTCAAATAAATCCATCACATCGATACGATGAATTTAAATAAATCCATCACATCGATAGGATGAATTTAAAAAAATCCATCACATCGATACGATGAATTTAAATAAATCCATCACATCGATACGATGAATTTAAATAATTCCTTCCCATGGTTAGGATGAATTTAAAAAAATCCATCACATCGATACGATGAATTTAAATAATTCCTTCCCATGGTTAGGATGAATTTAAAAAAATCCATCACATCGATACGATGAATTTAAATAATTCCTTCCCATGGTTAGGATGAATTTAAATAAATCCATCACATCGATAGGATGAATTTAAATAAATCCATCACATCGATACGATGAATTTAAAAAAATCCATCACATCGATACGATGAATTTAAATAAATCCATCACATCGATACGATGAATTTAAATAAATCCATCACATCGATAGGATGAATTTAAAAAAATCCATCACATCGATAGGATAAATTTAAATAATTCCTTCCCATGGTTAGGATGAATTTAAATAAATCCATCACATCGATAGGATGAATTTAAATAAATCCATCACATCGATACGATGAATTTAAAAAAATCCATCACATCGATACGATGAATTTAAATAAATCCATCACATCGATACGATGAATTTAAATAAATCCATCACATCGATACGATGAATTTAAAAAAATCCATCACATCGATACGATGAATTTAAATAAATCCATCACATCGATAGGATGAATTTAAAAAAATCCATCACATCGATACGAAGAATTTAAATAAATCCATCACATCGATACGATGAATTTAAAAAAATCCATCACATCGATACGATGAATTTAAATAAATCCATCACATCGATACGATGAATTTAAATAATTCCTTCCCATGGTTAGGATGAATTTAAAAAAATCCATCACATCGATACGATGAATTTAAATAATTCCTTCCCATGGTTAGGATGAATTTAAAAAAATCCATCACATCGATACGATGAATTTAAATAATTCCTTCCCATGGTTAGGATGAATTTAAATAAATCCATCACATCGATAGGATGAATTTAAATAAATCCATCACATCGATAGGATGAATTTAAAAAAATCCATCACATCGATACGATGAATTTAAATAAATCCATCACATCGATACGATGAATTTAAATAATTCCTTCCCATGGTTAGGATGAATTTAAAAAAATCCATCACATCGATACGATGAATTTAAATAATTCCTTCCCATGGTTAGGATGAATTTAAAAAAATCCATCACATCGATACGATGAATTTAAATAATTCCTTCCCATGGTTAGGATGAATTTAAATAAATCCATCACATCGATAGGATGAATTTAAATAAATCCATCACATCGATACGATGAATTTAAAAAAATCCATCACATCGATACGATGAATTTAAATAAATCCATCACATCGATACGATGAATTTAAATAAATCCATCACATCGATAGGATGAATTTAAATAAATCCATCACATCGATAGGATAAATTTAAATAATTCCTTCCCATGGTTAGGATGAATTTAAATAAATCCATCACATCGATAGGATGAATTTAAATAAATCCATCACATCGATACGATGAATTTAAAAAAATCCATCACATCGATACGATGAATTTAAATAAATCCATCACATCGATACGATGAATTTAAATAAATCCATCACATCGATACGATGAATTTAAAAAAATCCATCACATCGATACGATGAATTTAAATAAATCCATCACATCGATAGGATGAATTTAAAAAAATCCATCACATCGATACGATGAATTTAAATAAATCCATCACATCGATACGATGAATTTAAAAAAATCCATCACATCGATACGATGAATTTAAATAAATCCATCACATCGATACGATGAATTTAAATAAATCCATCACATCGATAGGATGAATTTAAATAAATCCATCACATCGATACGATGAATTTAAATAAATCCATCACATCGATACGATGAATTTAAATAATTCCTTCCCATCCATCACATCGATAGGATGAATTTAAAAAAATCCATCACATCGATACGATGAATTTAAATAAATCCATCACATCGATACGATGAATTTAAATAATTCCTTCCCATGGTTAGGATGAATTTAAATAAATCCATCACATCGATACGATGAATTTAAATAAATCCATCACATCGATACGATGAATTTAAATAAATCCATCACATCGATACGAAGAATTTAAATAAATCCATCACATCGATACGATGAATTTAAATAAATCCATCACATCGATACGATGAATTTAAAAAAATCCATCACATCGATACGATGAATTTAAAAAAATCCATCACATCGATAGGATGAATTTAAATAAATCCATCACATCGATACGATGAATTTAAAAAAATCCATCACATCGATACGATGAATTTAAAAAAATCCATCACATCGATACGATGAATTTAAATAAATCCATCACATCGATACGATGAATTTAAAAAAATCCATCACATCGATACGATGAATTTAAATAAATCCATCACATCGATACGATGAATTTAAATAAATCCATCACATCGATAGGATGAATTTAAATAAATCCATCACATCGATACGATGAATTTAAATAAATCCATCACATCGATACGATGAATTTAAATAATTCCTTCCCATCCATCACATCGATAGGATGAATTTAAAAAAATCCATCACATCGATACGATGAATTTAAATAAATCCATCACATCGATACGATGAATTTAAATAATTCCTTCCCATGGTTAGGATGAATTTAAATAAATCCATCACATCGATACGATGAATTTAAATAAATCCATCACATCGATACGATGAATTTAAAAAAATCCATCACATCGATACGAAGAATTTAAATAAATCCATCACATCGATACGATGAATTTAAATAATTCCTTCCCATGGTTAGGATGAATTTAAATAAATCCATCACATCGATACGATGAATTTAAATAAATCCATCACATCGATAGGATGAATTTAAAAAAATCCATCACATCGATACGATGAATTTAAATAAATCCATCACATCGATAGGATGAATTTAAAAAAATCCATCACATCGATACGATGAATTTAAATAAATCCATCACATCGATAGGATGAATTGAAAAAAATCCATCACATCGATAGGATAAATTTAAATAATTCCTTCCCATGGTTAGGATGAATTTAAATAAATCCATCACATCGATAGGATGAATTTAAATAATTCCTTCACATGGTTAGGATGAATTTAAAAAAATCCATCACATCGATAGGATGAATTTAAATAAATCCATTACATCGATAGGATGAATTTAAATAAATCCATCACATCGATAGGATGAATTTAAATAAATCCATCACATCGATACGATGAATTTAAAAAAATCCATCACATCGATACGATGAATTTAAATAAATCCATCACATCGATACGATGAATTTAAATAATTGCTTCCCATGGTTAGGATGAATTTAAATAAATCCATCACATCGATACGATGAATTTAAATAAATCCATCACATCGATACGATGAATTTAAATAAATCCATCACATCGATAGGATGAATTTAAAAAAATCCATCACATCGATACGATGAATTTAAATAAATCCATCACATCGATACGATGAATTTAAATAATTCCTTCCCATGGTTAGGATGAATTTAAAAAAATCCATCACATCGATACGATGAATTTAAATAATTCCTTCCCATGGTTAGGATGAATTTAAAAAAATCCATCACATCGATACGATGAATTTAAATAATTCCTTCCCATGGTTAGGATGAATTTAAATAAATCCATCACATCGATAGGATGAATTTAAATAAATCCATCACATCGATACGATGAATTTAAAAAAATCCATCACATCGATACGATGAATTTAAATAAATCCATCACATCGATACGATGAATTTAAATAAATCCATCACATCGATAGGATGAATTGAAAAAAATCCATCACATCGATAGGATAAATTTAAATAATTCCTTCCCATGGTTAGGATGAATTTAAATAAATCCATCACATCGATAGGATGAATTTAAATAAATCCATCACATCGATACGATGAATTTAAAAAAATCCATCACATCGATACGATGAATTTAAATAAATCCATCACATCGATACGATGAATTTAAATAAATCCATCACATCGATACGATGAATTTAAAAAAATCCATCACATCGATACGATGAATTTAAATAAATCCATCACATCGATACGATGAATTTAAATAATTCCTTCCCATGGTTAGGATGAATTTAAAAAAATCCATCACATCGATACGATGAATTTAAATAATTCCTTCCCATGGTTAGGATGAATTTAAAAAAATCCATCACATCGATACGATGAATTTAAATAATTCCTTCCCATGGTTAGGATGAATTTAAAAAAATCCATCACATCGATACGATGAATTTAAATAATTCCTTCCCATGGTTAGGATGAATTTAAAAAAATCCATCACATCGATACGATGAATTTAAATAATTCCTTCCCATGGTTAGGATGAATTTAAATAAATCCATCACATCGATAGGATGAATTTAAATAAATCCATCACATCGATACGATGAATTTAAAAAAATCCATCACATCGATACGATGAATTTAAATAAATCCATCACATCGATACGATGAATTTAAATAAATCCATCACATCGATAGGATGAATTTAAAAAAATCCATCACATCGATACGATGAATTTAAATAAATCCATCACATCGATAGGATGAATTGAAAAAAATCCATCACATCGATAGGATAAATTTAAATAATTCCTTCCCATGGTTAGGATGAATTTAAATAAATCCATCACATCGATAGGATGAATTTAAATAAATCCATCACATCGATAGGATGAATTTAAATAAATCCATCACATCGATACGATGAATTTAAAAAAATCCATCACATCGATACGATGAATTTAAATAAATCCATCACATCGATACGATGAATTTAAAAAAATCCATCACATCGATACGATGAATTTAAATAAATCCATCACATCGATACGATGAATTTAAAAAAATCCATCACATCGATACGATGAATTTAAATAAATCCATCACATCGATACGATGAATTTAAATAAATCCATCACATCGATAGGATGAATTTAAATAAATCCATCACATCGATACGATGAATTTAAATAAATCCATCACATCGATACGATGAATTTAAATAATTCCTTCCCATCCATCACATCGATAGGATGAATTTAAAAAAATCCATCACATCGATACGATGAATTTAAATAAATCCATCACATCGATACGATGAATTTAAATAATTCCTTCCCATGGTTAGGATGAATTTAAATAAATCCATCACATCGATACGATGAATTTAAATAAATCCATCACATCGATACGATGAATTTAAAAAAATCCATCACATCGATACGAAGAATTTAAATAAATCCATCACATCGATACGATGAATTTAAATAATTCCTTCCCATGGTTAGGATGAATTTAAATAAATCCATCACATCGATACGATGAATTTAAATAAATCCATCACATCGATAGGATGAATTTAAAAAAATCCATCACATCGATACGATGAATTTAAATAAATCCATCACATCGATAGGATGAATTTAAAAAAATCCATCACATCGATACGATGAATTTAAATAAATCCATCACATCGATAGGATGAATTGAAAAAAATCCATCACATCGATAGGATAAATTTAAATAATTCCTTCCCATGGTTAGGATGAATTTAAATAAATCCATCACATCGATAGGATGAATTTAAATAATTCCTTCCCATGGTTAGGATGAATTTAAAAAAATCCATCACATCGATAGGATGAATTTAAATAAATCCATTACATCGATAGGATGAATTTAAATAAATCCATCACATCGATAGGATGAATTTAAATAAATCCATCACATCGATACGATGAATTTAAAAAAATCCATCACATCGATACGATGAATTTAAATAAATCCATCACATCGATACGATGAATTTAAATAATTGCTTCCCATGGTTAGGATGAATTTAAATAAATCCATCACATCGATACGATGAATTTAAATAAATCCATCACATCGATACGATGAATTTAAATAAATCCATCACATCGATAGGATGAACTTAAAAAAATCCATCACATCGATACGATGAATTTAAATAAATCCATCACATCGATACGATGAATTTAAATAATTCCTTCCCATGGTTAGGATGAATTTAAAAAAATCCATCACATCGATACGATGAATTTAAATAATTCCTTCCCATGGTTAGGATGAATTTAAAAAAATCCATCACATCGATACGATGAATTTAAATAATTCCTTCCCATGGTTAGGATGAATTTAAATAAATCCATCACATCGATAGGATGAATTTAAATAAATCCATCACATCGATACGATGAATTTAAAAAAATCCATCACATCGATACGATGAATTTAAATAAATCCATCACATCGATACGATGAATTTAAATAAATCCATCACATCGATAGGATGAATTGAAAAAAATCCATCACATCGATAGGATAAATTTAAATAATTCCTTCCCATGGTTAGGATGAATTTAAATAAATCCATCACATCGATAGGATGAATTTAAATAAATCCATCACATCGATACGATGAATTTAAAAAAATCCATCACATCGATACGATGAATTTAAATAAATCCATCACATCGATACGATGAATTTAAATAAATCCATCACATCGATACGATGAATTTAAAAAAATCCATCACATCGATACGATGAATTTAAATAAATCCATCACATCGATACGATGAATTTAAATAATTCCTTCCCATGGTTAGGATGAATTTAAAAAAATCCATCACATCGATACGATGAATTTAAATAATTCCTTCCCATGGTTAGGATGAATTTAAAAAAATCCATCACATCGATACGATGAATTTAAATAATTCCTTCCCATGGTTAGGATGAATTTAAAAAAATCCATCACATCGATACGATGAATTTAAATAATTCCTTCCCATGGTTAGGATGAATTTAAAAAAATCCATCACATCGATACGATGAATTTAAATAATTCCTTCCCATGGTTAGGATGAATTTAAATAAATCCATCACATCGATAGGATGAATTTAAATAAATCCATCACATCGATACGATGAATTTAAAAAAATCCATCACATCGATACGATGAATTTAAATAAATCCATCACATCGATACGATGAATTTAAATAAATCCATCACATCGATAGGATGAATTTAAAAAAATCCATCACATCGATACGATGAATTTAAATAAATCCATCACATCGATAGGATGAATTGAAAAAAATCCATCACATCGATAGGATAAATTTAAATAATTCCTTCCCATGGTTAGGATGAATTTAAATAAATCCATCACATCGATAGGATGAATTTAAATAAATCCATCACATCGATAGGATGAATTTAAATAAATCCATCACATCGATACGATGAATTTAAAAAAATCCATCACATCGATACGATGAATTTAAATAAATCCATCACATCGATACGATGAATTTAAATAAATCCATCACATCGATAGGATGAATTTAAATAAATCCATCACATCGATAGGATGAATTTAAAAAAATCCATCACATCGATACGATGAATTTAAATAAATCCATCATATCGATAGGATGAATTTAAAAAAATCCATCACATCGATACGATGAATTTAAATAAATCCATCAGATCGATACGATGAATTTAAATAAATCCATCACATCGATAGGATGAATTTAAATAAATCCATCACATCGATAGGATGAATTTAAATAAATCCATCACATCGATACGATGAACTTAAATAAATCCATCACATCGATACGATGAATTTAAATAATTCCTTCCCATCCATCACATCGATAGGATGAATTTAAATAATTCCTTCCCATGGTTAGGATGAATTTAAAAAAATCCATCACATCGATACGATGAATTTAAATAAATCCATCACATCGATAGGATGAATTTAAATAAATCCATCAGATCGATACGATGAATTTAAATAAATCCATCACATCGATAGGATGAATTTAAATAAATCCATCACATCGATAGGATGAATTTAAATAAATCCATCACATCGATACGATGAACTTAAATAAATCCATCACATCGATACGATGAATTTAAATAATTCCTTCCCATCCATCACATCGATAGGATGAATTTAAATAATTCCTTCCCATGGTTAGGATGAATTTAAAAAAATCCATCACATCGATACGATGAATTTAAATAAATCCATCACATCGATACGATGAATTTAAATAATTCCTTCCCATGGTTAGGATGAATTTAAAAAAATCCATCACATCGATACGATGAATTTAAATAATTCCTTCCCATGGTTAGGATGAATTTAAATAAATCCATCACATCGATACGATGAATTTAAATAATTCCTTCCCATGGTTAGGATGAATTTAAAAAAATCCATCACATCGATACGATGAATTTAAATAATTCCTTCCCATGGTTAGGATGAATTTAAAAAAATCCATCACATCGATACGATGAATTTAAATAATTCCTTCCCATGGTTAGGATGAATTTAAATAAATCCATCACATCGATACGATGAATTTAAATAATTCCTTCCCATGGTTAGGATGAATTTAAAAAAATCCATCACATCGATACGATGAATTTAAATAAATCCATCACATCGATACGATGAATTTAAATAATTCCTTCCCATGGTTAGGATGAATTTAAAAAAATCCATCACATCGATAGGATAAATTTAAATAATTCCTTCCCATGGTTAGGATGAATTTAAATAAATCCATCACATCGATAGGATGAATTTAAATAATTCCTTCCCATGGTTAGGATGAATTTAAAAAAATCCATCACATCGATAGGATGAATTTAAATAAATCCATCACATCGATAGGATGAATTTAAATAAATCCATCACATCGATAGGATGAATTTAAATAAATCCATCACATCGATACGATGAATTTAAAAAAATCCATCACATCGATACGATGAATTTAAATAAATCCATCACATCGATACGATGAATTTAAATAATTCCTTCCCATCCATCACATCGATAGGATGAATTTAAATAATTCCTTCCCATGGTTAGGATGAATTTAAAAAAATCCATCACATCGATACGATGAATTTAAATAAATCCATCACATCGATACGATGAATTTAAATAATTCCTTCCCATGGTTAGGATGAATTTAAAAAAATCCATCACATCGATACGATGAATTTAAATAATTCCTTCCCATGGTTAGGATGAATTTAAATAAATCCATCACATCGATACGATGAATTTAAATAATTCCTTCCCATGGTTAGGATGAATTTAAAAAAATCCATCACATCGATACGATGAATTTAAATAATTCCTTCCCATGGTTAGGATGAATTTAAAAAAATCCATCACATCGATACGATGAATTTAAATAATTCCTTCCCATGGTTAGGATGAATTTAAATAAATCCATCACATCGATACGATGAATTTAAATAATTCCTTCCCATGGTTAGGATGAATTTAAAAAAATCCATCACATCGATACGATGAATTTAAATAAATCCATCACATCGATACGATGAATTTAAATAATTCCTTCCCATGGTTAGGATGAATTTAAAAAAATCCATCACATCGATAGGATAAATTTAAATAATTCCTTCCCATGGTTAGGATGAATTTAAATAAATCCATCACATCGATAGGATGAATTTAAATAATTCCTTCCCATGGTTAGGATGAATTTAAAAAAATCCATCACATCGATAGGATGAATTTAAATAAATCCATCACATCGATAGGATGAATTTAAATAAATCCATCACATCGATAGGATGAATTTAAATAAATCCATCACATCGATACGATGAATTTAAAAAAATCCATCACATCGATACGATGAATTTAAATAAATCCATCACATCGATACGATGAATTTAAATAATTCCTTCCCATGGTTAGGATGAATTTAAATAAATCCATCACATCGATACGATGAATTTAAATAAATCCATCACATCGATAGGATGAATTTAAAAAAATCCATCACATCGATAGGATGAATTTAAATAAATCCATCACATCGATAGGATGAATTTAAATAAATCCATCACATCGATAGGATGAATTTAAATAAATCCATCACATCGATAGGATGAATTTAAATAAATCCATCACATCGATACGATGAATTTAAAAAAATCCATCACATCGATACGATGAATTTAAATAAATCCATCACATCGATACGATGAATTTAAATAATTCCTTCCCATGGTTAGGATGAATTTAAATAAATCCATCACATCGATACGATGAATTTAAATAAATCCATCACATCGATACGATGAATTTAAATAAATCCATCATATCGATAGGATGAATTTAAAAAAATCCATCACATCGATACGATGAATTTAAATAAATCCATCAGATCGATACGATGAATTTAAATAAATCCATCACATCGATAGGATGAATTTAAATAAATCCATCACATCGATAGGATGAATTTAAATAAATCCATCACATCGATACGATGAACTTAAATAAATCCATCACATCGATACGATGAATTTAAATAATTCCTTCCCATCCATCACATCGATAGGATGAATTTAAATAATTCCTTACCATGGTTAGGATGAATTTAAAAAAATCCATCACATCGATACGATGAATTCAAATAAATCCATCACATCGATACGATGAATTTAAATAATTCCTTCCCATCCATCACATCGATAGGATGAATTTAAATAATTCCTTCCCATCCATCACATCGATAGGATGAATTTAAATAATTCCTTCCCATCCATCACATCGATACGATGAATTTAAATAATTCCTTCCCATCCATCACATCGATAGGATGAATTTAAATAATTCCTTCTCATGGTTAGGATGAATTTAAATAAATCCATCACATCGATACGATGAATTTAAATAAATCCATCACATCGATACGATGAATTTAAAAAAATCCATCACATCGATACGATGAATTTAAATAAATCCATCACATCGATACGATGAATTTAAATAATTCCTTCCCATGGTTAGGATGAATTTAAATAAATCCATCACATCGATACGATGAATTTAAATAAATCCATCACATCGATACGATGAATTTAAAAAAATCCATCACATCGATACGATGAATTTAAATAAATCCATCACATCGATACGATGAATTTAAATAAATCCATCACATCGATAGGATGAATTTAAAAAAATCCATCACATCGATACGATGAATTTAAATAAATCCATCACATCGATAGGATGAATTTAAAAAAATCCATCACATCGATAGGATGAATTTAAATAAATCCATCACATCGATATAATGAATTTAAAAAAATCCATCACATCGATACGATGAATTTAAATAAATCCATCATATCGATAGGATGAATTTAAAAAAATCCATCACATCGATACGATGAATTTAAATAAATCCATCAGATCGATACGATGAATTTAAATAAATCCATCACATCGATAGGATGAATTTAAATAAATCCATCACATCGATAGGATGAATTTAAATAAATCCATCACATCGATACGATGAACTTAAATAAATCCATCACATCGATACGATGAATTTAAATAATTCCTTCCCATCCATCACATCGATAGGATGAATTTAAATAATTCCTTACCATGGTTAGGATGAATTTAAAAAAATCCATCACATCGATACGATGAATTTAAATAAATCCATCACATCGATACGATGAATTTAAATAATTCCTTCCCATCCATCACATCGATAGGATGAATTTAAATAATTCCTTCCCATCCATCACATCGATAGGATGAATTTAAATAATTCCTTCCCATCCATCACATCGATACGATGAATTTAAATAATTCCTTCCCATCCATCACATCGATAGGATGAATTTAAATAATTCCTTCTCATGGTTAGGATGAATTTAAATAAATCCATCACATCGATACGATGAATTTAAATAAATCCATCACATCGATACGATGAATTTAAAAAAATCCATCACATCGATACGATGAATTTAAATAAATCCATCACATCGATACGATGAATTTAAATAATTCCTTCCCATGGTTAGGATGAATTTAAATAAATCCATCACATCGATACGATGAATTTAAATAAATCCATCACATCGATACGATGAATTTAAAAAAATCCATCACATCGATACGATGAATTTAAATAAATCCATCACATCGATACGATGAATTTAAATAAATCCATCACATCGATAGGATGAATTTAAAAAAATCCATCACATCGATACGATGAATTTAAATAAATCCATCACATCGATAGGATGAATTTAAAAAAATCCATCACATCGATAGGATGAATTTAAATAAATCCATCACATCGATAGGATGAATTTAAAAAAATCCATCACATCGATACGATGAATTTAAATAAATCCATCACATCGATACGATGAATTTAAATAAATCCATCATATCGATAGGATGAATTTAAAAAAATCCATCACATCGATACGATGAATTTAAATAAATCCATCACATCGATAGGATGAATTTAAATAAATCCATCACATCGATAGGATGAATTTAAATAAATCCATCACATCGATACGATGAACTTAAATAAATCCATCACATCGATACGATGAATTTAAATAATTCCTTCCCATCCATCACATCGATAGGATGAATTTAAATAATTCCTTACCATGGTTAGGATGAATTTAAAAAAATCCATCACATCGATACGATGAATTTAAATAAATCCATCACATCGATAGGATGAATTTAAATAATTCCTTCCCATCCATCACATCGATAGGATGAATTTAAATAATTCCTTCCCATCCATCACATCGATAGGATGAATTTAAATAATTCCTTCCCATCCATCACATCGATACGATGAATTTAAATAATTCCTTCCCATCCATCACATCGATAGGATGAATTTAAATAATTCCTTCTCATGGTTAGGATGAATTTAAA
Organism: Panagrolaimus sp. LJ2414; assembly: GCA_024447195.1. Classification (NCBI taxonomy): domain Eukaryota; kingdom Metazoa; phylum Nematoda; class Chromadorea; order Rhabditida; family Panagrolaimidae; genus Panagrolaimus; species Panagrolaimus sp. LJ2414. The sequence goes on along the minus strand of JAMRXY010000076.1, from coordinate 206,257 downwards.
TAAATCCATCACATCGATACGATGAATTTAAATAAATCCATCACATCGATACGATGAATTTAAAAAAATCCATCACATCGATACGATGAATTTAAATAAATCCATCACATCGATACGATGAATTTAAATAAATCCATCACATCGATACGATGAATTTAAATAAATCCATCACATCGATAGGATGAATTTAAATAATTCCTTCCCATGGTTAGGATGAATTTAAATAAATCCATCACATCGATACGATGAATTTAAATAAATCCATCACATCGATACGATGAATTTAAAAAAATCCATCACATCGATACGATGAATTTAAATAAATCCATCACATCGATACGATGAATTTAAATAAATCCATCACATCGATAGGATGAATTTAAAAAAATCCATCACATCGATACGATGAATTTAAATAAATCCATCACATCGATAGGATGAATTTAAAAAAATCCATCACATCGATACGATGAATTTAAATAAATCCATCACATCGATAGGATGAATTTAAAAAAATCCATCACATCGATACGATGAATTTAAATAAATCCATCACATCGATACGATGAATTTAAATAATTCCATCATATCGATAGGATGAATTTAAAAAAATCCATCACATCGATACGATGAATTTAAATAAATCCATCACATCGATAGGATGAATTTAAAAAAATCCATCACATCGATACGATGAATTTAAATAAATCCATCACATCGATACGATGAATTTAAAAAAATCCATCACATCGATACGATGAACTTAAATAAATCCATCACATCGATACGATGAATTTAAATAAATCCATCACATCGATAGGATGAATTTAAATAAATCCATCACATCGATACGATGAACTTAAATAAATCCATCACATCGATACGATGAATTTAAATAATTCCTTCCCATCCATCACATCGATAGGATGAATTTAAATAATTCCTTCCTATGGTTAGGATGAATTTTAAAAAATCCATCACATCGATACGATGAATTTAAATAATTCCTTCCTATGGTTAGGATGAATTTTAAAAAATCCATCACATCGATACGATGAATTTAAATAAATCCATCACATCGATACGATGAATTTAAATATTTCCTTCCCATGGTTAGGATGAATTTAAAGTAGTTATCTACAGGGTATAGCGTCTATGATTACCGCGTTTTTTCCACCCACAAAAATAGGCGGAGCCTGGTATACTGTAAGGGGCGGAGCCTGGGATACTGTAATTTGCGGGACAGATTTGCGGGCCGGCCCGGATTACTGTAAGGGTTACTGTAACTTGTACTGTACTGGGCTTAGGGTCAGGGTTACTGTAAAATATACTGTAACATTTGTGTGTCCGTCATACTGTAACATTTATAGATACTGTAACTTTTAGGGTCCTGTAACTTTGTGACACACAACAGCATACTGTAACTATTACATAATGTTATTTTTAGGGACTAATTAGAAATGAGAAACTTTCACGTCCATTTTTATCAGTGAATCCTTATCACTTGATCTATTTGACACACATATTTTATTAGTCAATTAGTTCTTATCAGTAAGCTGTATCCTTATCACTAGAAACTAAAAAAAATAATTACTAAGAAATAATTACTAAGAAATAAGACTGAGTCACTGAGAATAAGCTTAATTAATTATATGCCCTGAGGCTATGATCTTATCAGTTGCTTATCAGTAAGCTAATTTTATTTTTAAAAGCTTATTTGTATTTTTTCTTATCACTTACTATTTTTTTTTTTTCTTATCAGTTTCTTATCAGTAAAATTTTTCTCAAGTACAATTAAATTTGTTATCAGTAATTTTTTTCTTATCACTAGCAATTTTCTTATCAGTAATTAATTTCTTATCAGTTAGCTATTATCATTAGCCTATAAAATTCTTATCCTTAAAAATATAAGCTTATTTGTTTCATTCCTTCCTTTATAAAGTTCTTCATGTTCTTTCCTTTGATGCTTCGGAGAAATCCTTTTTGTTCCCTTTTTCGCGCCAAAGTGTGACGTCAGCGGCGTCCTTTTTTTCGGCAACAAAGAAGACGCGGTCAAGAGAGAGCAAGCGAGTCTCTCGATCAAGGAAAAGCATGCGACCAAAAAGGTGCCACTCTCGATGTGCCATGGAAAGGGAAAAGAGTATTTTTTTTAACGGTGTGTTTTTTCTTTCACAGTTTTTTTTTGGGGGTGCGAATTTATTTATTTGATCAAATATAAAAAAAGACAATACATTATAAAAAAGTGCAAAGTTAAATATTGTGTGCAAAAAGGGATATAATTAAAAGTTAAAAAAAAATTATTGGTCAATAAAATTCCATTGATTAAATTTACGTTGTGGCATATCGTTTTCAAAATGTATGCTAACAGAAGGTTTTCTCGTTGTTCTGCCATATTTTGGTAATTTTGTTGCTATTTTCTTGGGTTTTATAGTTTTTTTCGGTTTAAGAATTGCATCAATCTTTGAGTTTTTAACCTTTTCTGGTTTTGTGACAAGTTTTTCTGCAGCTTGAGAGATTTTTTTATCTAAAGTTTTCGGAATTTCTTCGTTTACTTCTTTGTAATCTTGTTTTCTTTGAACAATTTCTTGCATCTCTTGATTTTTAATCGTGGCATCGATATCTTTTTTTAATTCCTTGCTTTCATTTACATGCGATTCTTCTTTTTGCGGTCTTTGAATCATACTGTAATAGCGGTCTGCCGGAACTAAAACCAATTTATTTGCCATTTTTACTAAAAAAATCTTTATTTTTTTCAAACTTACATGAAAAAATTTGTGTTAATACATTCAAAAACACGAAAAATAGCAAAAAATTGATAAAAAGTTGCGCGAAAATAAAGAAAATCACGAAAAAATATCATAAAAAAATGTGAAAAACTTACACGAAATACAAAAAACACGAAAAAACGTACACGAAATTGAGAAAAATTTAAAAAAAATAGAAAAATTAATAAAAATAACTATCAAATAGGGAGTTTTGTGCTCATATTTCGACCAAAATCGAAATAAATATTAGAATCGAACTCAGCATAAACGACAGCTTGGAGTCCGTGTGCAGGAACTGGAGAGGAAAATTTAATAGATAAATGAGTTGTTCCTAATTCTTGTGGATTAACAGCTTTGTCTGAGTTATAATGTTGGAAATCAAATGCAAAAATGCAAGAATGATTAACATATGATAAATAAGTCAGGTCAGTTTTATCTGTCATATCAATGAGATCTTTAAACGGTCGAGCAAAATCTCCGTTTTCCATTTCATACGGATAAGTTGGAACAATTTTGTTGTTAACGCTTACATGAATTCGGTCTATGTTGTATGGTTTGAACTCAAAAGGTGATGTCGTTGGTGTTCCGTTAAATGAATTTGCATTCACAAGAGCAACAAAAACACGTTTTGGAATGTAATCAGTAAACATATTTGTACTAAAATCATGTCTTCCATAACTAATGTAGTATTTTTTAATCAAACTACGAGTATAGGGATATTTTGCAATTTCAGTTGCTAAAGTTTTATTGATTACAGCATCCAGAGAAGGAATAACATGATGTTGCTTGATATATAGTTTATAACCTGTTATACTTCCTGTATAAGTTCCGCCATCTTTTGCAATCAAACAAAAAGCCATGTTTTGTGGTGTAATTTCAATATCAAGCGATAACATATTAAGTAAAAGCTTATTTTGACGGAAAAAGTCAACATCTAATTGAGTAATAGCATGAAATTTACCATTATTTTCAAAAAGTTTACCACGCTTTTCGAAACCTGTCCCTGAATCCTGGCTATATTCATCATCCTCAAAATAGCCGGCAAGTTGTAAATCTTCAATATTACGTGAAGATTCAATACCTAAACGCCTGCGGAAGTATGCGTGATAAGAATAACAGTCTTCGCCATTATAAATCTGACGTCCATTAATTAATACTTTTACATTTTTAATTCCAGTAGCACCAAATCCGTTGATTAAACTAACTTTATCGTCCTTTGTAATTGGAAGAATTTGTGTAATATCTTTGTTATCCTTATCTTTAACAATTTTGGTTTTAAAAATCGAAAAGGTAGACTGGAGATAGCAATGAGAAAGATCAAGATAAGACAAGCCGGTATTAATTATAAACTTTGCTGGCCATGTTCCAGGAGCAGTTACCGTATTGTACTCAACAATATCAGTTTGCTGAAAAGCAACATTAATGGGTTTTGGGGAAAACAAATCCAATTTATTAGGAATTTGTTTACAACTTTCAATTTCCTTATCCATTTTTTAGAGAGCAAATTGACCGAGAGCAAAAATTTGTGATGAATTTTGAGTAATTTTTCCACTATTTATAGTTTTTTCAAAAATGAGATGCGGATACACGGACAGACATATGTACAAGTGTACGCACAAATCCTTTTCGAACGCGCGCACACATAGAGAGAGAGCGCACGCACACACACGCGATTTGTCGGCAAAGATTAAAGGAAAATAAGAAAAATTTCGTGATTTTTTGCGTTTTTTTCTAAAAAATTGTCGGCAAGATCAAAGGAAATTGCAATTTTTTTGATTTTTTTATAAATTTTTTGATTTTATTGCAACATTTTACTTTTTTTTTAAAAATTTTTTTAAATTTTATCAATTTTTATAAATTTATGTCGGCAAAGATCAAAGGAATGTTAAAATTTAAATTTTGGAAATCATGAGTATAAAAGATGAACTTTTCTGAATATGTCATTCTTACAAAAAAGCATACCTGCTGAGCGGTCGGTTCCAAAAATCGCTCTGACAAAAAAATGGAATATATTTGTAAAAAATTTACTTTAGGTCGGGGTAATAAATTAGACTTGAGATTAGACACTCCATTCGAATTACCTGGTAATCAATGGTTTTGTGGATTAAAGGAATTTAGCCTCGAGCAAAATGGTCTTTAGCTAACGACGATATTACAATCGTTTATCAAAATGATACTAAAACTCTTCTCAAACCAGGATACAATCATTCTGTAAGTCAAATTGGGAGCATTTTAGAAGAAATGTTTAATCCTATAAGACAAAAAAGGGACGTCGTTGACACCATTTTAGGAGACGATGAGGAAGAAGAAACAGTAATTGTAGTCGAGGATGAAAGAGAAGCTCAAGAAGAGGAAACCAAAAAACATGTTGAATCAGAAAAAATACAAGAGCCAGCAAAACCAATCAATAAAACACAAGCTCAAGAAGTAGAAACAAAAACTGTCTCAGAAAATACTCGTGAAACGAAAAAAAGTGAGGAGGTTAAAGGAACCAAACCCGTTCCTGTAGCTGTAAAATATCCTGAAACGAAAACTGAAGAAGCCAAACCCAAACCAGATTCACGAAAAATTCCTGAAACGAAAGTTGAAGAAGCTAAGGCTGAATCAGTTACTCCTATTATTGAACCAGGAACAGTTAAATCACTTCGAGAACAATTTGAAACAGATGCCCAATATGTCCAAAGAGATCATTCTGTTCTACCTTTAGATAAGAATAGAAAAAAAGAAACGGTTCAAACATTTTTCTGGAATGCTCCCGAACCACCTGCTTCATCAGTAAAACCTACTGAAGAAATAAAACAAAAAGCACATGAATCGGTAGATAAAGTTTCTGAACCAGCTAATCTGCCTATAAAACCCACAGATGAAGCAAAAGAAGAAGAAGTATTGCCTGAAAAAGGTCCAGCGGAGAAACTTGTTTGGGACCATGAAGACACAGATACAGACGATGACGATGAAATACTTTCTGTAGTCCCTCCACCTGGTAGACGAAGATTGCCTTCCCCTCCAAAACCACCCACATTACCTTCAGAATCAAAAACAGAAGCTCCAATTCCTGATCCTCTTAAAAATGAAACAGTTGCTTTACCAAAACCCCCAGGCAGACATAGATTACCTTCTCCGCCAAAATTACCTGAATTGGATCCTTTACCATCAGATCCGACACCAACTTCTGAAGGACCGAATTCTGAACCTACAGCGACAGATCCTCCAAAAATTGATTTTCCCGATATAGCTCCTCCGCCCAAGAAATACAAATTACCAGAACCGCCAAAAGTGGTTGATTGGGAATCTCCAAATACAAAAACTCCAACATTTAGAACAATTTCACAAACTCCGGATTTAAGACCAAATGTTCCTTCTAAAATACCAATCACGACAGTTTCATCAGATATTATAGAAGATATCACTGTTTATGTTAATCCCAATTCAAGTAATTTTACAAGAAAGGGTTTTGAGTCAATCAAATTCACGCAAAATCAATGGAAGCGTTACACATTAAGTTTTGATTCAACATATGTGAAATCTATTATTTTGAGTGATGGATTTGCAAAAGCTTTAGGATTCACGCAAAGCAATATTTTAAATAACGGAAGCATTGCTTCTGAACTTCCGTCAACTGATACTTCGTCAAGCCATGTATGTATTTCAATAAAAAACATTTTACGACCACTTAATGATGAAACAAAAGCAGAAATTGTTATGATCCCAATTTATGATAATGAAAAAGCAATTTACAGCTATTATCAAACACCAATGTGGTTTAAATTAGAAACAACCAGAATTGATTTTCTCTCTTTAGAATTTACAGATTTTCATGGAAATCCACTTGCTTGTGATAATGCTCGTGGTCATTTTGTACTTGCCCTTACTAATAAAAAATCATAATTATATCCCTTTTTGCACACAATATTTAACTTTGCACTTTTTTATAATGTATTGTCTTTTTTTTTATATTTGATCAAATAAATAAATTCGCACCCCCAAAAAAAAACTGTGAAAGAAAAAACACACCGTTAAAAAAAATACTCTTTTCCCTTTCCATGGCACATCGAGAGTGGCACCTTTTTGGTCGCATGCTTTTCCTTGATCGAGAGACTCGCTTGCTCTCTCTTGACCGCGTCTTCTTTGTTGCCGAAAAAAAGGACGCCGCTGACGTCACACTTTGGCGCGAAAAAGGGAACAAAAAGGATTTCTCCGAAGCATCAAAGGAAGCAAAAAAGGAAGGATTTTATATAGGAAGAAAGGAAAATAAGCTAAACAAAAATTTTGCTTTTAAGAACACAAGTGATAATAATTTTATAGGCTAGTGATAAACTAGTGATAAGAAATTTATTACTGATAAGAAATTTATTACTGATAAGAAAAAAAATAAATAATTAATTACTGATAACAAATTTAATTGCACTTGAAAAAAATTTTACTGATAAGGAACTGATAAGAAAAAATTAATTAATGATAAGAAAAAAAATCACGTGCTAACTACAAATAAGCTTTTAAAAATAAAATTAGCTTACTGATAAGCAACTGATAAGATCATAGCCTCAGGGCATATAATTAATTAAGCTTATTCTCAGTGACTCAGTCTTATTTCTTAGTAATTATTTCTTAGTAATTATTTTTTTAGTTTCTAGTGATAAGGATTTGGCTTACTGATAAGAATTCACTGATAAAAATGGACGTGAAAGTTTCTCATTTCTAATTAGTCCCTAAAAAATTACAGTATGTAATAGTTACAGTATGCTTTTGTGTATCACAAAGTTACAGTATGCTTTTGTGTATCACAAAGTTACAGTATGCTTTTGTGTGTCACAAAGTTACAGAACTCTAAAAGTTACAGTAAATGTTACAGTATGACGGACACACAAATGTTACAGTAACCCTAACCCCGACCCTAAACCCAGTACAGTACCAATTACAGTAACCCTTACAGTAATCCGGGCCGGCCCGCAAATCTGTCCCGCAAATTACAGTATCCCAGGCTCCGCCCCTTACAGTATACCAGGCTCCGCCTATTTTTGTGGGTGGAAAAAACGCGGTAATCATAGACGCTATACCCTGTAGATAACTACTATTTAAATAAATCCATCACATCGATACGATGAATTTAAATAATTCCTTCCCATGGTTAGGATGAATTTAAATAAATCCATCACATCGATAGGATGAATTTAAATAAATCCATCACATCGATAGGATGAATTAAAATAAATCCATCACATCGATAGGATGAATTTAAATAAATCCATCACATCGATAGGATGAATTTAAATAAATCCATCACATCGATAGGATGAATTTAAATAAATCCATCACATCGATAGGATGAATTTAAATAAATCCATCACATCGATAGGATGAATTTAAATAAATCCTTCACATCGATAGGATGAATTTAAAAAAATCCATCACATCGATAGGATGAATTTAAATAATTCCTTCCCATGGTTAGGATGAATTTAAATAAATCCATCACATCGATAGGATGAATTTAAATAATTCCTTCCCATGGTTAGGATGAATTTAAATAAATCCATCAGATCGATACGATGAATTTAAATAAATCCATCACATCGATAGGATGAATTTAAATAAATCCATCACATCGATAGGATGAATTTAAATAAATCCATCACATCGATACGATGAACTTAAATAATTCCTTCCCATGGTTAGGATGAATTTAAAAAAATCCATCACATCGATAGGATGAATTTAAAAAAATCCATCACATCGATAGGATGAATTTAAAAAAATCCATCACATCGATACGATGAATTTAAATAAATCCATCACATCGATAGGATGAATTTAAAAAAATCCATCACATCGATACGATGAATTTAAAAAAATCCATCACATCGATACGATGAATTTAAAAAAATCCATCACATCGATACGATGAATTTAAAAAATACATCACATCGATACGATGAATTTAAATAAATCCATCACATCGATACGATGAATTGAAATAAATCCATCACATCGATAGGATGAATTTAAAAAAATCCATCACATCGATACGATGAATTTAAAAAAATCCATCACATCGATACGATGAATTTAAAAAAATCCATCACATCGATACGATGAATTTAAAAAATACATCACATCGATACGATGAATTTAAATAAATCCATCACATCGATACGATGAATTTAAATAAATCCATCACATCGATACGATGAATTGAAATAAATCCATCACATCGATAGGATGAATTTAAATAAATCCATCACATCGATACGATGAATTTAAAAAAATCCATCACATCGATACGATGAATTTAAATAAATCCATCACATCGATACGATGAATTTAAAAAATACATCACATCGATACGATGAATTTAAATAAATCCATCACATCGATACGATGAATTTAAATAAATCCATCACATCGATACGATGAATTGAAATAAATCCATCACATCGATACGATGAATTTAAATAAATCCATCACATCGATACGATGAATTTAAATAAATCCATCACATCGATACGATGAATTGAAATAAATCCATCACATCGATACGATGAATTTAAAAAATACATCACATCGATACGATGAATTGAAATAAATCCATCACATCGATAGGATGAATTTAAAAAAATCCATCACATCGATACGATGAATTTAAAAAAATCCATCACATCGATACGATGAATTTAAAAAAATCCATCACATCGATACGATGAATTTAAAAAATACATCACATCGATACGATGAATTTAAATAAATCCATCACATCGATACGATGAATTTAAATAAATCCATCACATCGATACGATGAATTGAAATAAATCCATCACATCGATAGGATGAATTTAAAAAAATCCATCACATCGATACGATGAATTTAAAAAAATCCATCACATCGATACGATGAATTTAAAAAAATCCATCACATCGATACGATGAATTTAAAAAATACATCACATCGATACGATGAATTGAAATAAATCCATCACATCGATACGATGAATTTAAATAAATCCATCACATCGATACGATGAATTTAAAAAAATCCATCACATCGATACGATGAATTTAAAAAATACATCACATCGATACGCTGAATTTAAATAAATCCATCACATCGATACGATGAACTTAAATAATTCCTTCCCATGGTTAGGATGAATTTAAAAAAATCCATCACATCGATAGGATGAATTTAAAAAAATCCATCACATCGATAGGATGAATTTAAAAAAATCCATCACATCGATACGATGAATTTAAATAAATCCATCACATCGATACGATGAATTTAAATAAATCCATCACATCGATACGATGAATTGAAATAAATCCATCACATCGATACGATGAATTGAAATAAATCCATCACATCGATAGGATAAATTTAAATAATTCCTTCCCATGGTTAGGATGAATTTAAATAAATCCATCACATCGATAGGATGAATTTAAATAATTCCTTCCCATGGTTAGGATGAATTTAAAAAAATCCATCACATCGATAGGATGAATTTAAATAAATCCATCACATCGATAGGATGAATTTAAATAAATCCATCACATCGATAGGATGAATTTAAATAAATCCATCACATCGATACGATGAATTTAAATAATTCCTTCCCATGGTTAGGATGAATTTAAATAAATCCATCACATCGATAGGATGAATTTAAATAATTCCTTCCCATGGTTAGGATGAATTTAAATAAATCCATCACATCGATACGATGAATTTAAATAAATCCATCACATCGATACGATGAATTTAAATAAATCCATCACATCGATACGATGAATTTAAATAAATCCATCACATCGATACGATGAATTTAAAAAAATCCATCACATCGATACGATGAATTTAAAAAAATCCATCACATCGATAGGATAAATTTAAATAATTCCTTCCCATGGTTAGGATGAATTTAAATAAATCCATCACATCGATAGGATGAATTTAAATAATTCCTTCCCATGGTTAGGATGAATTTAAAAAAATCCATCACATCGATACGATGAATTTAAATAAATCCATCACATCGATAGGATGAATTTAAATAAATCCATCACATCGATAGGATGAATTTAAATAAATCCATCACATCGATACGATGAATTTAAATAATTCCTTCCCATGGTTAGGATGAATTTAAATAAATCCATCACATCGATAGGATGAATTTAAATAATTCCTTCCCATGGTTAGGATGAATTTAAATAAATCCATCACATCGATAGGATGAATTTAAATAAATCCATCACATCGATAGGATGAATTTAAATAAATCCATCACATCGATAGGATGAATTTAAATAAATCCATCACATCGATAGGATGAATTTAAATAAATCCATCACATCGATAGGATGAATTTAAATAATTCCTTCCCATGGTTAGGATGAATTTAAATAAATCCATCACATCGATAGGATGAATTTAAATAAATCCATCACATCGATAGGATGAATTTAAATAAATCCATCACATCGATAGGATGAATTTAAATAAATCCATCACATCGATAGGATGAATTTAAATAAATCCATCACATCGATAGGATAAATTTAAATAAATCCATCACATCGATAGGATGAATTTAAATAAATCCATCACATCGATAGGATGAATTTAAATAAATCCATCACATCGATAGGATGATTTTTAATAAATCCATCACATCGATAGGATGAATTTAAATAAATCCATCACATCGATAGGATGAATTTAAATAATTCCTTCCCATGGTTAGGATGAATTTAAATAAATCCATCACATCGATAGGATGAATTTAAATAAATCCATCACATCGATAGGATGAATTTAAATAAATCCATCACATCGATAGGATGAATTTAAATAATTCCTTCCCATGGTTAGGATGAATTTAAATAAATCCATCACATCGATAGGATGAATTTAAATAAATCCATCACATCGATAGGATGAATTTAAATAAATCCATCACATCGATAGGATGAATTTAAATAAATCCATCACATCGATAGGATGAATTTAAATAATTCCTTCCCATGGTTAGGATGAATTTAAATAAATCCATCACATCGATAGGATGAATTTAAATAATTCCTTCCCATGGTTAGGATGAATTTAAATAAATCCATCACATCGATAGGATGAATTTAAATAATTCCTTCCCATGGTTAGGATGAATTTAAAAAAATCCATCACATCGATACGATGAATTTAAATAAATCCATCACATCGATACGATGAATTTAAAAAAATCCATCACATCGATAGGATGAATTTAAATAATTCCTTCCCATGGTTAGGATGAATTTAAATAAATCCATCACATCGACACGATGAATTTAAATAATTCCTTCCCATGGTTAGGATGAATTTAAATAAATCCATCACATCGATAGGATGAATTTAAATAATTCCTTCCCATGGTTAGGATGAATTTAAAAAAATCCATCACATCGATAGGATGAATTTAAATAAATCCATCACATCGATAGGATGAATTTAAATAAATCCATCACATCGATAGGATGAATTTAAATAAATCCATCACATCGATAGGATGAATTTAAATAAATCCATCACATCGATAGGATGAATTTAAATAAATCCATCACATCGATACGATGAATTTAAATAATTCCTTCCCATGGTTAGGATGAATTTAAATAAATCCATCACATCGATACGATGAATTTAAATATTTCCTTCCCATGGTTAGGATGAATTTAAATAAATCCATCACATCGATACGATGAATTTAAATAATTCCTTCCCATGGTTAGGATGAATTTAAATAAATCCATCACATCGATACGATGAATTTAAATAATTCCTTCCCATGGTTAGGATGAATTTAAGAGACGAAATACGACAGGATTCAAAACGAGCGGCACATGAAATTTTTAAATGAAATTTTTTGTGGTCCATTCAATTAAACTAGATGAAAAATGGTTATTTTGAAAGTTTTGGGTCGATCTATCTCGTACTTTTAATTTCGGAGTAATTGAAAATTATGATATAGACAAAAATGGTAAAATTCGGGAAAAATCCAAAATTGAACCATTCAAAAAGTTATGTCCCATGATTATACACATAAGTAAGGGCTATTAGGTGCACTATAGAAAAAATTTTTATCTGACCCCAAATGTCGAAATTTCGGGTACTGTAATTTTCGACACAGAAGAAAAATTTGCATATCGAATTTTTCAAAGCAACGACATATCACACCAAATAGCCCAGTTTCTGGGCTTTCCAAAAATATAAAATTTGTACATATCCAGTGGGTAATTAGCGATAGCCAGCAAAAAAGGTGCGCGTGATCAATATCTCCAACATCAACCTCGGGGTGAAACTCATGTATGATGAAAGATATTGACATGAGGTGAATTGCACAATGAAATATCATGTTGTAAGAGTATTCTGGGTGAGTTTCATGACATTTGGATAGCATTTAGACATATGCCATCAATGTGAAATTTCGAAATTTAGCAACATTAGACTTCGAAGGGAAAATCAAGGTAATTTGGGTTTTTAGTTAAAAATAAAAGTAACAATGCTCTTAAAACATAAAGTAGATGTAATATAAGTAATTATAAGCACTAAACATTGATATATCGGTCGTTTTTGATTTTTCCGGTTGGTTCGAAATTTACCTTATTTTTGACCATTTTTTGAGGTATCAACACTGTATGAAATATCAATATTATCAACTTTTTTTGCCGTCCCCGATCAAATATAACATGTTTAGAGTTAGTAGGTACAATTTCAACACCCGGGGATACCCACTTTTTATTTCGGATCATTTTGAAAATCGTGGTTTTTTTCACATATAAATTATCACTAACCGTAAACATCTCCAACAAATGATGGAGTTGAGGGCCCATGTTTTGCCCATAAACTCGACTAGTATAAGGTATAATTGTTGCAAAAAATTAGCTGCCAAATCCTCATACTGTGGGTTTACCAGCTGCGCAAAGTTACTGTAATACAGTAATCCACAAGAAGAACCCAAACTCAAAATTTGCATATTCTGCAAATTTTAGAAACGGAAACGCTACAAATGTTTCAGATTCGGATTCAGCATGTCCGAAAATCTATAAATACAGGAAACAAGGCCATGAAATCACAAGCTTTTGGATATTTGCACAAAAGTACAAAACATCAATGCCACAAAATAATGACAACCCTTTCTAAAAATTTGAATATGTATATTTTGGAGCAAAAAGTTTTTGGATGTTGTTAAATATACTTAATTAAACATATTCGAGAATAAAACATGCAAAAATATGCATGGCACCGATTTCCCATCAAGGTGAAATTACGATATTATTGTTAATCAACATTTTTCAAGCTATAGCGAATTGGTTTTAGGTAATCCACGATTTTATTTTGTGATCTTGCTATAATTATTAAGTCCCTAAGACATAGTTAAATATATTTAACAACCTCCAAACACTTGTTTCTCCAAAATATATCGTATTCAATTATTTTGAAGGGAGGGTCATGATTCAGTGGCAGGGATTTTTTATATTTTTGTACAAATTTCTAAAAGTTTGTGATTTCTTGACCTTGTTTCCTGGATTTATAGGTTTTCGGACATGTTGAATCCGAATCTGAAACATTTGAAGCATTTCCATTTCTAAAATTTGCAGAATATGCAGATTATGAGTTTGGGTTCATCTTGTGGATTACTGTATTACAGTAACTTTGAGCTCCTGGTAAACTCACAGTTTGAGGATTTGGCAGCTAATTTTTTGCCTCATTTACTCCTTATACTAGACGAGTTTATGCGCAAAATAAGGGCCCTCAACTCCATCATAAGTTGGTGATGTCTACGGTAAAATCGGTGTTTTTTGCATTCAAAAATGTTCAAAGTATCTCAAATTTATTTTTTACGATTAGTATTGCCAGTAAAAATCATTCAGGAACACGTTTAATGTTTATGCAAATTTTTTAAAAAATTTCGATTTTCCTGATTTTTCGAATTATTTTTTTTTATCGTTTGGCTTTGTTTTTCTGCTTAATGTTATAAAATACTATCACTGAGATCAAAAAAACCGTTTTTGTTGTTTTTTACGAAGAAAAACTCCGATTTTAGTGATAATTTATATGTGAAAAAAACCACGATTTTCAAAATGATCCGAAATAAAAAGTGGGTATCCCCGGGTGTTGAAATTGTACCTACTAACTCTAAACATGTTATATTTGATCGGGGACGGCAAAAAAAGTTGATAATATTGATATTTCATACAGTGTTGATACCTCAAAAAATGGTCAAAAATAAGGTAAATTTCGAACCAACCGGAAAAATCAAAAACGACCGATATATCAATGTTTAGTGCTTATAATTACTTATATTACATCTACTTTATGTTTTAAGAGCATTGTTACTTTTATTTTTAACTAAAAACCCAAATTACCTTGATTTTCCCTTCGAAGTCTAATGTTGCTAAATTTCGAAATTTCACATTGATGGCATATGTCTAAATGCTATCCAAATGTCATGAAACTCACCCAGAATACTCTTACAACATGATATTTCATTGTGCAATTCACCTCATGTCAATATCTTTCATCATACATGAGTTTCACCCCGAGGTTGATGTTGGAGATATTGATCACGCGCACCTTTTTTGCTGGCTATCGCTAATTACCCACTGGATATGTACAAATTTTATATTTTTGGAAAGCCCAGAAACTGGGCTATTTGGTGTGATATGTCGTTGCTTTGAAAAATTCGATATGCAAATTTTTCTTCTGTGTCGAAAATTACAGTACCCGAAATTTCGACATTTGGGGTCAGATAAAAATTTTTTCTATAGTGCACCTAATAGCCCTAACTTATGTGTATAATCATGGGACATAACTTTTTGAATGGTTCACTTTTGGATTTTTCCCGAATTTTTCAATTTTTGGCAACACATTAACTTTACTTTACTCCGAAATCAAAAGTACGAGATAGATCGACCCAAAACTTTCAAAATAACCTTTTTTCATCTAGTTTAATCGAATGGACCACAAAAAATTTCATTTAAAAATTTCATGTGCCGCTCGATCTGTAAATTTTCTAATCCTGTCGTATAGTCTCTCTTAAATAAATCCATCACATCGATAGGATGAATTTAAATAAATCCATCACATCGATAGGATGAATTAAAATAAATCCATCACATCGATAGGATGAATTTAAATAAATCCATCACATCGATAGGATGAATTTAAATAAATCCATCACATCGATAGGATGAATTTAAATAAATCCATCACATCGATAGGATGAATTTAAATAAATCCATCACATCGATAGGATGAATTTAAATAAATCCTTCACATCGATAGGATGAATTTAAAAAAATCCATCACATCGATAGGATGAATTTAAATAATTCCTTCCCATGGTTAGGATGAATTTAAATAAATCCATCACATCGATAGGATGAATTTAAATAATTCCTTCCCATGGTTAGGATGAATTTAAATAAATCCATCACATCGATAGGATGAATTTAAATAAATCCATCACATCGATAGGATGAATTTAAATAATTCCTTCCCATGGTTAGGATGAATTTAAATAAATCCATCACATCGATAGGATGAATTTAAATAAATCCATCACATCGATAGGATGAATTTAAATAAATCCATCACATCGATAGGATGAATTTAAATAAATCCATCACATCGATAGGATGAATTTAAATAATTCCTTCCCATGGTTAGGATGAATTTAAATAAATCCATCACATCGATAGGATGAATTTAAATAATTCCTTCCCATGGTTAGGATGAATTTAAATAAATCCATCACATCGATAGGATGAATTTAAATAATTCCTTCCCATGGTTAGGATGAATTTAAATAAATCCATCACATCGATAGGATGAATTTAAATAATTCCTTCCCATGGTTAGGATGAATTTAAATAAATCCATCACATCGATAGGATGAATTTAAATAATTCCTTCCCATGGTTAGGATGAATTTAAATAAATCCATCACATCGATAGGATGAATTTAAATAAATCCATCACATCGATAGGATGAATTTAAATAATTCCTTCCCATGGTTAGGATGAATTTAAATAAATCCATCACATCGATACGATGAATTTAAAAAAATCCATCACATCGATACGATGAATTTAAATAAATCCATCACATCGATACGATGAATTTAAAAAAATCCATCACATCGATACGATGAATTTAAATAAATCCATCACATCGATAGGATGAATTTAAATAAATCCATCACATCGATAGGATGAATTTAAATAATTCCTTCCCATGGTTAGGATGAATTTAAATAAATCCATCACATCGATAGGATGAATTTAAATAAATCCATCACATCGATAGGATGAATTTAAATAATTCCTTCCCATGGTTAGGATGAATTTAAATAAATCCATCACATCGATAGGATGAATTTAAATAATTCCTTCCCATGGTTAGGATGAATTTAAATAAATCCATCACATCGATAGGATGAATTTAAATAAATCCATCACATCGATAGGATGAATTTAAATAATTCCTTCCCATGGTTAGGATGAATTTAAATAAATCCATCACATCGATAGGATGAATTTAAATAAATCCATCACATCGATAGGATGAATTTAAATAAATCCATCACATCGATAGGATGAATTTAAATAAATCCATCACATCGATAGGATGAATTTAAATAATTCCTTCCCATGGTTAGGATGAATTTAAATAAATCCATCACATCGATAGGATGAATTTAAATAATTCCTTCCCATGGTTAGGATGAATTTAAATAAATCCATCACATCGATAGGATGAATTTAAATAATTCCTTCCCATGGTTAGGATGAATTTAAATAAATCCATCACATCGATAGGATGAATTTAAATAATTCCTTCCCATGGTTAGGATGAATTTAAATAAATCCATCACATCGATAGGATGAATTTAAATAATTCCTTCCCATGGTTAGGATGAATTTAAATAAATCCATCACATCGATAGGATGAATTTAAATAAATCCATCACATCGATAGGATGAATTTAAATAATTCCTTCCCATGGTTAGGATGAATTTAAATAAATCCATCACATCGATACGATGAATTTAAAAAAATCCATCACATCGATACGATGAATTTAAATAAATCCATCACATCGATACGATGAATTTAAAAAAATCCATCACATCGATACGATGAATTTAAATAAATCCATCACATCGATAGGATGAATTTAAATAAATCCATCACATCGATAGGATGAATTTAAATAATTCCTTCCCATGGTTAGGATGAATTTAAATAAATCCATCACATCGATAGGATGAATTTAAATAAATCCATCACATCGATAGGATGAATTTAAATAATTCCTTCCCATGGTTAGGATGAATTTAAATAAATCCATCACATCGATAGGATGAATTTAAATAAATCCATCACATCGATAGGATGAATTTAAATAATTCCTTCCCATGGTTAGGATGAATTTAAATAAATCCATCACATCGATACGATGAATTTAAATAAATCCATCACATCGATACGATGAATTTAAATAAATCCATCACATCGATACGATGAATTTAAATAAATCCATCACATCGATAGGATGAATTTAAATAAATCCATCACATCGATAGGATGAATTTAAATAATTCCTTCCCATGGTTAGGATGAATTTAAATAAATCCATCACATCGATAGGATGAATTTAAATAAATCCATCACATCGATAGGATGAATTTAAATAATTCCTTCCCATGGTTAGGATGAATTTAAATAAATCCATCACATCGATACGATGAATTAAAAAAATTCATCACATCGATACGATGAATTTAAATAAATCCATCACATCGATACGATGAATTTAAATAAATCCATCACATCGATACGATGAATTTAAAAAAATCCATCACATCGATAGGATGAATTTAAATAAATCCATCACATCGATAGGATGAATTTAAATAATTCCTTCCCATGGTTAGGATGAATTTAAATAAATCCATCACATCGATAGGATGAATTTAAATAAATCCATCACATCGATAGGATGAATTTAAATAATTCCTTCCCATGGTTAGGATGAATTTAAATAAATCCATCACATCGATAGGATGAATTTAAATAATTCCTTCCCATGGTTAGGATGAATTTAAATAAATCCATCACATCGATAGGATGAATTTAAATAAATCCATCACATCGATACGATGAATTTAAAAAAATCCATCACATCGATACGATGAATTTAAATAAATCCATCACATCGATAGGATGAATTTAAATAAATCCATCACATCGATAGGATGAATTTAAATAAATCCATCACATCGATAGGATGAATTTAAATAAATCCATCACATCGATAGGATGAATTTAAATAATTCCTTCCCATGGTTAGGATGAATTTAAATAAATCCATCACATCGATACGATGAATTTAAAAAAATCCATCACATCGATACGATGAATTTAAATAAATCCATCACATCGATACGATGAATTTAAAAAAATCCATCACATCGATACGATGAATTTAAATAAATCCATCACATCGATACGATGAATTTAAAAAAATCCATCACATCGATACGATGAATTTAAATAAATCCATCACATCGATACGATGAATTTAAAAAAATCCATCACATCGATACGATGAATTTAAAAAAATCCATCACATCGATACGATGAATTTAAATAAATCCATCACATCGATACGATGAATTTAAAAAAATCCATCACATCGATAGGATGAATTTAAATAAATCCATCACATCGATAGGATGAATTTAAAAAAATCCATCACATCGATACGATGAATTTAAATAATTCCTTCCCATCCATCACATCGATAGGATGAATTTAAAAAAATCCATCACATCGATACGATGAATTTAAATAAATCCATCACATCGATACGATGAATTTAAAAAAATCCATCACATCGATAGGATGAATTTAAATAAATCCATCACATCGATAGGATGAATTTAAATAAATCCATCACATCGATACGATGAATTTAAATAATTCCTTCCAATCCATCACATCGATAGGATGAATTTAAAAAAATCCATCACATCGATACGATGAATTTAAATAAATCCATCACATCGATACGATGAATTTAAATAAATCCATCACATCGATACGATGAATTTAAATAAATCCATCACATCGATAGGATAAATTTAAATAAATCCATCACATCGATACGATGAATTTAAATAATTCCTTCCCATGGTTAGGATGAATTTAAATAAATCCATCACATCGATGGAATGAATTTAAATAAATCCATCACATCGATAGGATGAATTTAAATAAATCCATCACATCGATAGGATGAATTTAAAAAAATCCATCACATCGATACGATGAATTTAAATAAATCCATCACATCGATACGATGAATTTAAATAAATCCATCACATCGATAGGATGAATTTAAATAAATCCATCACATCGATAGGATAAATTTAAATAATTCCTTCCCATGGTTAGGATGAATTTAAATAAATCCATCACATCGATAGGATGAATTTAAATAAATCCATCACATCGATAGGATGAATTTAAAAAAATCCATCACATCGATACGATGAATTTAAATAAATCCATCAGATCGATACGATGAATTTAAATAAATCCATCACATCGATAGGATGAATTTAAATAAATCCATCACATCGATAGGATGAATTTAAATAATTCCTTCCCATGGTTAGGATGAATTTAAATAAATCCATCACATCGATAGGATGAATTTAAATAAATCCATCACATCGATAGGATGAATTTAAATAAATCCATCACATCGATACGATGAATTTAAATAATTCCTTCCCATGGTTAGGATGAATTTAAATAAATCCATCACATCGATAGGATGAATTTAAATAAACCCATCACATCGATAGGATGAATTTAAAAAAATCCATCACATCGATACGATGAATTTAAAAAAATCCATCACATTGATACGATGAATTTAAATAAATCCATCACATCGATAGGATGAATTTAAATAAATCCATCAGATCGATACGATGAATTTAAAAAAATCCATCACATTGATACGATGAATTTAAATAAATCCTTCACATCGATAGGATGAATTTAAAAAAATCCATCACATCGATACGATGAATTTAAATAAATCCATCACATCGATACGATGAATTTAAATAAATCCATCACATCGATAGGATGAATTTAAATAAATCCATCACATCGATAGGATGAATTTAAAAAAATCCATCACATCGATACGATGAATTTAAATAAATCCATCAGATCGATACGATGAATTTAAATAAATCCATCACATCGATAGGATGAATTTAAATAAATCCATCACATCGATAGGATGAATTTAAATAATTCCTTCCCATGGTTAGGATGAATTTAAATAAATCCATCACATCGATAGGATGAATTTAAATAAATCCATCACATCGATAGGATGAATTTAAATAAATCCATCACATCGATACGATGAATTTAAATAATTCCTTCCCATGGTTAGGATGAATTTAAATAAATCCATCACATCGATACGATGAATTTAAATAATTCCTTCCCATGGTTAGGATGAATTTAAATAAATCCATCACATCGATACGATGAATTTAAATAAATCCATCAGATCGATACGATGAATTTAAAAAAATCCATCACATCGATAGGATGAATTTAAAAAAATCCATCACATTGATACGATGAATTTAAATAAACCCATCACATCTATAGGATGAATTTAAAAAAATCCATCACATCGATACGATGAATTTAAATAAATCCATCAGATCGATACGATGAATTTAAATAAATCCATCACATCGATACGATGAATTTAAATAATTCCTTCCCATGGTTAGGATGAATTTAAATAAATCCATCACATCGATAGGATGAATTTAAATAATTCCTTCCCATGGTTAGGATGAATTTAAATAAACCCATCACATCGATAGGATGAATTTAAAAAAATCCATCACATCGATACGATGAATTTAAATAAATCCATCAGATCGATACGATGAATTTAAAAAAATCCATCACATCGATAGGATGAATTTAAAAAAATCCATCACATTGATACGATGAATTTAAATAAATCCATCAGATCGATACGATGAATTTAAATAAATCCATCACATCGATAGGATGAATTTAAAAAAATCCATCACATCGATAGGATGAATTTAAATAAATCCATCACATCGATAGGATGAATTTAAATAAATCCATCACATCGATACGATGAACTTAAATAATTCCTTCCCATGGTTAGGATGAATTTAAAAAAATCCATCACATCGATAGGATGAATTTAAAAAAATCCATCACATCGATACGATGAATTTAAATAAATCCATCACATCGATAGGATGAATTTAAAAAAATCCATCACATCGATACGATGAATTTAAATAATTCCTTCCCATCCATCACATCGATAGGATGAATTTAAAAAAATCCATCACATCGATACGATGAATTTAAATAAATCCATCACATCGATACGATGAATTTAAATAAATCCATCACATCGATACGATGAATTTAAATAAATCCATCACATCGATACGATGAATTTAAATAAATCCATCACATCGATACGATGAATTTAAAAAAATCCATCACATCGATAGGATGAATTTAAATAAATCCAGCACATCGATAGGATGAATTTAAATAAATCCATCACATCGATACGATGAATTTAAATAATTCCTTCCCATCCATCACATCGATAGGATGAATTTAAAAAAATCCATCACATCGATACGATGAATTTAAATAATTCTTTCCCATCCATCACATCGATAGGATGAATTTAAAAAAATCCATCACATCGATACGATGAATTTAAATAAATCCATCACATCGATACGATGAATTTAAAAAAATCCATCACATCGATACGATGAATTTAAATAAATCCATCACATCGATACGATGAATTTAAAAAAATCCATCACATCGATAGGATGAATTTAAATAAATCCATCACATCGATAGGATGAATTTAAATAAATCCATCACATCGATACGATGAATTTAAATAATTCCTTCCCATCCATCACATCGATAGGATGAATTTAAATAAATCCATCACATCGATAGGATGAATTTAAATAAATCCATCACATCGATACGATGAATTTAAATAATTCCTTCCCATCCATCACATCGATAGGATGAATTTAAAAAAATCCATCACATCGATACGATGAATTTAAATAAATCCATCACATCGATAGGATGAATTTAAATAATTCCTTCCCATGGTTAGGATGAATTTAAATAAACCCATCACATCGATAGGATGAATTTAAAAAAATCCATCACATCGATACGATGAATTTAAATAAATCCATCAGATCGATACGATGAATTTAAATAAATCCATCACATCGATAGGATGAATTTAAAAAAATCCATCACATCGATACGATGAATTTAAATAAATCCATCAGATCGATACGATGAATTTAAATAAATCCATCACATCGATAGGATGAATTTAAATAATTCCTTCCCATGGTTAGGATGAATTTAAAAAAATCCATCACATCGATAGGATGAATTTAAAAAAATCCATCACATTGATACGATGAATTTAAATAAATCCATCAGATCGATACGATGAATTTAAATAAATCCATCACATCGATAGGATGAATTTAAAAAAATCCATCACATCGATAGGATGAATTTAAATAAATCCATCACATCGATAGGATGAATTTAAATAAATCCATCACATCGATACGATGAATTTAAATAATTCCTTCCCATCCATCACATCGATAGGATGAATTTAAAAAAATCCATCACATCGATACGATGAATTTAAATAAATCCATCACATCGATAGGATGAATTTAAATAATTCCTTCCCATGGTTAGGATGAATTTAAATAAACCCATCACATCGATAGGATGAATTTAAAAAAATCCATCACATCGATACGATGAATTTAAATAAATCCATCAGATCGATACGATGAATTTAAATAAACCCATCACATCGATAGGATGAATTTAAAAAAATCCATCACATCGATACGATGAATTTAAATAAATCCATCAGATCGATACGATGAATTTAAATAAATCCATCACATCGATAGGATGAATTTAAATAATTCCTTCCCATGGTTAGGATGAATTTAAAAAAATCCATCACATCGATAGGATGAATTTAAAAAAATCCATCACATTGATACGATGAATTTAAATAAATCCATCAGATCGATACGATGAATTTAAATAAATCCATCACATCGATAGGATGAATTTAAAAAAATCCATCACATCGATAGGATGAATTTAAATAAATCCATCACATCGATACGATGAACTTAAATAATTCCTTCCCATGGTTAGGATGAATTTAAAAAAATCCATCACATCGATAGGATGAATTTAAAAAAATCCATCACATCGATACGATGAATTTAAATAAATCCATCACATCGATAGGATGAATTTAAATAAATCCATCACATCGATAGGATGAATTTAAATAAATCCATCACATCGATACGATGAATTTAAATAATTCCTTCCCATGGTTAGGATGAATTTAAATAAATCCATCACATCGATAGGATGAATTTAAATAAACCCATCACATCGATAGGATGAATTTAAAAAAATCCATCACATCGATACGATGAATTTAAATAAATCCATCAGATCGATACGATGAATTTAAAAAAATCCATCACATCGATAGGATGAATTTAAAAAAATCCATCACATTGATACGATGAATTTAAATAAATCCATCACATCGATAGGATGAATTTAAAAAAATCCATCACATCGATACGATGAATTTAAATAAATCCATCACATCGATACGATGAATTTAAATAAATCCATCACATCGATAGGATGAATTTAAATAAATCCATCAGATCGATACGATGAATTTAAAAAAATCCATCACATTGATACGATGAATTTAAATAAATCCATCACATCGATAGGATGAATTTAAAAAAATCCATCACATCGATACGATGAATTTAAATAAATCCATCACATCGATACGATGAATTTAAATAAATCCATCACATCGATAGGATGAATTTAAATAAATCCATCACATCGATAGGATAAATTTAAATAATTCCTTCCCATGGTTAGGATGAATTTAAATAAATCCATCACATCGATAGGATGAATTTAAATAAATCCATCACATCGATAGGATGAATTTAAAAAAATCCATCACATCGATACGATGAATTTAAATAAATCCATCAGATCGATACGATGAATTTAAATAAATCCATCACATCGATAGGATGAATTTAAATAAATCCATCACATCGATAGGATGAATTTAAATAATTCCTTCCCATGGTTAGGATGAATTTAAATAAATCCATCACATCGATAGGATGAATTTAAATAAATCCATCACATCGATAGGATGAATTTAAATAAATCCATCACATCGATACGATGAATTTAAATAATTCCTTCCCATGGTTAGGATGAATTTAAATAAATCCATCACATCGATAGGATGAATTTAAATAAACCCATCACATCGATAGGATGAATTTAAAAAAATCCATCACATCGATACGATGAATTTAAATAAATCCATCAGATCGATACGATCAATTTAAAAAAATCCATCACATCGATAGGATGAATTTAAAAAAATCCATCACATTGATACGATGAATTTAAATAAACCCATCACATCGATAGGATGAATTTAAAAAAATCCATCACATCGATACGATGAATTTAAATAAATCCATCAGATCGATACGATGAATTTAAAAAAATCCATCACATCGATACGATGAATTTAAATAATTCCTTCCCATGGTTAGGATGAATTTAAATAAATCCATCACATCGATAGGATGAATTTAAATAATTCCTTCCCATGGTTAGGATGAATTTAAATAAACCCATCACATCGATAGGATGAATTTAAAAAAATCCATCACATCGATACGATGAATTTAAATAAATCCATCAGATCGATACGATGAATTTAAAAAAATCCATCACATCGATAGGATGAATTTAAAAAAATCCATCACATTGATACGATGAATTTAAATAAATCCATCAGATCGATACGATGAATTTAAATAAATCCATCACATCGATAGGATGAATTTAAAAAAATCCATCACATCGATAGGATGAATTTAAATAAATCCATCACATCGATAGGATGAATTTAAATAAATCCATCACATCGATACGATGAACTTAAATAATTCCTTCCCATGGTTAGGATGAATTTAAAAAAATCCATCACATCGATAGGATGAATTTAAAAAAATCCATCACATCGATACGATGAATTTAAATAAATCCATCACATCGATAGGATGAATTTAAAAAAATCCATCACATCGATACGATGAATTTAAATAATTCCTTCCCATCCATCACATCGATAGGATGAATTTAAAAAAATCCATCACATCGATACGATGAATTTAAATAAATCCATCACATCGATACGATGAATTTAAATAAATCCATCACATCGATACGATGAATTTAAATAAATCCATCACATCGATACGATGAATTTAAATAAATCCATCACATCGATACGATGAATTTAAAAAAATCCATCACATCGATAGGATGAATTTAAATAAATCCATCACATCGATACGATGAATTTAAAAAAATCCATCACATCGATAGGATGAATTTAAATAATTCCTTCCCATGGTTAGGATGAATTTAAATAAATCCATCACATCGATAGGATAAATTTAAATAAATCCATCACATCGATACGATGAATTTAAATAATTCCTTCCCATGGTTAGGATGAATTTAAATAAATCCATCACATCGATGGAATGAATTTAAATAAATCCATCACATCGATAGGATGAATTTAAATAAATCCATCACATCGATAGGATGAATTTAAATAAATCCATCACATCGATGGAATGAATTTAAATAAATCCATCACATTGATACGATGAATTTAAATAAATCCATCAGATCGATACGATGAATTTAAATAAATCCATCACATCGATAGGATGAATTTAAAAAAATCCATCACATCGATAGGATGAATTTAAATAAATCCATCACATCGATAGGATGAATTTAAATAAATCCATCACATCGATACGATGAACTTAAATAATTCCTTCCCATGGTTAGGATGAATTTAAAAAAATCCATCACATCGATAGGATGAATTTAAAAAAATCCATCACATCGATACGATGAATTTAAATAAATCCATCACATCGATAGGATGAATTTAAAAAAATCCATCACATCGATACGATGAATTTAAATAATTCCTTCCCATCCATCACATCGATAGGATGAATTTAAAAAAATCCATCACATCGATACGATGAATTTAAATAAATCCATCACATCGATACGATGAATTTAAATAAATCCATCACATCGATACGATGAATTTAAATAAATCCATCACATCGATACGATGAATTTAAATAAATCCATCACATCGATACGATGAATTTAAAAAAATCCATCACATCGATAGGATGAATTTAAATAAATCCATCACATCGATAGGATGAATTTAAATAAATCCATCACATCGATACGATGAATTTAAATAATTCCTTCCCATCCATCACATCGATAGGATGAATTTAAAAAAATCCATCACATCGATACGATGAATTTAAATAATTCCTTCCCATCCATCACATCGATAGGATGAATTTAAAAAAATCCATCACATCGATACGATGAATTTAAATAAATCCATCACATCGATACGATGAATTTAAATAAATCCATCACATCGATACGATGAATTTAAATAAATCCATCACATCGATACGATGAATTTAAATAAATCCATCACATCGATACGATGAATTTAAAAAAATCCATCACATCGATAGGATGAATTTAAATAAATCCATCACATCGATAGGATGAATTTAAATAAATCCATCACATCGATACGATGAATTTAAATAATTCCTTCCCATCCATCACATCGATAGGATGAATTTAAAAAAATCCATCACATCGATACGATGAATTTAAATAATTCTTTCCCATCCATCACATCGATAGGATGAATTTAAAAAAATCCATCACATCGATACGATGAATTTAAATAAATCCATCACATCGATACGATGAATTTAAAAAAATCCATCACATCGATACGATGAATTTAAATAAATCCATCACATCGATACGATGAATTTAAAAAAATCCATCACATCGATAGGATGAATTTAAATAAATCCATCACATCGATAGGATGAATTTAAATAAATCCATCACATCGATACGATGAATTTAAATAATTCCTTCCCATCCATCACATCGATAGGATGAATTTAAATAAATCCATCACATCGATAGGATGAATTTAAATAAATCCATCACATCGATACGATGAATTTAAATAATTCCTTCCCATGGTTAGGATGAATTTAAATAATTCCTTCCCATCCATCACATCGATAGGATGAATTTAAAAAAATCCATCACATCGATACGATGAATTTAAATAAATCCATCACATCGATAGGATGAATTTAAATAATTCCTTCCCATGGTTAGGATGAATTTAAATAAACCCATCACATCGATAGGATGAATTTAAAAAAATCCATCACATCGATACGATGAATTTAAATAAATCCATCAGATCGATACGATGAATTTAAAAAAATCCATCACATCGATAGGATGAATTTAAAAAAATCCATCACATTGATACGATGAATTTAAATAAATCCATCAGATCGATACGATGAATTTAAATAAATCCATCACATCGATAGGATGAATTTAAAAAAATCCATCACATCGATAGGATGAATTTAAATAAATCCATCACATCGATAGGATGAATTTAAATAAATCCATCACATCGATACGATGAACTTAAATAATTCCTTCCCATGGTTAGGATGAATTTAAAAAAATCCATCACATCGATAGGATGAATTTAAAAAAATCCATCACATCGATACGATGAATTTAAATAAATCCATCACATCGATAGGATGAATTTAAAAAAATCCATCACATCGATACGATGAATTTAAATAATTCCTTCCCATCCATCACATCGATAGGATGAATTTAAAAAAATCCATCACATCGATACGATGAATTTAAATAAATCCATCACATCGATAGGATGAATTAAAAAAAATCCATCACATCGATACGATGAATTTAAATAAATCCATCACATCGATAGGATGAATTTAAAAAAATCCATCACATCGATACGATGAATTTAAATAAATCCATCACATCGATACGATGAATTTAAATAAATCCATCACATCGATACGATGAATTTAAAAAAATCCATCACATCGATACGATGAATTTAAATAAATCCATCACATCGATACGATGAATTTAAATAAATCCATCACATCGATACGATGAATTTAAAAAAATCCATCACATCGATAGGATGAATTTAAATAAATCCATCACATCGATACGATGAATTTAAATAATTCCTTCCCATCCATCACATCGATAGGATGAATTTAAAAAAATCCATCACATCGATACGATGAATTTAAATAAATCCATCACATCGATACGATGAATTTAAATAAATCCATCACATCGATACGATGAATTTAAATAAATCCATCACATCGATACGATGAATTTAAATAAATCCATCACATCGATACGATGAATTTAAAAAAATCCATCACATCGATAGGATGAATTTAAATAAATCCATCACATCGATAGGATGAATTTAAATAAATCCATCACATCGATACGATGAATTTAAATAATTCCTTCCCATCCATCACATCGATAGGATGAATTTAAAAAAATCCATCACATCGATACGATGAATTTAAATAATTCTTTCCCATCCATCACATCGATAGGATGAATTTAAAAAAATCCATCACATCGATACGATGAATTTAAATAAATCCATCACATCGATACGATGAATTTAAAAAAATCCATCACATCGATACGATGAATTTAAATAAATCCATCACATCGATACGATGAATTTAAAAAAATCCATCACATCGATAGGATGAATTTAAATAAATCCATCACATCGATAGGATGAATTTAAATAAATCCATCACATCGATACGATGAATTTAAATAATTCCTTCCCATCCATCACATCGATAGGATGAATTTAAATAAATCCATCACATCGATAGGATGAATTTAAATAAATCCATCACATCGATACGATGAATTTAAATAAATCCATTACATCGATACGATGAATTTAAATAAATCCATCACATCGATACGATGAATTTAAATAAATCCATCACATCGATACGATGAATTTAAATAAATCCATCACATCGATACGATGAATTTAAATAAATCCATCACATCGATACGATGAATTTAAAAAAATCCATCACATCGATACGATGAATTTAAATAAATCCATCACATCGATACGATGAATTTAAATAAATCCATCACATCGATACGATGAATTTAAATAAATCCATCACATCGATACGATGAATTTAAATAAATCCATCACATCGATACGATGAATTTAAAAAAATCCATCACATCGATAGGATGAATTTAAATAAATCCATCACATCGATACGATGAATTTAAAAAAATCCATCACATCGATAGGATGAATTTAAATAATTCCTTCCCATGGTTAGGATGAATTTAAATAAATCCATCACATCGATAGGATAAATTTAAATAAATCCATCACATCGATACGATGAATTTAAATAATTCCTTCCCATGGTTAGGATGAATTTAAATAAATCCATCACATCGATGGAATGAATTTAAATAAATCCATCACATCGATAGGATGAATTTAAATAAATCCATCACATCGATAGGATGAATTTAAATAAATCCATCACATCGATGGAATGAATTTAAATAAATCCATCACATCGATAGGATGAATTTAAATAAATCCATCACATCGATACGATGAATTTAAAAAAATCCATCACATCGATACGATGAATTTAAATAAATCCATCACATCGATACGATGAATTTAAAAAAATCCATCACATCGATAGGATGAATTTAAATAAATCCATCACATCGATAGGATGAATTTAAATAAATCCATCACATCGATACGATGAATTTAAATAATTCCTTCCCATCCATCACATCGATAGGATGAATTTAAATAAATCCATCACATCGATAGGATGAATTTAAATAAATCCATCACATCGATACGATGAATTTAAATAAATCCATCACATCGATACGATGAATTTAAAAAAATCCATCACATCGATACGATGAATTTAAATAAATCCATCACATCGATACGATGAATTTAAATAAATCCATCACATCGATACGATGAATTTAAATAAATCCATCACATCGATACGATGAATTTAAATAAATCCATCACATCGATACGATGAATTTAAAAAAATCCATCACATCGATAGGATGAATTTAAATAAATCCATCACATCGATACGATGAATTTAAAAAAATCCATCACATCGATAGGATGAATTTAAATAATTCCTTCCCATGGTTAGGATGAATTTAAATAAATCCATCACATCGATAGGATAAATTTAAATAAATCCATCACATCGATACGATGAATTTAAATAATTCCTTCCCATGGTTAGGATGAATTTAAATAAATCCATCACATCGATGGAATGAATTTAAATAAATCCATCACATCGATAGGATGAATTTAAATAAATCCATCACATCGATAGGATGAATTTAAATAAATCCATCACATCGATGGAATGAATTTAAATAAATCCATCACATCGATAGGATGAATTTAAATAAATCCATCACATCGATACGATGAATTTAAATAATTCCTTCCCATCCATCACATCGATAGGATGAATTTAAAAAAATCCATCACATCGATACGATGAATTTAAATAAATCCATCACATCGATACGATGAATTTAAATAAATCCATCACATCGATACGATGAATTTAAATAAATCCATCACATCGATACGATGAATTTAAAAAAATCCATCACATCGATACGATGAATTTAAATAAATCCATCACATCGATACGATGAATTTAAAAAAATCCATCACATCGATACGATGAATTTAAATAAATCCATCACATCGATACGATGAATTTAAATAAATCCATCACATCGATACGATGAATTTAAATAAATCCATCACATCGATACGATGAATTTAAATAATTCCTTCCCATGGTTAGGATGAATTTAAATAAATCCATCACATCGATGGAATGAATTTAAATAAATCCATCACATCGATAGGATGAATTTAAATAAATCCATCACATCGATAGGATGAATTTAAATAAATCCATCACATCGATGGAATGAATTTAAATAAATCCATCACATCGATAGGATGAATTTAAAAAAATCCATCACATCGATACGATGAATTTAAATAAATCCATCACATCGATACGATGAATTTAAATAACACTGAAAAAAAAATTGCTCATTTTTCGGTCAAAATTAGCCGTTTTTCGGTCAAAATATAGGCCCCGTGGGCCATAGTCAAAAGTGTTTTCGGCTTTTCCAACAAGACAAAATTTAGCCGAATTTAGGCTAATATTTTGGCCAAAATTCGGCTAAATTTTGCTCAAAATGTGGATATTATCGTCGAAAAATGCCCTTACTTTATACGGTACAAAAACCCTTCGGGTGTACCCCTTTCTCTCCCGCAATGAATCCCATCGTATATCCCCTTCCATTCCACCTTTTCTCCCTTCAAAAAACACCAAATATTCAAACAACAAATTTATGAAACAGTTAAAAAACAATAGAAAAGGTAAAAAAACAAAAAAATTACGTTGACGAGGAAAAGAGAGAATTAACATTCAGGAGAAGATTGACGGGAATTGAAGAGAGATACATTCATAGGCTTCTTTTTTTGTTGAGATTCAGGAATGGTTGTTGTTGGACGTTTTCTTGAAGATTTTGGTGTTGAAGGATTGATTGAAAGAGGATCAGGCGTGGTTGACATTGAATCTTCTTGTTCAGTTGACGATTCAGCGGTTTGTTGAAAAGAGAGAACCTTTTTAGCTAAAAAATAATGTTATTCTAAGAGTTATAAAAAAGAAAATTCAAACATGGAAGAAGCATGTTGATGAGTTTTTGACGACCAGGAGTTTGCTTTGAAGAGAATCCCATTAAACATTCCAAAAAGTAGACGATATTGAGGGTTTGTTTGTCGTAGCTGAGGTTGAAGACATATACCACTTCCATGAAGCTTTGAAGAGCATCAGCAAAATGACCACAAACCTAAATTCAATATTTTAAGGCATGTTTTAAATTAATAAGAGAATGCATACTTTCAAAGCAACATCATCCACAGCAATGAAGAAAGATGTGTCGGGATGAGTTCCAACTGCAACAATTACGGGAGCAGTGATACCCAGTTCACTCTTTTGACGAAGACCTTCATGGAAATTTGTAGTATCCTAAAAATCAATATGCTTAAGTCTGTGAGTGAACTATGAATTAAAACTTACGGTACAATCGATCACAAAGCGGTTGTAGGAGCTATGGCGGGAATTTGTGTATTTGACGAGAAGTTGACAAAGAAGTGAACCAGCATAAAACTCTTTTGCATCTAAAAAATGACATTGCTATAATAATAATAAATAAAAACTTACGAGATGCAAGAAGAGGAACTTGAAGACCAGATGTTGTCGAGACTTGATAAATTTGTGGAAGTGCTTCACGGAATTTGTCACTGAGATTTTCTGTTTGATGACGCTTTAGACGGGTGAGATTGACGAAATCATGATGAATCGAAAAAGAATAGTTTAAAAAAGGTTCTTTAAAATATAAAGCTTACCAAAGAAGCATCTTGTTTGATTTGGGGGAACTTGGAAAGAGCAAAGGTAACGAGACCTCGTTCAAGATGAGGTTCTTTCCACAATGACTGAATCCATGAGGATCGAACAGCACTAGAAAACCAAAAATATAATTACTTTAAAGAATAACAATAAAACTAGCCTTGACGATTCATACAGTTGAGGAAGAGCAAGTGCATCACTTGTGCTGTTAATCATTGCCGAGATTTCATCCACGGTTGTAATACTTTGTTGTTGACGAAGTTCTTTAAGTTTTGGCGATTTTGTTGATAGATCAGGACGGTGACGTCGAATAAAGCGATCCATTATTCCTTGATGGTTGTCCATTGTTAAAACAGAAAACCGGGCAGTATTTGTAAGCCGATTGACGAGTGATGGAAGAGTTTGAAGTTCGGCATGTTTGACGTCAAGTCTATGAAGTAGTATGAAAAACTAATAAAAAAAAATGGTAAAGCTTACTTTGGACGAACTTTTTGCACCATTTCATTCAAAGATTGACAGATGACATGCTGTGCGGATTCATTTAATTCAGGTTCTGCATCAGATCGAAGAAGGACTACAGCAGCTTTGACGATGGGTCTTTCACCAAAATATTGATAAACATCAGTCTAAAAATGAGAATTTTTATTGTAATGCAAAGAACAGCTTACATTTAAAAAAACAAAAGGAGTTGTCGAAGCATAGGAGGCATAATCATTGTTGACGGTTGATTCGTTCCTTACAAAAAATGCTGAGACATGCTGTTTCTTGCTAACTCTAAAAGAACGAACAATTGAAGAAGGAGTAGCAGCATTTGAAAAAGAGGGAGGTGGAGTATTGATGACAGACACACCAGCAGTTTCAGCATTTGTAAAGGCAGTAGAAAAAGGATTGACGGCAGAAGCAGCAGGACTTTGAAAGAAAGCTGATGCAGTAGATTGACGAACAATATGACCTAAACTTAGATATGTAAAGATTGTAGAACTATAAAATAACCTGTTGCAACAGATGAATCATTATCAGGTTGACAAAAGTAAGGTTGTCGATGAGATGATTCAGGGGTAGTAAGAGTATTACCAGTTTGACGAAAGGATTGTTGCGGACGGCTTGATTGTGGAGTTGAAACTTGTTCTTTTTTTGTCGGAGGTGAAGAAGATACTTGTCGAGCTAAAACGCAAAACATATATACATTGCCAATAATAAGAAACATCTTACCTAAAGATTCATTGTAGATTCTTTCGTCGACGATGATATATTTTACATCGGGTTGAAGCATTTCATCGGCGGGTAAAATCTTATTTTGTTGAAGATTGTCGGCATTATTTTTTTCTTCGTAGACGAGAAAATTGAAGGTATTTTCAACACCAAGTCGACGGCATCCTTCATTCATTACATCCGACATTTCTTTATTATCGACGATAACACGCCATTGGGTTTGCTGCAGCACACCAGATTCATCAAGTAATGAAAGCTTGATTGTTGCACGAGACATTGCTCTAAAAAGTGATAAAGATTAATAAAATTCTTTAACTAGGACATCAACAGGTAATATTGTTGTAATATTAGTAATTTTTAACAATTTTACTTTGTTAAATATTACTATTTTTACAGCATTAAATGAAATACTCGTAAAAACTTAAACGAAAAAAACACGTGTTAAAAATGCCGCAGCAAAAAAAATGCAGCAGCAAAGGCCGCAGCTGTCAAAGAAGGAGCGACTGACTGCGTATTCCACTGCGCGTTAGACTTTTCAGTGCTTAAGAAAAATTTCGTTTTTTTACGAAATTTTTGTGCGGGAAAATTTGCGATTTAAAAAAAACATACCAAAACAAACCATATGGTAATCGGATATACTTATTATTGTAAATCCGCATTGTATCGTGAATTAAAAGATCATTCATTGTTGTGGTTGTCGTTTCAAAAGTATCCCGAATTTCATAACAATGACGTTGTTCATCAAAGCCAATTGTTTGTAGCTTTGATAAGGCAAAAGTGAGCTCCGGTTCTTTTTTGACGATTCTTCCAAAAACGGGCATGCTTCCGACTTTGTCAAAGACCACCACATCATTCAGTTTATAATTTTTTTGAAAAAGTTCATTAATGAAATTTGTAACATATTCATCTAAAAAGTTTATTTAAATATTTTGGTAGCCCAACAAAAGCTCACCATTTTTCATTTGGCGATAAATGCAACAATATTTGGCTTGATGCTTCCACGCCAAAGTCATTGGAAGATTTTTGACACATCTGTTGACATTGGCATATTGAATTGTTGCTTGATGCTTCCTTTCATATCCCATTGACCATGAGCATCGAAGAGGACCATATTGACGAATCATTTCAACATAATGCAACATATTGTGAGGTTTGAGAGTCATTTTTCCATCATTGTCGATATACAGTGTAAGATAATCTTCAATTAAATGTTGCAATTCGAGTAAAATTTCGTCAGTAAAAGTAAATCCCATAATTATATCATATATTCGTTGAAACTTGAGGAGTAATTTCCAAGCAACATTGTCGGGTGTTGGATTCAAAGGTGCAAGTATAAGGGGCATAAAACGAATTAATTGGAACATTGACGATGCAGTTAATCCTTTTAGTTCATCTTTGAGATAAGCAGCTTGAACCGGTCGTGGACGATTAAATGCTTCTTTTCCATAAAAGGGAAAGTTAAGAATTGACGAATACACACGATCAAAGTTGGGAAAAGAGTGAATAACCATTGCAGCCAAATACTTGAGATGCCCTTGAGCTAAATCATGCATAATATCGACAGATGGATTTTCTTGGACATGGAAATGTTGAAGCTGATTCAAAGCACTTTTTTGTTGTAGACCTGCTGCTTTAATAATATTTTCATCTTCTGTTTGGAATACTTCATCATAATTTTGTCGGGTTCTTAGCTCTTCTTCTAAGACAACACTGCATTTTTTGATATCAGAGTAATCCAAATTACAAATACGGCAAACTTTGCCACCGGCAAAATATGTTCGATACCCACCAACTTGATGGAGCCCCAAATTATCACCAGAAATATTAAATAAAACTACAGGATAATTATATTCAGTACCGTTGACGGTGAATGTAATGCCTTCTCTCTCCAGTTGACGAAGTTCGTATACGATAGTTGACGACATAAACATTTGAAGTTCGGCTTCAAAGTCCTTTGCATAAGCCAGAAAAACAAGAAAGGTATGGTCATCGTTGGATTGCAAAATTCTTGGAAAATTAAGAATTCGAAAATATCCAGCTGTCATTTTGTAAACCGATGCTGTTGATGTTTGAAGAGGATTTGTCGTTCCATAGTCATCGGTGTAATATTGTAGAAAAATACAATCTTGTCCGATATCCTGAAAAACTTATATTTTTATGATTTGAACAAAAAATTATACCTCATAAATTTCTTGTGCTCTTTTTGATGAAAATACATGAGAAAAATTTGTCGAATCTTGAAAGTTTGACGGCCATTCCAAAGAGTGGAAGATGCTAGGATTTTGAAGAATTTGTAAAAGTGTTTCTTTGATATCCACTCGAGCCATACAATCAGTACGCAGGACCAGTCTTTCACTTTCAAGGCTAGCTTCAACTTGCATTCTATCAGACAATTGAAAAGAGGTCGGTGAAATAAATGTTGTCGAAGATTTCAATTCCTTGATTCGTAGATATTCAGTTTTTGAGGATTTCCACATATCATTGAATTGTTGCAGAGCATCTGCGTAAACCGCTGGATTATATTTGAAAGCATTGAGCATACTAAGAACAACTTGATATTGATGTGAGCAGATATCATTGACAGATTTTTTCGTGGTTGTCGATTCTCCTAGCTTTTTTAACCAGAAATCATAGCAAATATCTTTAGTATCATTTAGAATATCAGTTGGATTTGGCGGGTTATAAATAGGAATTGGAAGAGTGTTTGAAGTTGACGGAGCATCTGTATCACTCGAAGGAGGATCTTGAAAATCAAATTCATTGTCAGTGTCATTCATTGTTGGCGGTTGTTGTTGACGATTAGGGCCACAGTCTTTGATGTGTGCATGATAGACTCTGTAAGAAAGTTCTCTGGAAGTTTGACAATGCTTGCATCTGAATTTATAATTACTAAGTTGAAGTTCGTTGGGGCAATGCACCAGTTTCACATGCCTACGGTGTTCTTTTAAAGTAA
Source organism: Panagrolaimus sp. LJ2414 (assembly GCA_024447195.1). Classification (NCBI taxonomy): domain Eukaryota; kingdom Metazoa; phylum Nematoda; class Chromadorea; order Rhabditida; family Panagrolaimidae; genus Panagrolaimus; species Panagrolaimus sp. LJ2414. Next base: position 168,465 of record JAMRXY010000076.1, on the reverse strand, counting down.
ATTGCACTTGATCGCAAGCAGGACAAAGATAATTTTCAGCCATTACTTTAATCAAATCTGTTAAATTTTGCGTTTGAAAATTATTTTTAGTTTTTTTTGTTTTAAGTCTTGGCTAAATGCTACATTCTCGAACATTCTCTCTTTAAAGTTTTGCGTGACTTTCGTCGAAGATTGTTTTTTTTCATCCGTGTTGTAAATTTTTTGTTCTAATTTTTATTGCTTATTTTCAATATATAAGACGGTTTACATTTTTTTCTCTCTCATTTCTTCGCTGTCATCGAGTGTTGTTTTTCATCCGCTTTCACCTTTACTTATTTTTTAATATTGTAGCTTATCATAATGGCTAAATCAAATGATAAAGCAAAAGCACGTGCTTATGCTCCATTTCCGGTAAGTTTTTACATTACAACAAAATGCTGAATAAAATTATTTTTTTTAGGATAGTGATGATGGATCACCTTCGGTTGAAGCAACTCCTTCGCCACCTATCCCGTCAACTGCTGCCGGACATCCATCAAATCCAGTTACTTCTTCAACACCTCTCCGCCAACCTGCTCCAACAGCAGAGCATTCAACAAATCTTCAACAAAATGGACAATTTCAACAGTCTGCTCCCTCGACAACACCTTCCAATCTTCAACTAAACCTTTCAACACCTCGGGATCTTGCTTATCAAGCAGCAATGAATCGTCAAAACGCTTCTACTGCTTCAAATGATGCACTGCTCATCGAAAATCAACGTCAAAAAGAAGAAAGCCTCGAACAACAACGACAACGACTTGCTGCAGATAGGGAATCTTTTGAACGCCAAAAAGAAGAATTTGAAGCTTTCAAACGCAGCCAACAACAACCTCGTTCACAGTTTCAATCATCCTTACCTCCTGTTCGTCAATTTGCACAGTCTGAAATTCGCCAACCTCAACAATTTCCATTTCCACCAATTCAATCATTTGGCCCTCCTCTTGCACGTGAACCTTCATCAACCACCTTGTATGGACCTCAGCCAACACGTCCAATGTGTGCTTCTTCAAATTTTGCACCTCGTCGATTTTATCACAATCGATTTCCTTCAACTTCTTCAGAAAGCGCTCCTCCATCTCCACAAATTCAATCACGTCAACCAAATGTAAGTTTTTTTAATTGTGGATCCTGAAAATATATTGTATTTTAGGCAAATGCTCCCATTCGTCGAACAACCAATTCTCTTCCTCTTCTTCAAACATACAACATTTTCAATAATGCAAAGAAAACCGTCAAACCAGCAACAATTCCAGTTTTCTCTGATGTTGTTCATCGAATCCATATTCGTCGATCTACTATCTCCTTTCAATGCAGAACCGGTGCCACCTTTGTTGTTTCTCACCGTAACTTGGCTTCCTTTATGCAAAATCAACTTGCCGACATTGCTATCAAAATTGATTGTGATAATGATGTTTCAAATATCAGCAGCTTAGATCGACAATTATGGATTAACTTTCTCCGTCAAACTTCTAATGTAAGTTTCTACCTGTGAAAATCATTTATGACACTTGTTTTTCTTTAGGTAACTTTCTATGGTCATTGGGTGAAGAACAATCTCTTTCATATTCTTGAATCCTTTCCAACACTTCAACAATGTTACTTCGAAATTACTTCTTGGCTTGGAGTATGGATGAATGAACTTCGTCGATACATTCCCGTCAATCTTCAAACTTTATATGTTGATACTCGACAATCTGCTAATTCAACATTTTTATCTGTTCTGAAACATATTACGCTTGCTGCTTTCGATCACAATTATCGATACGCCAATTTGTTTCTCTTTGTTACTGATTTTCCAAATGGTCCTGCATTTGATGATTACCTCTTGGTATGGTTTTACTATTACTTCTGTTTTTAAAACAATATTTTAGCATATCCATGATTATGTTTCTGAAAGAGCTGTCGTTTTCGTCAATCTTCCCGCCGATGATGCCATCTTGAAAATCCTCCGATTTCGAAATTTCAATATGGTTGCAACTTCAATTTTACATCCGACAAATGAAGAATACATTTTCTTCGAGCTTCAAGTAGAAAATGTATATTTTACAATTGGTTTTTTGGTACCTCCAACCGTCAACAATGCTTTATCTTCTTCAAAACCTGATAAGAAATTTTGAATCCGTCAACATGCTCTGCTTCAACAAGAATTTTTTCTTATTAATTACATTTTTCTAATTTAACTCGTCAATATCCTATTTAATTGTTTTGTATTGTATAAATTTATAATATTTGTCAAATATGTTTTTTTGCCTTTGATGGTGTTTGGGGGAAGCTGAAAGGAGAACACCCGAAGTTTTTAGAACCATTTTCACTTTGGGAACCATAGAACGAAAACTCAAAAAAAGATAAAAATGTTTTGCCCCTTTTCAGAAAAAGGTCAAACCATTTTTAGCTTTTGTAAAATTTCGGCTAATTATTTGGCCTTTTCCTCGGGAAAAAGTCAAAATTTAGCCAGATTTCGGCTAATTTTGGCCAGTTAAAATGTGGCCAATCGCATTGGCCAAAAAGTGCAGATATTTTTTTTTCAGTGAAATCCATCACATCGATACGATGAATTTAAATAAATCCATCACATCGATACGATGAATTTAAAAAAATCCATCACATCGATACGATGAATTTAAATAAATCCATCACATCGATACGATGAATTTAAAAAAATCCATCACATCGATACGATGAATTTAAATAAATCCATCACATCGATACGATGAATTTAAATAAATCCATCACATCGATACGATGAATTTAAATAAATCCATCACATCGATACGATGAATTTAAATAAATCCATCACATCGATACGATGAATTTAAAAAAATCCATCACATCGATAGGATGAATTTAAATAAATCCATCACATCGATACGATGAATTTAAAAAAATCCATCACATCGATAGGATGAATTTAAATAATTCCTTCCCATGGTTAGGATGAATTTAAATAAATCCATCACATCGATAGGATAAATTTAAATAAATCCATCACATCGATACGATGAATTTAAATAATTCCTTCCCATGGTTAGGATGAATTTAAATAAATCCATCACATCGATGGAATGAATTTAAATAAATCCATCACATCGATAGGATGAATTTAAATAAATCCATCACATCGATAGGATGAATTTAAAAAAATCCATCACATCGATACGATGAATTTAAATAAATCCATCACATCGATAGGATGAATTTAAATAAATCCATCACATCGATAGGATGAATTTAAATAAATCCATCACATCGATACGATGAACTAAAATAATTCCTTCCCATGGTTAGGATGAATTTAAATAAATCCATCACATCGATAGGATGAATTTAAATAATTCCTTCCCATGGTTAGGATGAATTTAAATAAATCCATCACATCGATAGGATGAATTTAAATAAATCCATCACATCGACAGGATGAATTTAAATAAATCCATCACATCGATAGGATGAATTTAAATAAATCCATCACATCGATAGGATGAATTTAAATAAATCCATCACATCGATAGGATGAATTTAAATAAATCCATCACATCGATACGATGAATTTAAATAATTCCTTCCCATGGTTAGGATGAATTTAAATAAATCCATCACATCGATAGGATGAATTTAAATAATTCCTTCCCATGGTTAGGATGAATTTAAATAAACCCATCACATCGATAGGATGAATTTAAAAAAATCCATCACATCGATACGATGAATTTAAATAAATCCATCAGATCGATACGATGAATTTAAAAAAATCCATCACATCGATAGGATGAATTTAAAAAAATCCATCACATTGATACGATGAATTTAAATAAATCCATAAGATCGATACGATGAATTTAAATAATTCCTTCCCATGGTTAGGATGAATTTAAATAAATCCATCACATCGATAGGATGAATTTAAATAAATCCATCACATCGATAGGATGAATTTAAATAAATCCATCACATCGATAGGATGAATTTAAATAAATCCATCACATCGATACGATGAATTTAAATAATTCCTTCCCATGGTTAGGATGAATTTAAATAAATCCATCACATCGATAGGATGAATTTAAATAATTCCTTCCCATGGTTAGGATGAATTTAAATAAACCCATCACATCGATAGGATGAATTTAAAAAAATCCATCACATCGATACGATGAATTTAAATAAATCCATCAGATCGATACGATGAATTTAAAAAAATCCATCACATCGATAGGATGAATTTAAAAAAATCCATCACATTGATACGATGAATTTAAATAAATCCATCAGATCGATACGATGAATTTAAATAAATCCATCACATCGATAGGATGAATTTAAAAAAATCCATCACATCGATAGGATGAATTTAAATAAATCCATCACATCGATAGGATGAATTTAAATAAATCCATCACATCGATACGATGAACTTAAATAATTCCTTCCCATGGTTAGGATGAATTTAAAAAAATCCATCACATCGATAGGATGAATTTAAAAAAATCCATCACATCGATACGATGAATTTAAATAAATCCATCACATCGATAGGATGAATTTAAAAAAATCCATCACATCGATACGATGAATTTAAATAAATCCATCACATCGATACGATGAATTTAAATAAATCCATCACATCGATACGATGAATGTAAAAAAATCCATCACATCGATACGATGAATTTAAATAAATCCATCACATCGATACGATGAATTTAAATAATTCCTTCCCATCCATCACATCGATAGGATGAATTTAAAAAAATCCATCACATCGATACGATGAATTTAAATAAATCCATCACATCGATACGATGAATTTAAATAAATCCATCACATCGATACGATGAATTTAAATAAATCCATCACATCGATACGATGAATTTAAATAAATCCATCACATCGATACGATGAATTTAAAAAAATCCATCACATCGATAGGATGAATTTAAATAAATCCATCACATCGATAGGATGAATTTAAATAAATCCATCACATCGATACGATGAATTTAAATAATTCCTTCCCATCCATCACATCGATAGGATGAATTTAAAAAAATCCATCACATCGATACGATGAATTTAAATAAATCCATCACATCGATACGATGAATTTAAAAAAATCCATCACATCGATACGATGAATTTAAATAAATCCATCACATCGATACGATGAATTTAAAAAAATCCATCACATCGATAGGATGAATTTAAATAAATCCATCACATCGATAGGATGAATTTAAATAAATCCATCACATCGATACGATGAATTTAAATAATTCCTTCCCATCCATCACATCGATAGGATGAATTTAAAAAAATCCATCACATCGATACGATGAATTTAAATAAATCCATCACATCGATACGATGAATTTAAATAAATCCATCACATCGATACGATGAATTTAAATAAATCCATCACATCGATACGATAAATTTAAAAAAATCCATCACATCGATACGATGAATTTAAATAAATCCATCACATCGATACGATGAATTTAAAAAAATCCATCACATCGATACGATGAATTTAAATAAATCCATCACATCGATACGATGAATTTAAATAAATCCATCACATCGATACGATGAATTTAAATAAATCCATCACATCGATACGATAAATTTAAAAAAATCCATCACATCGATACGATGAATTTAAATAAATCCATCACATCGATACGATGAATTTAAATAAATCCATCACATCGATACGATGAATTTAAATAAATCCATCACATCGATACGATGAATTTAAATAAATCCATCACATCGATACGATGAATTTAAATAAATCCATCACATCGATACGATGAATTTAAATAAATCCATCACATCGATACGATGAATTTAAAAAAATCCATCACATCGATAGGATGAATTTAAATAAATCCATCACATCGATACGATGAATTTAAAAAAATCCATCACATCGATAGGATGAATTTAAATAATTCCTTCCCATGGTTAGGATGAATTTAAATAAATCTATCACATCGATAGGATAAATTTAAATAAATCCATCACATCGATACGATGAATTTAAATAATTCCTTCCCATGGTTAGGATGAATTTAAATAAATCCATCACATCGATGGAATGAATTTAAATAAATCCATCACATCGATAGGATGAATTTAAATAAATCCATCACATCGATAGGATGAATTTAAAAAAATCCATCACATCGATACGATGAATTTAAATAAATCCATCACATCGATAGGATGAATTTAAACAAATCCATCACATCGATAGGATAAATTTAAATAATTCCTTCCCATGGTTAGGATGAATTTAAATAAATCCATCACATCGATAGGATGAATTTAAATAATTCCTTCCCATGGTTAGGATGAATTTAAAAAAATCCATCACATCGATAGGATGAATTTAAATAAATCCATCACATCGATAGGATGAATTTAAATAAATCCATCACATCGATAGGATGAATTTAAATAAATCCATCACATCGATAGGATGAATTTAAATAAATCCATCACATCGATAGGATGAATTTAAATAAATCCATCACATCGATACGATGAATTTAAATAAATCCATCACATCGATAGGATGAATTTAAATAAATCCATCACATCGATACGATGAATTAAATAATTCCTTCCCATGGTTAGGATGAATTTAAATAAATCCATCACATCGATACGATGAATTTAAATAATTCCTTCCCATCCATCACATCGATAGGATGAATTTAAAAAAATCCATCACATCGATACGATGAATTTAAATAAATCCATCACATCGATACGATGAATTTAAAAAAATCCATCACATCGATACGATGAATTTAAATAAATCCGTCACATCGATACGATGAATTTAAAAAAATCCATCACATCGATAGGATGAATTTAAATAAATCCATCACATCGATAGGATGAATTTAAATAAATCCATCACATCGATACGATGAATTTAAATAATTCCTTCCCATCCATCACATCGATAGGATGAATTTAAAAAAATCCATCACATCGATACGATGAATTTAAATAAATCCATCACATCGATACGATGAATTTAAATAAATCCATCACATCGATACGATGAATTTAAATAAATCCATCACATCGATACGATAAATTTAAAAAAATCCATCACATCGATACGATGAATTTAAATAAATCCATCACATCGATACGATGAATTTAAAAAAATCCATCACATCGATACGATGAATTTAAATAAATCCATCACATCGATACGATGAATTTAAATAAATCCATCACATCGATACGATGAATTTAAATAAATCCATCACATCGATACGATGAATTTAAATAAATCCATCACATCGATACGATGAATTTAAAAAAATCCATCACATCGATAGGATGAATTTAAATAAATCCATCACATCGATACGATGAATTTAAAAAAATCCATCACATCGATAGGATGAATTTAAATAATTCCTTCCCATGGTTAGGATGAATTTAAATAAATCTATCACATCGATAGGATAAATTTAAATAAATCCATCACATCGATACGATGAATTTAAATAATTCCTTCCCATGGTTAGGATGAATTTAAATAAATCCATCACATCGATGGAATGAATTTAAATAAATCCATCACATCGATAGGATGAATTTAAATAAATCCATCACATCGATAGGATGAATTTAAAAAAATCCATCACATCGATACGATGAATTTAAATAAATCCATCACATCGATAGGATGAATTTAAACAAATCCATCACATCGATAGGATAAATTTAAATAATTCCTTCCCATGGTTAGGATGAATTTAAATAAATCCATCACATCGATAGGATGAATTTAAATAATTCCTTCCCATGGTTAGGATGAATTTAAAAAAATCCATCACATCGATAGGATGAATTTAAATAAATCCATCACATCGATAGGATGAATTTAAATAAATCCATCACATCGATAGGATGAATTTAAATAAATCCATCACATCGATAGGATGAATTTAAATAAATCCATCACATCGATAGGATGAATTTAAATAAATCCATCACATCGATACGATGAATTTAAATAAATCCATCACATCGATAGGATAAATTTAAATAAATCCATCACATCGATACGATGAATTAAATAATTCCTTCCCATGGTTAGGATGAATTTAAATAAATCCATCACATCGATAGGATGAATTTAAATAAATCCATCACATCGATACGATGAATTTAAATAAATCCATCACATCGATAGGATGAATTTAAATAAATCCATCACATCGATAGGATGAATTTAAATAAATCCATCACATCGATAGGATGAATTTAAATAAATCCATCACATCGATACGATGAATTTAAATAATTCCTTCCCATGGTTAGGATGAATTTAAATAAATCCATCATATCGATAGGATGAATTTAAATAATTCCTTCCCATGGTTAGGATGAATTTAAATAAATCCATCACATCGATAGGATGAATTTAAATAAATCCATCACATCGACAGGATGAATTTAAATAAATCCATCACATCGATAGGATGAATTTAAAAAAATCCATCACATCGATAGGATGAATTTAAATAAATCCATCACATCGATAGGATGAATTTAAATAAATCCATCACATCGATAGGATGAATTTAAATAAATCCATCACATCGATAGGATGAATTTAAATAAATCCATCACATCGATAGGATGAATTTAAATAAATCCATCACATCGATACGATGAATTTAAATAAATCCATCACATCGATAGGATGAATTTAAATAAATCCATCACATCGATACGATGAATTAAATAATTCCTTCCCATGGTTAGGATGAATTTAAATAAATCCATCACATCGATAGGATGAATTTAAATAATTCCTTCCCATGGTTAGGATGAATTTAAATAAATCCATCACATCGATAGGATGAATTTAAATAAATCCATCACATCGATAGGATGAATTTAAATAAATCCATCACATCGATAGGATGAATTTAAAAAAATCCATCACATCGATAGGATGAATTTAAATAAATCCATCACATCGATAGGATGAATTTAAATAAATCCATCACATCGATAGGATGAATTTAAATAAATCCATCATATCGATAGGATGAATTTAAATAATTCCTTCCCATGGTTAGGATGAATTTAAATAAATCCATCATATCGATAGGATGAATTTAAATAATTCCTTCCCATGGTTAGGATGAATTTAAATAAATCCATCACATCGATAGGATGAATTTAAATAAATCCATCACATCGACAGGATGAATTTAAATAAATCCATCACATCGATAGGATGAATTTAAAAAAATCCATCACATCGATAGGATGAATTTAAATAAATCCATCACATCGATAGGATGAATTTAAATAAATCCATCACATCGATAGGATGAATTTAAATAAATCCATCACATCGATAGGATGAATTTAAATAAATCCATCACATCGATACGATGAATTTAAATAATTCCTTCCCATGGTTAGGATGAATTTAAATAAATCCATCACATCGATAGGATGAATTTAAATAATTCCTTCCCATGGTTAGGATGAATTTAAATAAATCCATCACATCGATAGGATGAATTTAAATAAATCCATCACATCGATAGGATGAATTTAAATAAATCCATCACATCGATAGGATGAATTTAAATAAATCCATCACATCGATAGGATGAATTTAAATAAATCCATCACATCGATACGATGAATTTAAATAAATCCATCACATCGATAGGATGAATTTAAATAAATCCATCACATCGATAGGATGAATTTAAATAAATCCATCACATCGATACGATGAATTTAAATAATTCCTTCCCATGGTTAGGATGAATTTAAATAAATCCATCACATCGATAGGATGAATTTAAATAATTCCTTCCCATGGTTAGGATGAATTTAAATAAATCCATCATATCGATAGGATGAATTTAAATAAATCCATCACATCGATACGATGAATTTAAATAAATCCATCACATCGATAGGATGAATTTAAATAATTCCTTCCCACGGTTAGGATGAATTTAAATAAATCCATCACATCGATAGGATGAATTTAAATAATTCCTTCCCATGGTTAGGATGAATTTAAATAAATCCATCACATCGATAGGATGAATTTAAATAAATCCATCACATCGATACGATGAATTTAAATAAATCCATCACATCGATAGGATGAATTTAAATAAATCCATCACATCGATAGGATGAATTTAAATAAATCCATCACATCGATACGATGAATTAAATAATTCCTTCCCATGGTTAGGATGAATTTAAATAAATCCATCACATCGATAGGATGAATTTAAATAATTCCTTCCCATGGTTAGGATGAATTTAAATAAATCCATCACATCGATAGGATGAATTTAAATAAATCCATCACATCGATAGGATGAATTTAAATAAATCCATCACATCGATAGGATGAATTTAAAAAAATCCATCACATCGATAGGATGAATTTAAATAAATCCATCACATCGATAGGATGAATTTAAATAAATCCATCACATCGATAGGATGAATTTAAATAAATCCATCATATCGATAGGATGAATTTAAATAATTCCTTCCCATGGTTAGGATGAATTTAAATAAATCCATCATATCGATAGGATGAATTTAAATAATTCCTTCCCATGGTTAGGATGAATTTAAATAAATCCATCACATCGATAGGATGAATTTAAATAAATCCATCACATCGACAGGATGAATTTAAATAAATCCATCACATCGATAGGATGAATTTAAAAAAATCCATCACATCGATAGGATGAATTTAAATAAATCCATCACATCGATAGGATGAATTTAAATAAATCCATCACATCGATAGGACGAATTTAAATAATTCCTTCCCATGGTTAGGATGAATTTAAATAAATCCATCACATCGATAGGATGAATTTAAATAATTCCTTCCCATGGTTAGGATGAATTTAAATAAATCCATCACATCGATAGGATGAATTTAAATAAATCCATCACATCGATACGATGAATTTAAATAAATCCATCACATCGATAGGATGAATTTAAATAAATCCATCACATCGATAGGATGAATTTAAATAAATCCATCACATCGATACGATGAATTAAATAATTCCTTCCCATGGTTAGGATGAATTTAAATAAATCCATCACATCGATAGGATGAATTTAAATAATTCCTTCCCATGGTTAGGATGAATTTAAATAAATCCATCACATCGATAGGATGAATTTAAATAAATCCATCACATCGATAGGATGAATTTAAATAAATCCATCACATCGATAGGATGAATTTAAAAAAATCCATCACATCGATAGGATGAATTTAAATAAATCCATCACATCGATAGGATGAATTTAAATAAATCCATCACATCGATAGGATGAATTTAAATAAATCCATCATATCGATAGGATGAATTTAAATAATTCCTTCCCATGGTTAGGATGAATTTAAATAAATCCATCATATCGATAGGATGAATTTAAATAATTCCTTCCCATGGTTAGGATGAATTTAAATAAATCCATCACATCGATAGGATGAATTTAAATAAATCCATCACATCGACAGGATGAATTTAAATAAATCCATCACATCGATAGGATGAATTTAAAAAAATCCATCACATCGATAGGATGAATTTAAATAAATCCATCACATCGATAGGATGAATTTAAATAAATCCATCACATCGATAGGATGAATTTAAATAAATCCATCACATCGATAGGATGAATTTAAATAAATCCATCACATCGATACGATGAATTTAAATAATTCCTTCCCATGGTTAGGATGAATTTAAATAAATCCATCACATCGATAGGATGAATTTAAATAATTCCTTCCCATGGTTAGGATGAATTTAAATAAATCCATCACATCGATAGGATAAATTTAAATAAATCCATCACATCGATACGATGAATTTAAATAAATCCATCACATCGATAGGATGAATTTAAATAAATCCATCACATCGATAGGATGAATTTAAATAAATCCATCACATCGATACGATGAATTTAAATAAATCCATCACATCGATAGGATGAATTTAAATAAATCCATCACATCGATAGGATGAATTTAAATAAATCCATCACATCGATACGATGAATTTAAATAATTCCTTCCCATGGTTAGGATGAATTTAAATAAATCCATCACATCGATAGGATGAATTTAAATAATTCCTTCCCATGGTTAGGATGAATTTAAATAAATCCATCATATCGATAGGATGAATTTAAATAATTCCTTCCCATGGTTAGGATGAATTTAAATAAATCCATCACATCGATAGGATGAATTTAAATAAATCCATCACATCGACAGGATGAATTTAAATAAATCCATCACATCGATAGGATGAATTTAAAAAAATCCATCACATCGATAGGATGAATTTAAATAAATCCATCACATCGATAGGATGAATTTAAATAAATCCATCACATCGATAGGATGAATTTAAATAAATCCATCACATCGATAGGATGAATTTAAATAAATCCATCACATCGATACGATGAATTTAAATAATTCCTTCCCATGGTTAGGATGAATTTAAATAAATCCATCACATCGATAGGATGAATTTAAATAATTCCTTCCCATGGTTAGGATGAATTTAAATAAATCCATCACATCGATAGGATAAATTTAAATAAATCCATCACATCGATACGATGAATTTAAATAAATCCATCACATCGATAGGATGAATTTAAATAAATCTATCACATCGATAGGATGAATTTAAATAAATCCATCACATCGATACGATGAATTTAAATAAATCCATCACATCGATAGGATGAATTTAAATAAATCCATCACATCGATAGGATGAATTTAAATAAATCCATCACATCGATACGATGAATTTAAATAATTCCTTCCCATGGTTAGGATGAATTTAAATAAATCCATCACATCGATAGGATGAATTTAAATAATTCCTTCCCATGGTTAGGATGAATTTAAATAAATCCATCACATCGATAGGATAAATTTAAATAAATCCATCACATCGATACGATGAATTTAAATAAATCCATCACATCGATAGGATGAATTTAAATAAATCCATCACATCGATAGGATGAATTTAAATAAATCCATCACATCGATACGATGAATTTAAATAAATCCATCACATCGATAGGATGAATTTAAATAAATCCATCACATCGATAGGATGAATTTAAATAAATCCATCACATCGATACGATGAATTTAAATAATTCCTTCCCATGGTTAGGATGAATTTAAATAAATCCATCATATCGATAGGATGAATTTAAATAATTCCTTCCCATGGTTAGGATGAATTTAAATAAATCCATCACATCGATAGGATGAATTTAAATAAATCCATCACATCGACAGGATGAATTTAAATAAATCCATCACATCGATAGGATGAATTTAAAAAAATCCATCACATCGATAGGATGAATTTAAATAAATCCATCACATCGATAGGATGAATTTAAATAAATCCATCACATCGATAGGATGAATTTAAATAAATCCATCACATCGATAGGATGAATTTAAATAATTCCTTCCCATGGTTAGGATGAATTTAAATAAATCCATCATATCGATAGGATGAATTTAAATAATTCCTTCCCATGGTTAGGATGAATTTAAATAAATCCATCACATCGATACGATGAATTTAAATAAATCCATCACATCGATAGGATGAATTTAAATAAATCCATCACATCGATAGGATGAATTTAAATAAATCCATCACATCGATACGATGAATTTAAATAAATCCATCACATCGATAGGATGAATTTAAATAAATCCATCACATCGATAGGATGAATTTAAATAAATCCATCACATCGATAGGATGAATTTAAATAATTCCTTCCCATGGTTAGGATGAATTTAAATAAATCCATCATATCGATAGGATGAATTTAAATAATTCCTTCCCATGGTTAGGATGAATTTAAATAAATCCATCACATCGATAGGATGAATTTAAATAAATCCATCACATCGACAGGATGAATTTAAATAAATCCATCACATCGATAGGATGAATTTAAAAAAATCCATCACATCGATAGGATGAATTTAAATAAATCCATCACATCGATAGGATGAATTTAAATAAATCCATCACATCGATAGGATGAATTTAAATAAATCCATCACATCGATAGGATGAATTTAAATAAATCCATCACATCGATACGATGAATTTAAATAATTCCTTCCCATGGTTAGGATGAATTTAAATAAATCCATCACATCGATAGGATGAATTTAAATAATTCCTTCCCATGGTTAGGATGAATTTAAATAAATCCATCACATCGATAGGATAAATTTAAATAAATCCATCACATCGATACGATGAATTTAAATAAATCCATCACATCGATAGGATGAATTTAAATAAATCCATCACATCGATAGGATGAATTTAAATAAATCCATCACATCGATACGATGAATTTAAATAAATCCATCACATCGATAGGATGAATTTAAATAAATCCATCACATCGATACGATGAATTTAAATAATTCCTTCCCATGGTTAGGATGAATTTAAATAAATCCATCACATCGATAGGATGAATTTAAATAATTCCTTCCCATGGTTAGGATGAATTTAAATAAATCCATCACATCGATAGGATGAATTTAAAAAAAAAATCCATCACATCGATAGGATGAATTTAAATAAATCCATCACATCGATAGGATAAATTTAAATAAATCCATCACATCGATACGATGAATTTAAATAAATCCATCACATGGTTAGGATGAATTTAAATAAATCCATCACATCGATAGGATGAATTTAAATAAATCCATCACATCGATTGGATGAATTAAAATAAATCCATCACATCGATAGGTTGAATTTAAATAAATCCATCACATCGATACGATGAATTTAAATAAATCCATCACATCGATACGATGAATTTAAATAATTCCTTCCCATGGTTAGGATGAATTTAAATAAATCCATCACATCGATAGGATGAATTTAAATAAATCCATCACATCGATAGGATGAATTTAAATAATTCCTTCCCATGGTTAGGATGAATTTAAATAAATCCATCACATCGATAGGATGAATTTAAATAAATCCATCACATCGATAGGATGAATTTAAATAAATCCATCACATGGTTAGGATGAATTTAAATAAATCCATCACATCGATAGGATGAATTTAAATAATTCCTTCCCATGGTTAGGATGAATTTAAATAAATCCATCACATCGATAGGATGAATTTAAATAAATCCATCACATCGATAGGATGAATTTAAATAAATCCATCACATCGATAGGATGAATTTAAATAAATCCATCATATCGATAGGATGAATTTAAATAATTCCTTCCCATGGTTAGGATGAATTTAAATAAATCCATCACATCGATAGGATGAATTTAAATAATTCCTTCCCATGGTTAGGATGAATTTAAATAATTCCTTCCCATGGTTAGGATGAATTTAAATAAATCCATCACATCGATAGGATGAATTTAAATAAATCCATCACATCGATACGATGAATTTAAATAAATCCATCACATCGATAGGATGAATTTAAATAAATCCATCACATCGATAGGATGAATTTAAATAAATCCATCACATCGATACGATGAATTAAATAATTCCTTCCCATGGTTAGGATGAATTTAAATAAATCCATCACATCGATAGGATGAATTTAAATAATTCCTTCCCATGGTTAGGATGAATTTAAATAAATCCATCACATCGATAGGATGAATTTAAATAAATCCATCACATCGATAGGATGAATTTAAATAAATCCATCACATCGATAGGATGAATTTAAAAAAATCCATCACATCGATAGGATGAATTTAAATAAATCCATCACATCGATAGGATGAATTTAAATAAATCCATCACATCGATAGGATGAATTTAAATAAATCCATCATATCGATAGGATGAATTTAAATAATTCCTTCCCATGGTTAGGATGAATTTAAATAAATCCATCATATCGATAGGATGAATTTAAATAATTCCTTCCCATGGTTAGGATGAATTTAAATAAATCCATCACATCGATAGGATGAATTTAAATAAATCCATCACATCGACAGGATGAATTTAAATAAATCCATCACATCGATAGGATGAATTTAAAAAAATCCATCACATCGATAGGATGAATTTAAATAAATCCATCACATCGATAGGATGAATTTAAATAAATCCATCACATCGATAGGATGAATTTAAATAAATCCATCACATCGATAGGATGAATTTAAATAAATCCATCACATCGATACGATGAATTTAAATAATTCCTTCCCATGGTTAGGATGAATTTAAATAAATCCATCACATCGATAGGATGAATTTAAATAATTCCATCACATCGATAGGATGAATTTAAATAAATCCATCACATCGATAGGATGAATTTAAATAAATCCATCACATCGATAGGATAAATTTAAATAAATCCATCACATCGATACGATGAATTTAAATAAATCCATCACATCGATAGGATGAATTTAAATAAATCCATCACATCGATAGGATGAATTTAAATAAATCCATCACATCGATACGATGAATTTAAATAAATCCATCACATCGATAGGATGAATTTAAATAAATCCATCACATCGATAGGATGAATTTAAATAAATCCATCACATCGATACGATGAATTTAAATAATTCCTTCCCATGGTTAGGATGAATTTAAATAAATCCATCACATCGATAGGATGAATTTAAATAATTCCTTCCCATGGTTAGGATGAATTTAAATAAATCCATCATATCGATAGGATGAATTTAAATAATTCCTTCCCATGGTTAGGATGAATTTAAATAAATCCATCACATCGATAGGATGAATTTAAATAAATCCATCACATCGACAGGATGAATTTAAATAAATCCATCACATCGATAGGATGAATTTAAAAAAATCCATCACATCGATAGGATGAATTTAAATAAATCCATCACATCGATAGGATGAATTTAAATAAATCCATCACATCGATAGGATGAATTTAAATAAATCCATCACATCGATAGGATGAATTTAAATAAATCCATCACATCGATACGATGAATTTAAATAATTCCTTCCCATGGTTAGGATGAATTTAAATAAATCCATCACATCGATAGGATGAATTTAAATAATTCCTTCCCATGGTTAGGATGAATTTAAATAAATCCATCACATCGATAGGATAAATTTAAATAAATCCATCACATCGATACGATGAATTTAAATAAATCCATCACATCGATAGGATGAATTTAAATAAATCTATCACATCGATAGGATGAATTTAAATAAATCCATCACATCGATACGATGAATTTAAATAAATCCATCACATCGATAGGATGAATTTAAATAAATCCATCACATCGATAGGATGAATTTAAATAAATCCATCACATCGATACGATGAATTTAAATAATTCCTTCCCATGGTTAGGATGAATTTAAATAAATCCATCACATCGATAGGATGAATTTAAATAATTCCTTCCCATGGTTAGGATGAATTTAAATAAATCCATCACATCGATAGGATAAATTTAAATAAATCCATCACATCGATACGATGAATTTAAATAAATCCATCACATCGATAGGATGAATTTAAATAAATCCATCACATCGATAGGATGAATTTAAATAAATCCATCACATCGATACGATGAATTTAAATAAATCCATCACATCGATAGGATGAATTTAAATAAATCCATCACATCGATAGGATGAATTTAAATAAATCCATCACATCGATACGATGAATTTAAATAATTCCTTCCCATGGTTAGGATGAATTTAAATAAATCCATCACATCGATAGGATGAATTTAAATAATTCCTTCCCATGGTTAGGATGAATTTAAATAAATCCATCATATCGATAGGATGAATTTAAATAATTCCTTCCCATGGTTAGGATGAATTTAAATAAATCCATCACATCGATAGGATGAATTTAAATAAATCCATCACATCGACAGGATGAATTTAAATAAATCCATCACATCGATAGGATGAATTTAAAAAAATCCATCACATCGATAGGATGAATTTAAATAAATCCATCACATCGATAGGATGAATTTAAATAAATCCATCACATCGATAGGATGAATTTAAATAAATCCATCACATCGATAGGATGAATTTAAATAAATCCATCACATCGATACGATGAATTTAAATAATTCCTTCCCATGGTTAGGATGAATTTAAATAAATCCATCACATCGATAGGATGAATTTAAATAATTCCTTCCCATGGTTAGGATGAATTTAAATAAATCCATCACATCGATAGGATAAATTTAAATAAATCCATCACATCGATACGATGAATTTAAATAAATCCATCACATCGATAGGATGAATTTAAATAAATCCATCACATCGATAGGATGAATTTAAATAAATCCATCACATCGATACGATGAATTTAAATAAATCCATCACATCGATAGGATGAATTTAAATAAATCCATCACATCGATAGGATGAATTTAAATAAATCCATCACATCGATACGATGAATTTAAATAATTCCTTCCCATGGTTAGGATGAATTTAAATAAATCCATCACATCGATAGGATGAATTTAAATAATTCCTTCCCATGGTTAGGATGAATTTAAATAAATCCATCACATCGATAGGATGAATTTAAAAAAAAAATCCATCACATCGATAGGATGAATTTAAATAAATCCATCACATCGATAGGATAAATTTAAATAAATCCATCACATCGATACGATGAATTTAAATAAATCCATCACATGGTTAGGATGAATTTAAATAAATCCATCACATCGATAGGATGAATTTAAATAAATCCATCACATCGATTGGATGAATTAAAATAAATCCATCACATCGATAGGTTGAATTTAAATAAATCCATCACATCGATACGATGAATTTAAATAAATCCATCACATCGATACGATGAATTTAAATAATTCCTTCCCATGGTTAGGATGAATTTAAATAAATCCATCACATCGATAGGATGAATTTAAATAAATCCATCACATCGATAGGATGAATTTAAATAATTCCTTCCCATGGTTAGGATGAATTTAAATAAATCCATCACATCGATAGGATGAATTTAAATAAATCCATCACATCGATAGGATGAATTTAAATAAATCCATCACATGGTTAGGATGAATTTAAATAAATCCATCACATCGATAGGATGAATTTAAATAATTCCTTCCCATGGTTAGGATGAATTTAAATAAATCCATCACATCGATAGGATGAATTTAAAAAAAAAATCCATCACATCGATTGGATGAATTTAAATAAATCCATCACATCGATACGATGAATTTAAATAAATCCATCACATCGATACGATGAATTTAAATAAATCCATCACATCGATAGGATGAATTTAAAAAAAAAATCCATCACATCGATAGGATGAATTAAAATAAATCCATCACATCGATAGGTTGAATTTAAATAAATCCATCACATCGATACGATGAATTTAAATAAATCCATCACATCGATACGATGAATTTAAATAATTCCTTCCCATGGTTAGGATGAATTTAAATAAATCCATCACATCGATAGGATGAATTTAAATAAATCCATCACATCGATAGGATGAATTTAAATAATTCCTTCCCATGGTTAGGATGAATTTAAATAAATCCATCACATCGATAGGATGAATTTAAATAAATCCATCACATCGATAGGATGAATTTAAATAAATCCATCACATGGTTAGGATGAATTTAAATAAATCCATCACATCGATAGGATGAATTTAAAAAAAAAATCCATCACATCGATAGGATGAATTTAAATAATTCCTTCCCATGGTTAGGATGAATTTAAATAAATCCATCACATCGATACGATGAATTTAAATAAATCCATCACATCGATAGGATGAATTTAAATAATTCCTTCCCATGGTTAGGATGAATTTAAATAAATCCATCACATCGATAGGATGAATTTAAAAAAAAAATCCATCACATCGATAGGATGAATTTAAATAAATCCATCACATCGATAGGATAAATTTAAATAATTCCTTCCCATGGTTAGGATGAATTTAAATAAATCCATCACATCGATAGGATGAATTTAAATAAATCCATCACATCGATAGGATGAATTTAAATAATTCCTTCCCATGGTTAGGATGAATTTAAATAAATCCATCACATCGATAGGATGAATTTAAATAAATCCATCACATCGATAGGATGAATTTAAATAATTCCTTCCCATGGTTAGGATGAATTTAAATAAATCCATCACATCGATAGGATGAATTTAAATAATTCCTTCCCATGGTTAGGATGAATTTAAATAAATCCATCACATCGATAGGATGAATTTAAATAAATCCATCACATCGATAGGATGAATTTAAATAATTCCTTCCCATGGTTAGGATGAATTTAAATAAATCCATCACATCGATAGGATGAATTTAAATAATTCCTTCCCATGGTTAGGATGAATTTAAATAAATCCATCACATCGATAGGATGAATTTAAATAAATCCATCACATCGATAGGATGAATTTAAATAAATCCATCACATCGATAGGATAAATATAAATAATTCCTTCCCATGGTTAGGATGAATTTAAATAAATCCATCACATCGATACGATGAATTTAAATAAATCCATCACATCGATAGGATGAATTTAAATAAATCCATCACATCGATAGGATGAATTTAAATAAATCCATCACATGGTTAGGATGAATTTAAATAAATCCATCACATCGATAGGATGAATTTAAATAATTCCTTCCCATGGTTAGGATGAATTTAAATAAATCCATCACATCGATAGGATGAATTAAAATAATTCCTTCCCATGGTTAGGATGAATTTAAAAAAATCCACCACATCGATAGGATGAATTTAAAAAAATCCATCACATCGATACGATGAATTTAAATAAATCCATCACATCGATAGGATGAATTTAAAAAAATCCATCACATCGATACGATGAATTTAAATAAATCCATCACATCGATACGATGAATTTAAATAAATCCATCACATCGATAGGATGAATTTAAATAAATCCATCACATCGATAGGATGAATTTAAATAATTCCTTCCCATGGTTAGGATGAATTTAAATAAATCCATCACATCGATAGGATGAATTTAAATAAATCCATCACATCGATAGGATGAATTTAAATAAATCCATCACATCGATAGGATGAATTTAAATAAATCCATCACATGGTTAGGATGAATTTAAATAAATCCATCACATCGATAGGATGAATTTAAACAATTCCTTCCCATGGTTAGGATGAATTTAAATAAATCCATCACATCGATAGGATGAATTTAAAAAAAAAATCCATCACATCGATAGGATGAATTTAAATAAATCCATCACATCGATAGGATAAATTTAAATAATTCCTTCCCATGGTTAGGATGAATTTAAATAAATCCATCACATCGATACGATGAATTTAAATAAATCCATCACATCGATAGGATGAATTTAAAAAAAAAATCCATCACATCGATAGGATGAATTAAAATAAATCCATCACATCGATAGGTTGAATTTAAATAAATCCATCACATCGATACGATGAATTTAAATAAATCCATCACATCGATAGGATGAATTTAAATAATTCCTTCCCATGGTTAGGATGAATTTAAATAAATCCATCACATCGATAGGATGAATTAAAATAAATCCATCACATCGATAGGTTGAATTTAAATAAATCCATCACATCGATACGATGAATTTAAATAAATCCATCACATCGATAGGATGAATTTAAATAAATCCATCACATCGATAGGATGAATTTAAATAAATCCATCACATCGATAGGATGAATTTAAATAAATCCATCACATCGATACGATGAATTTAAATAAATCCATCACATCGATACGATGAATTTAAATAATTCCATCACATCGATACGATGAATTTAAATAATTCCTTCCCATGGTTAGGATGAATTTAAATAAATCCATCACATCGATAGGATGAATTAAAATAAATCCATCACATCGATAGGTTGAATTTAAATAAATCCATCACATCGATACGATGAATTTAAATAATTCCTTCCCATGGTTAGGATGAATTTAAATAAATCCATCACATCGATAGGATGAATTTAAATAAATCCATCACATCGATAGGATGAATTTAAATAATTCCTTCCCATGGTTAGGATGAATTTAAATAAATCCATCACATCGATAGGATGAATTTAAATAAATCCATCACATCGATAGGATGAATTTAAATAAATCCATCACATCGATAGGATGAATTTAAATAATTCCTTCCCATGGTTAGGATGAATTTAAATAAATCCATCACATCGATAGGATGAATTTAAAAAAAAAATCCATCACATCGATAGGATGAATTTAAATAAATCCATCACATCGATAGGATAAATTTAAATAATTCCTTCCCATGGTTAGGATGAATTTAAATAAATCCATCACATCGATAGGATGAATTTAAAAAAAAAATCCATCACATCGATAGGATGAATTTAAATAAATCCATCACATCGATAGGATAAATTTAAATAATTCCATCACATCGATAGAATGAATTTAAATAATTCTTTCCCATGGTTAGGATGAATTTAAATAATTCCATCACATCGATAGGATGAATTTAAATAAATCCATCACATCGATAGGATGAATTTAAATAATTCTTTCCCATGGTTAGGATGAATTTAAATAATTCCATCACATCGATAGAATGAATTTAAATAAATCCATCACATCGATAGGATGAATTTAAATAAATCCATCACATCGATAGGATGAATTTAAATAAATCCATCACATGGTTAGGATGAATTTAAATAAATCCATCACATCGATAGGATGAATTTAAATAATTCCTTCCCATGGTTAGGATGAATTTAAATAAATCCATCACATCGATAGGATGAATTTAAAAAAAAAATCCATCACATCGATACGATGAATTTAAATAAATCCATCACATCGATAGGATGAATTTAAATAAATCCATCACATCGATAGGATGAATTTAAATAAATCCATCACATCGATAGGATGAATTTAAATAAATCCATCACATCGATACGATGAATTTAAATAATTCCTTCCCATGGTTAGGATGAATTTAAATAAATCCATCACATCGATAGGATGAATTTAAATAATTCCTTCCCATGGTTAGGATGAATTTAAAAAAATCCATCACATCGATAGGATGAATTTAAATAAATCCATCACATCGATAGGATGAATTTAAATAAATCCATCACATCGATAGGATGAATTTAAATAATTCCTTCCCATGGTTAGGATGAATTTAAATAAATCCATCACATCGATAGGATGAATTTAAATAATTCCTTCCCATGGTTAGGATGAATTTAAATAATTCTTTCCCATGGTTAGGATGAATTTAAATAATTCCATCACATCGATAGAATGAATTTAAATAAATCCATCACATCGATAGGATGAATTTAAATAATTCCTTCCCATGGTTAGGATGAATTTAAATAATTCCATCACATCGATAGAATGAATTTAAATAATTCTTTCCCATGGTTAGGATGAATTTAAATAATTCCATCACATCGATAGGATGAATTTAAATAAATCCATCACATCGATAGGATGAATTTAAATAATTCTTTCCCATGGTTAGGATGAATTTAAATAATTCCATCACATCGATAGAATGAATTTAAATAAATCCATCACATCGATAGGATGAATTTAAATAATTCCTTCCCATGGTTAGGATGAATTTAAATAATTCCATCACATCGATAGAATGAATTTAAATAATTCCTTCCCATGGTTAGGATGATTTTAAATAATTCCTTCCCATGGTTAGGATGAATTTAAATAAATCCATCACATCGATAGGATGAATTTAAATAATTCCTTCCCATGGTTAGGATGAATTTAAATAAATCCATCACATCGATAGGATGAATTTAAATAAATCCATCACATCGATAGGATGAATTTAAATAAATCCATCACATCGATAGGATGAATTTAAATAAATCCATCACATCGATAGGATGAATTTAAATAAATCCATCACATCGATAGGATGAATTTAAATAAATCCATCACATCGATAGGATGAATTTAAAAAAATCCTTCCATTGGTTAGGATGAATTTAAATAATTCCTTCCCATGGTTAGGATGAATTTAAATAAATCCATCACATCGATAGGATGAATTTAAATAAATCCATCACATCGATAGGATGAATTTAAATAAATCCATCACATCGATAGGATGAATTTAAATAAATCCATCACATCGATAGGATGAATTTAAATAAATCCATCACATCGATAGGATGAATTTAAATAAATCCATCACATCGATAGGATGAATTTAAATAAATCCATCACATCGATAGGATGAATTTAAATAATTCCTTCCCATGGTTAGGATGAATTTAAATAATTCCATCACATCGATAGGATGAATTTAAATAAATCCATCACATCGATAGGATGAATTTAAATAAATCCATCACATCGATAGGATGAATTTAAATAAATCCATCACATCGATAGGATGAATTTAAATAAATCCATCACATCGATAGGATGAATTTAAATAAATCCATCACATCGATAGGATGAATTTAAATAAATCCATCACATCGATAGGATGAATTTAAATAATTCCTTCCCATGGTTAGGATGAATTTAAATAATTCCATCACATCGATAGGATGAATTTAAATAAATCCATCACATCGATAGGATGAATTTAAATAAATCCATCACATCGATAGGATGAATTTAAATAAATCCATCACATCGATAGGATGAATTTAAATAAATCCATCACATCGATAGGATGAATTTAAATAAATCCATCACATCGATAGGATGAATTTAAATAAATCCATCACATCGATAGGATGAATTTAAATAAATCCATCACATCGATAGGATGAATTTAAAAAAATCCTTCCCATGGTTAGGATGAATTTAAATAAATCCATCACATCGATAGGATGAATTTAAATAAATCCATCACATCGATAGGATGAATTTAAATAAATCCATCACATCGATAGGATGAATTTAAATAAATCCATCACATCGATAGGATGAATTTAAAAAAATCCTTCCCATGGTTAGGATGAATTTAAATAATTCCTTCCCATGGTTAGGATGAATTTAAATAAATCCATCACATCGATAGGATGAATTTAAATAATTCTTTCCCATGGTTAGGATGAATTTAAATAAATCCATCACATCGATAGGATGAATTTAAATAAATCCATCACATCGATAGGATGAATTTAAATAATTCCTTCCCATGGTTAGGATGAATTTAAATAATTCCATCACATCGATAGAATGAATTTAAATAATTCCTTCCCATGGTTAGGATGAATTTAAATAAATCCATCACATCGATAGGATGAATTTAAATAATTCCTTCCCATGGTTAGGATGAATTTAAATAAATCCATCACATCGATAGGATGAATTTAAAAAAATCCATCACATCGATAGGATGAATTTAAATAAATCCATCACATCGATAGGATGAATTTAAATAAATCCATCACATCGATAGGATGAATTTAAATAAATCCATCACATCGATAGGATGAATTTAAATAATTCCTTCCCATGGTTAGGATGAATTTAAATAAATCCATCACATCGATAGGATGAATTTAAATAAATCCATCACATCGATAGGATGAATTTAAATAAATCCATCACATCGATAGGATGAATTTAAATAAATCCATCACATCGATAGGATGAATTTAAATAAATCCATCACATCGATAGGATGAATTTAAATAAATCCATCACATCGATAGGATGAATTTAAATAATTCCTTCCCATGGTTAGGATGAATTTAAATAAATCCATCACATCGATAGGATGAATTTAAATAAATCCATCACATCGATAGGATGAATTTAAATAAATCCATCACATCGATAGGATGAATTTAAATAAATCCATCACATCGATAGGATGAATTTAAATAAATCCATCACATCGATAGGATGAATTTAAATAATTCCTTCCCATGGTTAGGATGAATTTAAATAAATCCATCACATCGATAGGATGAATTTAAATAAATCCATCACATCGATAGGATGAATTTAAATAAATCCATCACATCGATAGGATGAATTTAAATAAATCCATCACATCGATAGGATGAATTTAAATAAATCCATCACATCGATAGGATGAATTTAAATAATTCCTTCCCATGGTTAGGATGAATTTAAATAAATCCATCACATCGATAGAATGAATTTAAATAATTCCTTCCCATGGTTAGGATGATTTTAAATAATTCCTTCCCATGGTTAGGATGAATTTAAATAAATCCATCACATCGATAGGATGAATTTAAATAATTCCTTCCCATGGTTAGGATGAATTTAAATAAATCCATCACATCGATAGGATGAATTTAAATAAATCCATCACATCGATAGGATGAATTTAAATAAATCCATCACATCGATAGGATGAATTTAAATAAATCCATCACATCGATAGGATGAATTTAAATAAATCCATCACATCGATAGGATGAATTTAAATAATTCCTTCCCATGGTTAGGATGAATTTAAATAAATCCATCACATCGATAGGATGAATTTAAATAAATCCATCACATCGATAGGATGAATTTAAATAAATCCATCACATCGATAGGATGAATTTAAATAATTCCTTCCCATGGTTAGGATGAATTTAAATAATTCCATCACATCGATAGAATGAATTTAAATAATTCCTTCCCATGGTTAGGATGATTTTAAATAATTCCTTCCCATGGTTAGGATGAATTTAAATAAATCCATCACATCGATAGGATGAATTTAAATAATTCCTTCCCATGGTTAGGATGAATTTAAATAAATCCATCACATCGATAGGATGAATTTAAATAAATCCATCACATCGATAGGATGAATTTAAATAAATCCATCACATCGATAGGATGAATTTAAATAAATCCATCACATCGATAGGATGAATTTAAATAAATCCATCACATCGATAGGATGAATTTAAATAATTCCTTCCCATGGTTAGGATGAATTTAAATAAATCCATCACATCGATAGGATGAATTTAAATAAATCCATCACATCGATAGGATGAATTTAAATAAATCCATCACATCGATAGGATGAATTTAAATAAATCCATCACATCGATAGGATGAATTTAAATAAATCCATCACATCGATAGGATGAATTTAAAAAAATCCTTCCCATGGTTAGGATGAATTTAAATAAATCCATCACATCGATAGGATGAATTTAAATAATTCTTTCCCATGGTTAGGATGAATTTAAATAATTCCATCACATCGATAGAATGAATTTAAATAAATCCATCACATCGATAGGATGAATTTAAATAATTCCTTCCCATGGTTAGGATGAATTTAAATAATTCCATCACATCGATAGAATGAATTTAAATAATTCCTTCCCATGGTTAGGATGATTTTAAATAAATCCATCACATCGATAGGATGAATTTAAATAAATCCATCACATCGATACGATGAATTTAAATAATTCCTTCCCATGGTTAGGATGAATTTAAATAAATCCATCACATCGATAGGATGAATTTAAATAAATCCATCACATCGATAGGATGAATTTAAATAATTCCTTCCCATGGTTAGGATGAATTTAAATAAATCCATCACATCGATAGGATGAATTTAAATAAATCCATCACATCGATAGGATGAATTTAAATAAATCCATCACATCGATAGGATGAATTTAAATAAATCCATCACATCGATAGGATGAATTTAAATAAATCCATCACATCGATAGGATGAATTTAAATAAATCCATCACATCGATAGGATGAATTTAAATAAATCCATCACATCGATAGGATGAATTTAAATAAATCCATCACATCGATAGGATGAATTTAAATAAATCCATCACATCGATAGGATGAATTTAAAAAAATCCTTCCCATGGTTAGGATGAATTTAAATAATTCCTTCCCATGGTTAGGATGAATTTAAATAAATCCATCACATCGATAGGATGAATTTAAATAAATCCATCACATCGATAGGATGAATTTAAATAATTCCTTCCCATGGTTAGGATGAATTTAAATAAATCCATCACATCGATAGGATGAATTTAAATAAATCCATCACATGGTTAGGATGAATTTAAATAAATCCATCACATCGATAGGATGAATTTAAATAAATCCATCACATCGATAGGATGAATTTAAATAAATCCATCACATCGATAGGATGAATTTAAATAAATCCATCACATCGATAGGATGAATTTAAATAAATCCATCACATCGATAGGATGAATTTAAATAAATCCATCACATCGATAGGATGAATTTAAATAAATCCATCACATCGATAGGATGAATTTAAATAAATCCATCACATCGATAGGATGAATTTAAATAAATCCATCACATCGATAGGATGAATTTAAATAATTCCTTCCCATGGTTAGGATGAATTTAAATAAATCCATCACATCGATAGGATGAATTTAAATAAATCCATCACATCGATAGGATGAATTTAAATAATTCCTTCCCATGGTTAGGATGAATTTAAATAATTCCATCACATCGATAGAATGAATTTAAATAATTCTTTCCCATGGTTAGGATGAATTTAAATAATTCCATCACATCGATAGGATGAATTTAAATAAATCCATCACATCGATAGGATGAATTTAAATAATTCTTTCCCATGGTTAGGATGAATTTAAATAATTCCATCACATCGATAGAATGAATTTAAATAAATCCATCACATCGATAGGATGAATTTAAATAATTCCTTCCCATGGTTAGGATGAATTTAAATAATTCCATCACATCGATAGAATGAATTTAAATAATTCCTTCCCATGGTTAGGATGATTTTAAATAATTCCTTCCCATGGTTAGGATGAATTTAAATAAATCCATCACATCGATAGGATGAATTTAAATAAATCCATCACATCGATAGGATGAATTTAAATAATTCCTTCCCATGGTTAGGATGAATTTAAATAATTCCATCACATCGATAGAATGAATTTAAATAATTCTTTCCCATGGTTAGGATGAATTTAAATAATTCCATCACATCGATAGAATGAATTTAAATAAATCCATCACATCGATAGGATGAATTTAAATAATTCCTTCCCATGGTTAGGATGAATTTAAATAATTCCATCACATCGATAGAATGAATTTAAATAAATCCATCACATCGATAGGATGAATTTAAATAATTCCTTCCCATGGTTAGGATGAATTTAAATAATTCCATCACATCGATAGAATGAATTTAAATAATTCTTTCCCATGGTTAGGATGAATTTAAATAATTCCATCACATCGATAGAATGAATTTAAATAAATCCATCACATCGATAGGATGAATTTAAATAATTCTTTCCCATGGTTAGGATGAATTTAAATAATTCCATCACATCGATAGAATGAATTTAAATAAATCCATCACATCGATAGGATGAATTTAAATAATTCCTTCCCATGGTTAGGATGAATTTAAATAATTCCATCACATCGATAGAATGAATTTAAATAAATCCATCACATCGATAGGATGAATTTAAATAATTCCTTCCCATGGTTAGGATGAATTTAAATAATTCCATCACATCGATAGAATGAATTTAAATAATTCTTTCCCATGGTTAGGATGAATTTAAATAATTCCATCACATCGATAGAATGAATTTAAATAAATCCATCACATCGATAGGATGAATTTAAATAATTCTTTCCCATGGTTAGGATGAATTTAAATAATTCCATCACATCGATAGAATGAATTTAAATAAATCCATCACATCGATAGGATGAATTTAAATAATTCCTTCCCATGGTTAGGATGAATTTAAATAATTCCATCACATCGATAGAATGAATTTAAATAATTCCTTCCCATGGTTAGGATGATTTTAAATAATTCCTTCCCATGGTTAGGATGAATTTAAATAAATCCATCACATCGATAGGATGAATTTAAATAAATCCATCACATCGATAGGATGAATTTAAATAAATCCATCACATCGATAGGATGAATTTAAATAAATCCATCACATCGATACGATGAATTTAAATAAATCCATCACATCGATAGGATGAATTTAAATAAATCCATCACATCGATAGGATGAATTTAAAAAAATCCATCACATCGATAGGATGAATTTAAATAAATCCATCACATCGATAGGATGAATTTAAATAAATCCATCACATCGATAGGATGAATTTAAATAATTCCTTCCCATGGTTAGGATGAATTTAAATAATTCCATCACATCGATAGGATGAATTTAAATAAATCCATCACATCGATAGGATGAATTTAAATAAATCCATCACATCGATAGGATGAATTTAAATAAATCCATCACATCGATAGGATGAATTTAAATAAATCCATCACATCGATAGGATGAATTTAAATAAATCCATCACATCGATAGGATGAATTTAAATAATTCCTTCCCATGGTTAGGATGAATTTAAATAAATCCATCACATCGATAGGATGAATTTAAATAAATCCATCACATCGATAGGATGAATTTAAATAATTCCTTCCCATGGTTAGGATGAATTTAAATAATTCCATCACATCGATAGAATGAATTTAAATAATTCTTTCCCATGGTTAGGATGAATTTAAATAATTCCATCACATCGATAGGATGAATTTAAATAAATCCATCACATCGATAGGATGAATTTAAATAATTCTTTCCCATGGTTAGGATGAATTTAAATAATTCCATCACATCGATAGAATGAATTTAAATAAATCCATCACATCGATAGGATGAATTTAAATAATTCCTTCCCATGGTTAGGATGAATTTAAATAATTCCATCACATCGATAGAATGAATTTAAATAATTCCATCCCATGGTTAGGATGATTTTAAATAATTCCTTCCCATGGTTAGGATGAATTTAAATAAATCCATCACATCGATAGGATGAATTTAAATAATTCCTTCCCATGGTTAGGATGAATTTAAATAATTCCATCACATCGATAGGATGAATTTAAATAAATCCATCACATCGATAGGATGAATTTAAATAAATCCATCACATCGATAGGATGAATTTAAATAAATCCATCACATCGATAGGATGAATTTAAATAAATCCATCACATCGATAGGATGAATTTAAATAAATCCATCACATCGATAGGATGAATTTAAATAAATCCATCACATCGATAGGATGAATTTAAATAAATCCATCACATCGATAGGAAGAATTTAAAAAAATCCTTCCCATGGTTAGGATGAATTTAAATAAATCCATCACATCGATAGGATGAATTTAAATAAATCCATCACATCGATAGGATGAATTTAAATAAATCCATCACATCGATAGGATGAATTTAAATAAATCCATCACATCGATAGGATGAATTTAAATAAATCCATCACATCGATAGGATGAATTTAAATAAATCCATCACATCGATAGGATGAATTTAAATAAATCCATCACATCGATAGGATGAATTTAAATAAATCCATCACATCGATAGGATGAATTTAAATAAATCCATCACATCGATAGGATGAATTTAAATAAATCCATCACATCGATAGGATGAATTTAAATAAATCCATCACATCGATAGGATGAATTTAAATAAATCCATCACATCGATAGGATGAATTTAAATAAATCCATCACATCGATAGGATGAATTTAAATAAATCCATCACATCGATAGGATGAATTTAAATAAATCCATCACATCGATAGGATGAATTTAAATAAATCCATCACATCGATAGGATGAATTTAAATAAATCCATCACATCGATAGGATGAATTTAAATAAATCCATCACATCGATAGGATGAATTTAAATAAATCCATCACATCGATAGGATGAATTTAAATAAATCCATCACATCGATAGGATGAATTTAAATAAATCCATCACATCGATAGGATGAATTTAAAAAAATCCTTCCCATGGTTAGGATGAATTTAAATAATTCCTTCCCATGGTTAGGATGAATTTAAATAAATCCATCACATCGATAGGATGAATTTAAATAATTCTTTCCCATGGTTAGGATGAATTTAAATAAATCCATCACATCGATAGGATGAATTTAAATAAATCCATCACATCGATAGGATGAATTTAAATAATTCCTTCCCATGGTTAGGATGAATTTAAATAATTCCATCACATCGATAGAATGAATTTAAATAATTCCTTCCCATGGTTAGGATGAATTTAAATAAATCCATCACATCGATAGGATGAATTTAAATAATTCCTTCCCATGGTTAGGATGAATTTAAATAAATCCATCACATCGATAGGATGAATTTAAAAAAATCCATCACATCGATAGGATGAATTTAAATAAATCCATCACATCGATAGGATGAATTTAAATAAATCCATCACATCGATAGGATGAATTTAAATAAATCCATCACATCGATAGGATGAATTTAAATAATTCCTTCCCATGGTTAGGATGAATTTAAATAAATCCATCACATCGATAGGATGAATTTAAATAAATCCATCACATCGATAGGATGAATTTAAATAAATCCATCACATCGATAGGATGAATTTAAATAAATCCATCACATCGATAGGATGAATTTAAATAAATCCATCACATCGATAGGATGAATTTAAATAAATCCATCACATCGATAGGATGAATTTAAATAATTCCTTCCCATGGTTAGGATGAATTTAAATAAATCCATCACATCGATAGGATGAATTTAAATAATTCCTTCCCATGGTTAGGATGAATTTAAATAAATCCATCACATCGATAGGATGAATTTAAATAAATCCTTCCCATGGTTAGGATGATTTTAAATAAATCCATCACATCGATAGGATGAATTTAAATAAATCCATCACATCGATACGATGAATTTAAATAATTCCTTCCCATGGTTAGGATGAATTTAAATAAATCCATCACATCGATAGGATGAATTTAAATAAATCCATCACATCGATAGGATGAATTTAAATAATTCCTTCCCATGGTTAGGATGAATTTAAATAAATCCATCACATCGATAGGATGAATTTAAATAAATCCATCACATCGATAGGATGAATTTAAATAATTCCTTCCCATGGTTAGGATGAATTTAAATAAATCCATCACATCGATAGGATGAATTTAAATAAATCCATCACATCGATAGGATGAATTTAAATAATTCCATCACATCGATAGGATGAATTTAAATAAATCCATCACATCGATAGGATGAATTTAAATAATTCTTTCCCATGGTTAGGATGAATTTAAATAATTCCATCACATCGATAGAATGAATTTAAATAAATCCATCACATCGATAGGATGAATTTAAATAATTCCTTCCCATGGTTAGGATGAATTTAAATAATTCCATCACATCGATAGAATGAATTTAAATAATTCCTTCCCATGGTTAGGATGATTTTAAATAATTCCTTCCCATGGTTAGGATGAATTTAAATAAATCCATCACATCGATAGGATGAATTTAAATAATTCCTTCCCATGGTTAGGATGAATTTAAATAAATCCATCACATCGATAGGATGAATTTAAATAAATCCATCACATCGATAGGATGAATTTAAATAAATCCATCACATCGATAGGATGAATTTAAATAAATCCATCACATCGATAGGATGAATTTAAATAAATCCATCACATCGATAGGATGAATTTAAATAATTCCTTCCCATGGTTAGGATGAATTTAAATAAATCCATCACATCGATAGGATGAATTTAAATAAATCCATCACATCGATAGGATGAATTTAAATAAATCCATCACATCGATAGGATGAATTTAAATAAATCCATCACATCGATAGGATGAATTTAAATAAATCCATCACATCGATAGGATGAATTTAAATAAATCCATCACATCGATAGGATGAATTTAAAAAAATCCTTCCCATGGTTAGGATGAATTTAAATAATTCCTTCCCATGGTTAGGATGAATTTAAATAAATCCATCACATCGATAGGATGAATTTAAATAAATCCATCACATCGATAGGATGAATTTAAATAAATCCATCACATCGATAGGATGAATTTAAATAAATCCATCACATCGATAGGATGAATTTAAATAAATCCATCACATGGATAGGATGAATTTAAATAAATCCATCACATCGATAGGATGAATTTAAATAAATCCATCACATCGATAGGATGAATTTAAATAATTCCTTCCCATGGTTAGGATGAATTTAAATAAATCCATCACATCGATAGGATGAATTTAAATAAATCCATCACATCGATAGGATGAATTTAAATAATTCCTTCCCATGGTTAGGATGAATTTAAATAATTCCATCACATCGATAGAATGAATTTAAATAATTCTTTCCCATGGTTAGGATGAATTTAAATAATTCCATCACATCGATAGGATGAATTTAAATAAATCCATCACATCGATAGGATGAATTTAAATAATTCTTTCCCATGGTTAGGATGAATTTAAATAATTCCATCACATCGATAGAATGAATTTAAATAAATCCATCACATCGATAGGATGAATTTAAATAATTCCTTCCCATGGTTAGGATGAATTTAAATAATTCCATCACATCGATAGAATGAATTTAAATAATTCCTTCCCATGGTTAGGATGATTTTAAATAATTCCTTCCCATGGTTAGGATGAATTTAAATAAATCCATCACATCGATAGGATGAATTTAAATAATTCCTTCCCATGGTTAGGATGAATTTAAATAAATCCATCACATCGATAGGATGAATTTAAATAAATCCATCACATCGATAGGATGAATTTAAATAAATCCATCACATCGATAGGATGAATTTAAATAAATCCATCACATCGATAGGATGAATTTAAATAAATCCATCACATCGATAGGATGAATTTAAATAATTCCTTCCCATGGTTAGGATGAATTTAAATAAATCCATCACATCGATAGGATGAATTTAAATAAATCCATCACATCGATAGGATGAATTTAAATAAATCCATCACATCGATAGGATGAATTTAAATAATTCCTTCCCATGGTTAGGATGAATTTAAATAAATCCATCACATCGATAGGATGAATTTAAATAAATCCATCACATCGATAGGATGAATTTAAATAATTCCTTCCCATGGTTAGGATGAATTTAAATAATTCCATCACATCGATAGAATGAATTTAAATAATTCTTTCCCATGGTTAGGATGAATTTAAATAAATCCATCACATCGATAGGATGAATTTAAATAAATCCATCACATCGATAGGATGAATTTAAATAAATCCATCACATCGATAGGATGAATTTAAATAAATCCATCACATCGATAGGATGAATTTAAATAAATCCATCACATCGATAGGATGAATTTAAATAAATCCATCACATCGATAGGATGAATTTAAATAATTCCTTCCCATGGTTAGGATGAATTTAAATAATTCCATCACATCGATAGGATGAATTTAAATAAATCCATCACATCGATAGGATGAATTTAAATAAATCCATCACATCGATAGGATCAATTTAAATAAATCCATCACATCGATAGGATGAATTTAAATAAATCCATCACATCGATAGGATGAATTTAAATAAATCCATCACATCGATAGGATGAATTTAAATAATTCCTTCCCATGGTTAGGATGAATTTAAATAAATCCATCACATCGATAGGATGAATTTAAATAAATCCATCACATCGATAGGATGAATTTAAATAATTCCTTCCCATGGTTAGGATGAATTTAAATAATTCCATCACATCGATAGAATGAATTTAAATAATTCTTTCCCATGGTTAGGATGAATTTAAATAATTCCATCACATCGATAGGATGAATTTAAATAAATCCATCACATCGATAGGATGAATTTAAATAATTCTTTCCCATGGTTAGGATGAATTTAAATAATTCCATCACATCGATAGAATGAATTTAAATAAATCCATCACATCGATAGGATGAATTTAAATAATTCCTTCCCATGGTTAGGATGAATTTAAATAATTCCATCACATCGATAGGATGAATTTAAATAAATCCATCACATCGATAGGATGAATTTAAATAAATCCATCACATCGATAGGATGAATTTAAATAATTCCTTCCCATGGTTAGGATGAATTTAAATAAATCCATCACATCGATAGGATGAATTTAAATAAATCCATCACATCGATAGGATGAATTTAAATAAATCCATCACATCGATAGGATGAATTTAAATAAATCCATCACATCGATAGGATGAATTTAAATAAATCCATCACAACGATAGGATGAATTTAAATAAATCCATCACATCGATAGGATGAATTTAAAAAAATCCTTCCCATGGTTAGGATGAATTTAAATAATTCCTTCCCATGGTTAGGATGAATTTAAATAAATCCATCACATCGATAGGATGAATTTAAATAAATCCATCACATCGATAGGATGAATTTAAATAAATCCATCACATCGATAGGATGAATTTAAATAAATCCATCACATCGATAGGATGAATTTAAATAAATCCATCACATCGATAGGATGAATTTAAATAAATCCATCACATCGATAGGATGAATTTAAATAAATCCATCACATCGATAGGATGAATTTAAATAATTCCTTCCCATGGTTAGGATGAATTTAAATAATTCCATCACATCGATAGGATGAATTTAAATAAATCCATCACATCGATAGGATGAATTTAAATAAATCCATCACATCGATAGGATGAATTTAAATAAATCCATCACATCGATAGGATGAATTTAAATAAATCCATCACATCGATAGGATGAATTTAAATAAATCCATCACATCGATAGGATGAATTTAAATAAATCCATCACATCGATAGGATGAATTTAAATAATTCCTTCCCATGGTTAGGATGAATTTAAATAATTCCATCACATCGATAGGATGAATTTAAATAAATCCATCACATCGATAGGATGAATTTAAATAAATCCATCACATCGATAGGATGAATTTAAATAAATCCATCACATCGATAGGATGAATTTAAATAAATCCATCACATCGATAGGATGAATTTAAATAAATCCATCACATCGATAGGATGAATTTAAATAAATCCATCACATCGATAGGATGAATTTAAATAAATCCATCACATCGATAGGATGAATTTAAAAAAATCCTTCCCATGGTTAGGATGAATTTAAATAAATCCATCACATCGATAGGATGAATTTAAATAAATCCATCACATCGATAGGATGAATTTAAATAAATCCATCACATCGATAGGATGAATTTAAATAAATCCATCACATCGATAGGATGAATTTAAATAAATCCATCACATCGATAGGATGAATTTAAATAAATCCATCACATCGATAGGATGAATTTAAATAAATCCATCACATCGATAGGATGAATTTAAATAAATCCATCACATCGATAGGATGAATTTAAATAAATCCATCACATCGATAGGATGAATTTAAATAAATCCATCACATCGATAGGATGAATTTAAATAAATCCATCACATCGATAGGATGAATTTAAATAAATCCATCACATCGATAGGATGAATTTAAATAAATCCATCACATCGATAGGATGAATTTAAATAAATCCATCACATCGATAGGATGAATTTAAATAAATCCATCACATCGATAGGATGAATTTAAATAAATCCATCACATCGATAGGATGAATTTAAAAAAATCCTTCCCATGGTTAGGATGAATTTAAATAATTCCTTCCCATGGTTAGGATGAATTTAAATAAATCCATCACATCGATAGGATGAATTTAAATAATTCTTTCCCATGGTTAGGATGAATTTAAATAAATCCATCACATCGATAGGATGAATTTAAATAAATCCATCACATCGATAGGATGAATTTAAATAATTCCTTCCCATGGTTAGGATGAATTTAAATAATTCCATCACATCGATAGAATGAATTTAAATAATTCCTTCCCATGGTTAGGATGAATTTAAATAAATCCATCACATCGATAGGATGAATTTAAATAATTCCTTCCCATGGTTAGGATGAATTTAAATAAATCCATCACATCGATAGGATGAATTTAAAAAAATCCATCACATCGATAGGATGAATTTAAATAAATCCATCACATCGATAGGATGAATTTAAATAAATCCATCACATCGATAGGATGAATTTAAATAAATCCATCACATCGATAGGATGAATTTAAATAATTCCTTCCCATGGTTAGGATGAATTTAAATAAATCCATCACATCGATAGGATGAATTTAAATAAATCCATCACATCGATAGGATGAATTTAAATAAATCCATCACATCGATAGGATGAATTTAAATAAATCCATCACATCGATAGGATGAATTTAAATAAATCCATCACATCGATAGGATGAATTTAAATAAATCCATCACATCGATAGGATGAATTTAAATAATTCCTTCCCATGGTTAGGATGAATTTAAATAAATCCATCACATCGATAGGATGAATTTAAATAATTCCTTCCCATGGTTAGGATGAATTTAAATAAATCCATCACATCGATAGGATGAATTTAAATAAATCCTTCCCATGGTTAGGATGATTTTAAATAAATCCATCACATCGATAGGATGAATTTAAATAAATCCATCACATCGATACGATGAATTTAAATAATTCCTTCCCATGGTTAGGATGAATTTAAATAAATCCATCACATCGATAGGATGAATTTAAATAAATCCATCACATCGATAGGATGAATTTAAATAATTCCTTCCCATGGTTAGGATGAATTTAAATAAATCCATCACATCGATAGGATGAATTTAAATAAATCCATCACATCGATAGGATGAATTTAAATAAATCCATCACATCGATAGGATGAATTTAAATAAATCCATCACATCGATAGGATGAATTTAAATAAATCCATCACATCGATAGGATGAATTTAAATAAATCCATCACATCGATAGGATGAATTTAAATAATTCCTTCCCATGGTTATTTTGAATTTAAATAAATCCATCACATCGATAGGATGAATTTAAATAAATCCATCACATCGATAGGATGAATTTAAATAATTCCATCACATCGATAGGATGAATTTAAATAAATCCATCACATCGATAGGATGAATTTAAATAATTCTTTCCCATGGTTAGGATGAATTTAAATAATTCCATCACATCGATAGAATGAATTTAAAAAAATCCATCACATCGATAGGATGAATTTAAATAATTCCTTCCCATGGTTAGGATGAATTTAAATAATTCCATCACATCGATAGAATGAATTTAAATAATTCCTTCCCATGGTTAGGATGATTTTTAATAATTCCTTCCCATGGTTAGGATGAATTTAAATAAATCCATCACATCGATAGGATGAATTTAAATAATTCCTTCCCATGGTTAGGATGAATTTAAATAAATCCATCACATCGATAGGATGAATTTAAATAAATCCATCACATCGATAGGATGAATTTAAATAAATCCATCACATCGATAGGATGAATTTAAATAAATCCATCACATCGATAGGATGAATTTAAATAAATCCATCACATCGATAGGATGAATTTAAATAATTCCTTCCCATGGTTAGGATGAATTTAAATAAATCCATCACATCGATAGGATGAATTTAAATAAATCCATCACATCGATAGGATGAATTTAAATAAATCCATCACATCGATAGGATGAATTTAAATAAATCCATCACATCGATAGGATGAATTTAAATAAATCCATCACATCGATAGGATGAATTTAAATAAATCCATCACATCGATAGGATGAATTTAAAAAAATCCTTCCCATGGTTAGGATGAATTTAAATAATTCCTTCCCATGGTTAGGATGAATTTAAATAAATCCATCACATCGATAGGATGAATTTAAATAAATCCATCACATCGATAGGATGAATTTAAATAATTCCTTCCCATGGTTAGGATGAATTTAAATAAATCCATCACATCGATAGGATGAATTTAAATAAATCCATCACATCGATAGGATGAATTTAAATAAATCCATCACATCGATAGGATGAATTTAAATAAATCCATCACATCGATAGGATGAATTTAAATAAATCCATCACATCGATAGGATGAATTTAAATAAATCCATCACATCGATAGGATGAATTTAAATAAATCCATCACATCGATAGGATGAATTTAAATAAATCCATCACATCGATAGGATGAATTTAAATAAATCCATCACATCGATAGGATGAATTTAAATAAATCCATCACATCGATAGGATGAATTTAAATAATTCCTTCCCATGGTTAGGATGAATTTAAATAAATCCATCACATCGATAGGATGAATTTAAATAAATCCATCACATCGATAGGATGAATTTAAATAATTCCATCACATCGATAGGATGAATTTAAATAAATCCATCACATCGATAGGATGAATTTAAATAATTCTTTCCCATGGTTAGGATGAATTTAAATAATTCCATCACATCGATAGAATGAATTTAAATAAATCCATCACATCGATAGGATGAATTTAAATAATTCCTTCCCATGGTTAGGATGAATTTAAATAATTCCATCACATCGATAGAATGAATTTAAATAATTCCTTCCCATGGTTAGGATGATTTTAAATAATTCCTTCCCATGGTTAGGATGAATTTAAATAAATCCATCACATCGATAGGATGAATTTAAATAATTCCTTCCCATGGTTAGGATGAATTTAAATAAATCCATCACATCGATAGGATGAATTTAAATAAATCCATCACATCGATAGGATGAATTTAAATAAATCCATCACATCGATAGGATGAATTTAAATAAATCCATCACATCGATAGGATGAATTTAAATAAATCCATCACATCGATAGGATGAATTTAAATAATTCCTTCCCATGGTTAGGATGAATTTAAATAAATCCATCACATCGATAGGATGAATTTAAATAAATCCATCACATCGATAGGATGAATTTAAATAAATCCATCACATCGATAGGATGAATTTAAATAAATCCATCACATCGATAGGATGAATTTAAATAAATCCATCACATCGATAGGATGAATTTAAATAAATCCATCACATCGATAGGATGAATTTAAAAAAATCCTTCCCATGGTTAGGATGAATTTAAATAATTCCTTCCCATGGTTAGGATGAATTTAAATAAATCCATCACATCGATAGGATGAATTTAAATAAATCCATCACATCGATAGGATGAATTTAAATAATTCCTTCCCATGGTTAGGATGAATTTAAATAAATCCATCACATCGATAGGATGAATTTAAATAAATCCATCACATCGATAGGATGAATTTAAATAAATCCATCACATCGATAGGATGAATTTAAATAAATCCATCACATCGATAGGATGAATTTAAATAAATCCATCACATCGATAGGATGAATTTAAATAAATCCATCACATCGATAGGATGAATTTAAATAAATCCATCACATCGATAGGATGAATTTAAATAAATCCATCACATCGATAGGATGAATTTAAATAAATCCATCACATCGATAGGATGAATTTAAATAAATCCATCACATCGATAGGATGAATTTAAATAATTCCTTCCCATGGTTAGGATGAATTTAAATAAATCCATCACATCGATAGGATGAATTTAAATAAATCCATCACATCGATAGGATGAATTTAAATAATTCCTTCCCATGGTTAGGATGAATTTAAATAATTCCATCACATCGATAGAATGAATTTAAATAATTCTTTCCCATGGTTAGGATGAATTTAAATAATTCCATCACATCGATAGGATGAATTTAAATAAATCCATCACATCGATAGGATGAATTTAAATAATTCTTTCCCATGGTTAGGATGAATTTAAATAATTCCATCACATCGATAGAATGAATTTAAATAAATCCATCACATCGATAGGATGAATTTAAATAATTCCTTCCCATGGTTAGGATGAATTTAAATAATTCCATCACATCGATAGAATGAATTTAAATAATTCCTTCCCATGGTTAGGATGATTTTAAATAATTCCTTCCCATGGTTAGGATGAATTTAAATAAATCCATCACATCGATAGGATGAATTTAAATAATTCCTTCCCATGGTTAGGATGAATTTAAAAAAATCCATCACATCGATAGGATGAATTTAAATAAATCCATCACATCGATAGGATGAATTTAAATAAATCCATCACATCGATAGGATGAATTTAAATAAATCCATCACATCGATAGGATGAATTTAAATAATTCCTTCCCATGGTTAGGATGAATTTAAATAAATCCATCATATCGATAGGATGAATTTAAATAAATCCATCACATCGATAGGATGAATTTAAATAAATCCATCACATCGATAGGATGAATTTAAATAAATCCATCACATCGATAGGATGAATTTAAATAAATCCATCACATCGATAGGATGAATTTAAATAAATCCATCACATCGATAGGATGAATTTAAATAATTCCTTCCCATGGTTAGGATGAATTTAAATAAATCCATCACATCGATAGGATGAATTTAAATAATTAATTCCCATGGTTAGGATGAATTTAAATAATTCCATCACATCGATAGGATGAATTTAAATAATTCCTTCCCATGGTTAGGATGAATTTAAATAAATCCATCACATCGATAGGATGAATTTAAATAAATCCATCACATCGATACGATGAATTTAAATAATTCCTTCCCATGGTTAGGATGAATTTAAATAAATCCATCACATCGATAGGATGAATTTAAATATATCCATCACATCGATAGGATGAATTTAAATAAATCCTTCCCATGGTTAGGATGAATTTAAATAATTCCATCACATCGATAGGATGAATTTAAATAAATCCATCACATCGATAGGATGAATTTAAATAAATCCATCACATCGATAGGATGAATTTAAATAAATCCATCACATCGATAGGATGAATTTAAATAAATCCATCACATCGATAGGATGAATTTAAATAAATCCATCACATCGATAGGATGAATTTAAATAATTCCTTCCCATGGTTAGGATGAATTTTAATAAATCCATCACATCGATAGGATGAATTTAAATAAATCCATCACATCGATAGGATGAATTTAAATAATTCCTTCCCATGGTTAGGATGAATTTAAATAATTCCATCACATCGATAGAATGAATTTAAATAATTCTTTCCCATGGTTAGGATGATTTTAAATAATTCCATCACATCGATAGAATGAATTTTAATAAATCCATCACATCGATAGAATGAATTTAAATAAATCCATCACATCGATAGGATGAATTTAAATAATTCCTTCCCATGGTTAGGATGAATTTAAATAATTCTTTCCCATGGTTAGGATGAATTTAAATAATTCCATCACATCGATAGAATGAATTTAAATAAATCCATCACATCGATAGGATGAATTTAAATAATTCCTTCCCATGGTTAGGATGAATTTAAATAATTCCATCACATCGATAGAATGAATTTAAATAATTCCTTCCCATGGTTAGGATGAATTTAAATAAATCCATCACATCGATAGGATGAATTTAAATAATTCCTTCCCATGGTTAGGATGAATTTAAATAAATCCATCACATCGATAGGATGAATTTAAATAATTCCTTCCCATGGTTAGGATGAATTTAAATAAATCCATCACATCGATAGAATGAATTTTAATAAATCCATCACATCGATAGGATGAATTTAAATAAATCCATCACATCGATAGGATGAATTTAAATAATTCTTTCCCATGGTTAGGATGAATTTAAATAAATCCATCACATCGATAGAATGAATTTTAATAAATCCATCACATCGATAGGATGAATTTAAATAAATCCATCACATCGATAGGATGAATTTAAATAAATCCATCACATCGATAGGATGAATTTAAATAATTCTTTCCCATGGTTAGGATGATTTTAAATAATTCCATCACATCGATAGAATGAATTTAAATAAATCCATCACATCGATAGGATGCATTTAAATAATTCCTTCCCATGGTTAGGATGAATTTAAATAATTCCATCACATCGATAGAATGAATTTAAATAATTCCTTCCCATGGTTAGGATGAATTTAAATAAATCCATCACATCGATAGGATGAATTTAAATAATTCCTTCCCATGGTTAGGATGAATTTAAATAAATCCATCACATCGATAGAATGAATTTTAATAAATCCATCACATCGATAGGATGAATTTAAATAAATCCATCACATCGATAGGATGAATTTAAATAATTCTTTCCCATGGTTAGGATGAATTTAAATAAATCCATCACATCGATAGGATGAATTTAAATAATTCCTTCCCATGGTTAGGATGAATTTAAATAATTCT
Source organism: Panagrolaimus sp. LJ2414 (assembly GCA_024447195.1). NCBI lineage: Eukaryota > Metazoa > Nematoda > Chromadorea > Rhabditida > Panagrolaimidae > Panagrolaimus > Panagrolaimus sp. LJ2414. The sequence goes on along the minus strand of JAMRXY010000076.1, from coordinate 123,756 downwards.
TTCCCATGGTTAGGATGAATTTAAATAATTCCATCACATCGATAGAATGAATTTAAATAAATCCATCACATCGATAGGATGAATTTAAATAATTCCTTCCCATGGTTAGGATGAATTTAAATAATTCCATCACATCGATAGAATGAATTTAAATATTTCCTTCCCATGGTTAGGATGAATTTAAATAAATCCATCACATCGATAGGATGAATTTAAATAATTCCTTCCCATGGTTAGGATGAATTTAAATAAATCCATCACATCGATAGAATGAATTTTAATAAATCCATCACATCGATAGGATGAATTTAAATAAATCCATCACATCGATAGGATGAATTTAAATAATTCTTTCCCATGGTTAGGATGAATTTAAATAAATCCATCACATCGATAGAATGAATTTTAATAAATCCATCACATCGATAGGATGAATTTAAATAAATCCATCACATCGATAGGATGAATTTAAATAAATCCATCACATCGATAGGATGAATTTAAATAATTCTTTCCCATGGTTAGGATGATTTTAAATAATTCCATCACATCGATAGAATGAATTTAAATAAATCCATCACATCGATAGGATGAATTTAAATAAATCCATCACATCGATAGGATGAATTTAAATAATTCCATCACATCGATAGAATGAATTTAAATAATTCCTTCCCATGGTTAGGATGAATTTAAATAAATCCATCACATCGATAGGATGAATTTAAATAATTCCTTCCCATGGTTAGGATGAATTTAAATAAATCCATCACATCGATAGAATGAATTTTAATAAATCCATCACATCGATAGGATGAATTTAAATAAATCCATCACATCGATAGGATGAATTTAAATAATTCTTTCCCATGGTTAGGATGAATTTAAATAAATCCATCACATCGATAGGATGAATTTAAATAAATCCATCACATCGATAGGATGAATTTAAATAAATCCATCACATCGATAGGATGAATTTAAATAATTCTTTCCCATGGTTAGGATGAATTTAAATAAATCCATCACATCGATAGAATGAATTTTAATAAATCCATCACATCGATAGGATGAATTTAAATAAATCCATCACATCGATAGGATGAATTTAAATAAATCCATCACATCGATAGGATGAATTTAAATAATTCTTTCCCATGGTTAGGATGATTTTAAATAATTCCATCACATCGATAGAATGAATTTTAATAAATCCATCACATCGATAGGATGAATTTTAATAAATCCATCACATCGATAGAATGAATTTAAATAATTCCTTCCCATGGTTAGGATGAATTTAAATAAATCCATCACATCGATAGGATGAATTTAAATAATTCCTTCCCATGGTTAGGATGAATTTAAATAAATCCATCACATCGATAGAATGAATTTTAATAAATCCATCACATCGATAGGATGAATTTAAATAATTCCTTCCCATGGTTAGGATGAATTTAAATAAATCCATCACATCGATAGGATGAATTTAAATAATTCCTTCCCATGGTTAGGATGAATTTAAATAAATCCATCACATCGATAGGATGAATTTAAATAATTCTTTCCCATGGTTAGGATGATTTTAAATAATTCCATCACATCGACAGAATGAATTTTAATAAATCCATCACATCGATAGGATGAATTTAAATAAATCCATCACATCGATAGGATGAATTTAAATAAATCCATCACATCGATAGGATGAATTTAAATAAATCCATCACATCGATAGGATGAATTTAAATAATTCCTTCCCATGGTTAGGATGAATTTAAATAAATCCATCACATCGATAGGATGAATTTAAATAAATCCATCACATCGATAGGATGAATTTAAATAATTCTTTCCCATGGTTAGGATGAATTTAAATAATTCCATCACATCGATAGAATGAATTTAAATAAATCCATCACATCGATAGGATGAATTTAAATAATTCCTTCCCATGGTTAGGATGAATTTAAATAATTCCATCACATCGATAGAATGAATTTAAATAAATCCATCACATCGATAGAATGAATTTAAATAATTCTTTCCCATGGTTAGGATGAATTTAAATAATTCCATCACATCGATAGAATGAATTTAAATAAATCCATCACATCGATAGAATGAATTTAAATAATTCTTTCCCATGGTTAGGATGAATTTAAATAATTCCATCACATCGATAGGATGAATTTAAATAAATCCATCACATCGATAGGATGAATTTAAATAATTCTTTCCCATGGTTAGGATGAATTTAAATAATTCCATCACATCGATAGAATGAATTTAAATAAATCCATCACATCGATAGGATGAATTTAAATAATTCCTTCCCATGGTTAGGATGAATTTAAATAATTCCATCACATCGATAGAATGAATTTAAATAAATCCATCACATCGATAGAATGAATTTAAATAATTCTTTCCCATGGTTAGGATGAATTTAAATAATTCCATCACATCGATAGAATGAATTTAAATAAATCCATCACATCGATAGGATGAATTTAAATAAATCCATCACATCGATAGGATGAATTTAAATAAATCCATCACATCGATAGGATGAATTTAAATAATTCTTTCCCATGGTTAGGATGCCAATCAACTTGGGGGACCAAGCTGGCTTTTTTTTTTACTTTTTCTTTGAAGAAACGAACCCTTGTTATCAAAATCAATCAACATTTTTTATCTTGAAAATTTTAAAAGACAAATGTCAAAATGGAACACTAAATTGCCTATTCGTTTTCATGTGGTTTAATGCGACTGTGGAAAAACGGCTTTTTTGAATATTTTTTATCATAGCTGTTGCCATGTTTACACAACACAAAAGTTGCTTCGTCTTTTTTTTAAAGCATGGCATAGAAAAATACAAAAAAAGAAAAACATCTATATTTCATTGTAGTTCTTGTTTTTCTTTCGTTCAACAAAGATGAAAAAACACTGGTTTTTTGAATATTTAGTATTTTTTCTGAAATTCACGAAGGATTAATAAAATTGCAGTAATTACAGATAAAAAAATCAAGGCACTTTTAATTCCACGAAAAAGTACCAAAAAAAGTCGGTATTTATTATTCAAAGTCGAATTTCAATTTTCGAAGTTTTTGTTTAGAATGTTTTTTAAGTTTTCAAATGTTGAAAAAGATAGACATTGAATAAATATTTGCTGCATGAACTGCAATATTTTAAACATTATTTTGCTAATTTTTTCAATTTATTGTTAAAATTAAAGGCAAATTGTTTATTTTCCCAAACAGTTTTGTTCAAAACTATTACATGCTTTGTAGCATTTATAACATTTAATCAAACAAATCATGCTGAACAAGAATCGGCATGTCGTTACCGTTCAGAATGCCTCAAAAAACTTACCCCCATGAAAAACTGGCATAAAAGCATGTTATACCTGTATTTTTAAAAAAACAACCTGGTAGCGTATTTTTATATGAATATTTAATTTTGTGAAATTCATTTCCAAGCTGGCTTTTTTTCCTTTTTCGTTGAAGACCCCAATCAGCTTGGGGGTCTTCAACTTCCTGGTACAGTACTAATAAACTGTCATCTTCAATCGGCTATTTCACCTTTAAACACTGTTGTTCCTTTTGAAATAAACTTTTATTTTTTTTTTCAAAAATAAGTAATTTTAATGATTGTTAAATATGAGTTTGAAAATTTTTGAATTTTTATCAAATAAAAAATGGAACTAAAAATAGGACAATGCTGATATATAAGATTATAAGCTGTTTTAGACCGTAATTAAATTCCCTTTGGGAGAAATAGTTGATTAAAGAATGTACAGTACTTATTAACTGTCATCTTTAATTGACTTGGAAAACTTCAGAAGCCTGGATTCTGGACAAAAAACCAAAAGGGCAGCTAATATTTCTGGGGTTTTTCATTACTCAAGTGGCACTATTGCATCCACACACCAGATAAGAAATTTTGGGGCAACACATGAAAACGAATCCTTGTTATCAAAATCAATAAACATTTTTTAACGAAAAAATATTAAAAAACGAATGCCAAAATGGAACACCAAAATTACCTCTTCGTTTTGATGCGGTTGAATGCGACTGCGGAAAAAACGGGGTTTTTGAATATTTTTTATTATAGCTGTTGCCATGCTTACACAACACAAAAGATGCTCCATTTTTTTTTAAAAGAATGGCATAGAAAAATGCAAAAAAATAGAAAAACATCTACTTTTCATTGTAGTTTTTTTTCCTTCGTTCAACACAGATGCGAAAACACTGGTTTTTTTGAATATTTTGTATTTTTTCTGCACTTCACTAATCCCTTGAAGGATTAACTAAATTGCAGTAATTACAGATAAAAAAATCAAGGCACTTTTGTTTCCAGGAACAAAAACAAAAAATCAATGGCATTAATTATTCAAAATCGAATTTTAATTTTCGAAGAATTTTTGTTTTGAAAGTTTTTAAAGTCTTCAAATGTTGAAAAAGATAGACATTGAATTATTTGCGGCATGAATTTCAATATTTTAAGAATTATTTTGCTAATTTTTTTCATTTTATTGTTAAAACTAAAGTTAAACTTTTTTTTTCCAAGGCAGTTTTGTTCAAAACTATATCATAGCTTTGTAGCATTTATAACATTAAAACAAACAAAAAAACGGATTTTCTTCAGTTTAGGGGGCAAGAATTTTGCTCAAAGTTTCTGGCTTTCAAGCTGTCAATAAAAACAAGGATTTCAAACTGAACAACGAAAGTCGAAGAATTCTCGAGAAAACTCGGCTTTCTTTTCTTTTGTACTGTTTTGTTGCAAATGAACACAGATTTGCTTAAAAGAGATATGCATATAATTTTATGCAATCTCTAAAGTGAAGAGGTGCAAGTATCGAGCTGCTTCTGTTAAGCAGGGCAATTTTCTTCCATTTTGTCATACCAATGCGGCGATATTGAAAAAAAAAATTATATGCACACCCTTACACCCTGTATAATATTTACATTAAAATTTGGGATGGAAAATGAATATTGATTCTATTAAATTTAGTTTCGATTATCTTTAAATACAAAATTTAACCGTAAATTTTTGTTAAAGTAAAAGAAGCTTTCTTTTCTACACATATTAAAATTAATTTTTACCAAAAGAAAAATATTAATAAAGCTGAGAATGGATTCTTTTTTTTTTCTGTGTCATTTTTGAGTCAGAATAGAAAAAAATGATGTATGAATTTGGCAGATGCAACTAAAGAAAAAATTGAAACTGGGATATCGGTATGTTTGTGCAGTTTGTTAATTATTCGTAGGCTAGCTTTTGCATTTTAAATATGAACTATCATTTACTTTTTTTCTTGATTTCAGAAGAACGATTGCAATGTTGGCGTTAATTAAAATCCAGACACTTTTGCTTATTTTTCTATTATTTAAACTGTCGTTTTTTATTGTTCCTTGTCGCGGTTTTTTAACCAAAAAAAGTAAAGAAAAAAGCGGGAAACTGTCTGATTATTTTAAGATTGAAAATTTATTATAACCTTGCAGCATACTTTTTACGCTGCTTTTGATTATCATGATTAAAAATGTACAAAATTTTCAAACAAAAAGCAATCACGAAAAAACGAAAACTAAACAAAATTCAACAATAAAAAAATTCTGGTTTTTTTATGATTCACTTTCTTTGTTTGCACACAAGGGCAAGTCGGAGGATAGCGGAGGACCATCCTCCGGAGGGTAGAGGGTCGCGTCGAAAAAAAAAGAGGGTCGCGCGAGGAAAAAGAAGGAAGTAGAGGAAAAAAAGAGGAGAAAGAGAAAAAAGGAAAAAGAAGAAGGAGAAGGGGAAAAAAGAGGAGAAAAAGAGAACCCGTGGGGTAGGGCAACTTTAGAAGATCCTTAAATTTGGAGGGTAGCGCTTCTCTTGTTTCAGAAGATTTTTGGAATCAAAGGGTAGCGCTACCCTTTCTCTTTGAATACAAAATTTTGTTAGAGAAAGGTAGAAAAGGTACCCTTTGAATCTATGAATCAGCTGAACTTGCGCTACCCTTTGATTATAAAATTTTGTTAAAGAATGGGTGGCGCTACCCTTTGAATCAAAGGATCTTCTGAAGTTGGGCTACCCTCACGGGTTCTCTCTTTTTCTTCGGGATCAAAATTCAGTGTATTTTACGCCCGGAAAACCAATTAGGTAAAAATTAATGTTTTCCTATTTTTATAAATATTCAGTTCTTTTTGGCACTTACCGTAGACATACCCAACTTACGCCGGGGTTTGAGCTCGATCTTTTGTCTATATGCAGGTCTATGTAGGTATTATGCTTATAAACAACCCCATTTATATAATAACTAATTCATAACCTATTGTATGCAATTTTTTTACGGCATTCTTAAATATAATATTATTATACTTTTTTGTATGCTTTTGTTAAAAGAATTTTTCTCATTTTCATGGGTGAGTTCGGCACTTTTCCAAAATTCAACGCTATCTATTTCACGGATATGTATGTTTTCGAACACACTAAATCCGAATCTGTAACAGCTTGGCTTCTTAAAGTTCCATAAGCACGTAATTTTTAGCTGTTCCTAACCATTTTAGGAGGTATTCGGCGTATCTTCAAACAGTTGTTAAACAAAAACGGTTAGGATTTGTCCCGAATAATACCTACATAAGACTTGCATATTGACAAAATATCCAGCTCCAACTCCGGCGTAGGTTGGGTATGTCTACGGTTAGTCAATATTATTTTTGACATTGTCGAATTGAATACGGACAATATCAATTTTTTTCTCTTGAGTCTTTCATTGTTGAGTTTTGAGCCGGCTCTCATTTTTAGCAAACAGTTGAATAAGCTAAACAACTTTAAGGGGGCAGTACATGATTTAGTTTTATCGAGAATGCTTATTTTTATTTAAATAAATCCTACCGTACTTTAAAAAGCGCGGATATAATGCATAGCCAAAGAGGGGACCCTTTTAAAATCATTAAAATTAAGAAAAAAATTTCCGAAAAAATCCAAAGGGACCCTTTGGGAAAAAGGGTCGCGAAAATTTCAAAATCTGTCCTCCGACCATGCCCACGTGTGTTTGTTTGTATCAATAATATTGGCCAAAAGTCAAATATCATGATATTATTCACTTTTTTTTTCAGGCATCAAGCAAAATTTGAAATAATATCGAGAGGTCCGCCTCCACTGATATGCAAATGCGTTGACTCAGCACAGACTCCATTCTTTGATCTGTGTGCTTTTAAAAATGACATTAAAAAAAGAAAAAAATAAATAATTTTTGGTTTTTTTGAAACAGAAACTCCAAAAAAACACTCTTTTTTGAATATTTTGTTTTATTTTAAAAAACAACCTAATCCTTTAACAGTATTAAAAAGATCTACAACTAGCGAATTTTATTACCGTAGAATTTATGAAAAAAACAAATTTGAAAATATCATGAATTCATCATTATAAAAAATAAAAGAAGAAATCAGTCAACAGGAACAAAGTTAACAAATTTTTGCAGTAAATTTTTCAAAAAAATTTCATTGACTATGTTACCAGTGTTGTTGCGCCTCCGCCTCCGGAGTCGAAGGCGGAGGCGAATTTTGCAAAAGATCAAAGATGAGAATGCCGCTTCATGCCTCCGGAGGCGGAGTCGGAGGCGACTAAAATAAAAAAGCACAACACTGTATGTTACAATAAAAAATAAAACCGTTCTTAAAATTTTTGCACAGTTCTCGAAAAAAAATTTGCTAACATTTTTTATTTTATTTATTTTTTATGTTCAAACCACAACACATTTGTTTTTCTTCACTGTTCTAAAAATGAAAAAAAAATTATTTTTTTTGTTTTGTTTATTTTTCTTTTGTTTAAATTCAGTTGTCTAAAAAACCACTTTTTTTGAATATTCAATACTTTTTTCAGCAATCAAATAATGTTGATTAGTAACAAGCTGTTGAAAACATTACGGCTACAAAATAGTTAAATTTTTATTTCACATTATAGATTTCGTTGAACATAGACAATAAAAAAAGATATTTTAAAGTTTATAACAAAACGGTAATAAAATATTTGAACTTAATTTTTTCTATTAATGTTATTTAAACACACTGTATTTTCTATTTAAATTTCAATCATTCTTAAAACCTTTGGTCGCAAAAATCAATCATTTTTAGTTAATTTCTTTTTACTTTGTTACTTTTTCTCTCCAAAGACAATGCAACTCCATGCTGTGTCTTTAAATAGATAATTTATTATGCAAATTCGTTGACTCTTTTTCTCCCACATTCAAAATCCATTCTTTTGTTCTTTTTCTCTAAAAATGACATTGAAAAAAGTAAGAAAAGGAGAAAAGAAAAATCAATTGTCAGTTTTGGTCATTTTTCTTTCGCAAAAAGCTACGATTTTTTTTTGAATATTTAAGATAATTTTTGCAACCAAAAAGATTAAATTCTTAAACAGTATTAAGGTAGGTCAGATACATGAAAGTATTTAATTAAAATGTGATATATATTTTTGCGATACGATAATTAATAACGATTTTAGAACCACAAGGCTGAGTTTCAGTGAAAAAAAGGTGCAATTGCTACTACAAAGAAGAAGGGGCATAAAAATACTCTATCGACAAATTTGCATTTTTATATTGTAAAATACCCCAACATTGAGGAGGGATTTTGTGATCTGGAAAATTCGATTAAAGATACCAAAAATTCCAACTATCACTGACAAAAATACCTCTTTTTCTTCATTTTATTTAATTCCAAAAATATAATTATTCAAATTCCAACATTGAAAAAAAGAAAGAAAAAGAATCACAAAAAAACAGCTTCTTTTCATACTTTTTGCATTTGATTGGAAAAAATTTACTTTTATGATTTTTTCGTATATGAATGAAAGCAAATGCCAGAAAATGTGTTAAAATGCTGTAATATTTGCAATTAAGAAACGAAGCTTTCTAATTTACAAAGCATGTGTTTCCATTCCACATTTTTTACTTTTACATACCAAGAAATAAAATTTTAAAAATAAGCAGAAATCAAAACCTGTTTCAAAAGAGTCCTTCTCCTTTGATATACAATTGCGTTGAATCTTTTTTTAATAGATTTTTTCATTTTTTAACAAAAACAACACAAACTCCATTCTTTAATCCTGTTTTGAATCCACATTGTTCCATTGAATTTTCTCTGTTTTGTACTTTCAATCACTCATTTATTAACAATCACTCAAATTCCTACATTAAAATAAACAAAGACAGTGAATCACAATAAAACAAACATTTTGTGATCATTGAAAAAATTTAGTTTTCATTTTTAAGGCTGTTTATTTGGAAATTTTGTTTGTTTTTAAAACTCACTTTGAAGTAGAAGCAAAATATAATCAAATCTTATGAAACATAACAACGAATAAAATTGCAAAATATAAAATTAAACATTAAAAAAATTTTCATTTAAATTAAATTCTATTCTTCTAAGAATAGCGGACGGGTGGCCGAGTGGTTTGAGCGACAGACTCTCGGTCGGACAGATACTCGAAAGAGTGGAAGGTTCGAATCCCCGTGCGTGCCCAACCCAGGCGTTACCAATTGGAAGGCAATGGGTACACTCATATGAGCTCACCGCTCGAGTGGAAGGTTCCCGAAAGGGGGTGGTCCACCACCGGGTTGCGCCGGCAAGGATCTTAGATCCGGACACCTAAATGCTAAGTGCAGATGCTGGAAAGTCGCGCCAGCATCGGCCCCCCACGACCTCTGGTCTGATTATGGGGTTCTTTAACCTTTTAACCTTTTAACCTTCTAAGAATAGGCGTCGACAAAGTTTAATCGAAACGATTTTCCACAAAATACTGTATTTAAACGACTACAAATTATTTCATAGTAAAGAGAATGAGGAGAAAAAAAAAGAATGCAAAAGTATAAAAATGAATCATTTGAAATTTTTAGTGTTTCATCAGTATATTTTTTTCTATGTTTGCAACACAGACTTTTCTTTGCTGTTTTTGATAAAAAAAAATTTACAAAACTGTTTGAATATTTGAGAGATTTTAAAAAAATGTAACAAAGACGGTTGAATCGTACAAAAAAGACCGTAAAGTTTTTTGGATAAAGTTTCATCAAAATTTCTTAAATAGTTAAATCATTTTGTATTAAGAATTGATTTGTGGAAAAGAATGCGATTTCAAGCGATAATAAACTACACTATTTTACACTTTGTTAACGTCAAAAAATGAAAAAACATCTAAAAAATCTAAAAACAAGTATAAAGATTATTTAAACAAGACAATTAATCAGTTTCAGATGAAATTGCTATTAAACGAAAACTTTTTTCGGGAATGAGCAACGAACAAAACTTGTTTCTGTTGTTAAATACATTTTTATATGGACTCCCAAACATGTGAAACACAAATATCCAATATATTATCTCACCCAAAATTACCATTTAATTCAAACAAACATTTTTAACATCAAAGATATGCAAATTTTGGAGCCTTGATTGGCTTCTAAAATACAGCAATTATTTTTTGTCTTTTACCTGTTCGAAAAATTGCAATAGGAAAATAAAGCATGGTAACGGACGAAAAAATTCCATCCGTTGCCATGCTTACACCACACAAAAGATCCTCCATCTTTGTTGTCTTTATTTTCAAACAATGGGATTGAAACTGCCAAAAAAAATAAAAAATCCATTTTTTGCTAAGTTTTTGTTTTTTTAGTAGTTGAAATAAAAAGGATTTGTTTGAATGTTTTATATTTTTTTCTGGACTTTAAGGAGAAAAATTGCTGTTTTTTACAATTTTCAAAGAAAGGTGGCAAAACTGCAAATAATTGAAAATCAGGCATCTTTAGCTTTTTTGTTATATAAAAATTAGAAATAAGCGAATGTCCCTGATTTTCAAACACATAAAGCTTCGCGATCTTTCTTGCAAAAAAAGCAGCAAATGAAATATCTCCATAAAATAATCTTTTACAATAACAATTATGAACAATAGTTAAGTTTTAAAAAAACTGAATGTACAGTATCACCCATTATTAATTTTAAGTAATTTTTTAATTACTGTTGTACTAAAGAAAACAATGCAAACTTTAAAAATGGATCATTTGAATTCTTTTTTACAATTTTTTCGAACAAGCCAAATTTTTCATTGTTTTTTGACGTTTTTTCGTTAAAAAACAATTTGAATATTTAAGTGATGTCAAAAAATATAATGGAAAACAGTCATCCAAACAAAAGATAGTAATATTTTTTGAATTAAATTTCTGGAGAATATAACAAAATGATAATCAGTAACATGTGAAACACAAATGTTCAACATACTATCCGATTCTAATAAAATTTTCGCAACAGTTTCCGCTTTTAAAATCCTCTAGGAATGCAAAAAAAGTAAAAATGGCGTGGTCTTTTACCGTCATCTTCATAAGGCTGACTGCCGCCTCAGTCTTCTTAATTTTTTATTTGTAGCATTTTAAACTCGAAACAAAGAAAAAAAATCGCGGTCAAAAAAACAATGCAAAAATGAATCATTTGCATTTTTTTACGTTTCATCAATTTCTTTCATTGTTACTTTTGATGTTTTTTCTTTTAAAAAAAACAGTTTGAATAGTTTGAATATTTAAGAGATCTTAAAAATGAATAAACTAATTTTAAGAAAAATTGCACAGAAAAAAGTTGTCACAAAGATTTTTAGTAATGATGTTCACCGATATCTGTGATCTTTTAACTCCATTATTTAGTACACTATAGTATTTGCTTGCTTTCAAAATTTCAGGAAAAGTAAAAAGTGTTAAAAAAGGCATGAATGAAAGCAAGTATGCTGGCAGGTAAGACACGTATCTTTTCTGGAATTTTAAAAAGCCTTTGATCTTTTGCCGCCATTGGCGCAAGATCAAAGGGGTTGCAAATTCAAATCGTTTGTGACATCTTTGAAATAAATAAAAGGCTGATAATGTCCTTGGAGGAAGGGAAATTTGAACATTATTAAAACCTTATCGATCATAGAATTTTTTTCGTCTCTGATTCTTTTTTGCTAGTTAGTCATGGCCGAGGAACGACTGGTCCCGCCAGGTCCCGGTTCCGTCGCTTTGGGGGGACGGGACGGGACCGGGACTCAATTTTTCAGATTGAAAAAAAATTGCAAAAGGAGTACCAAGGCAAATTTGAGAAAAATGTCTTTGTCTCTGGGACGGGACTTACAAAATGGTTCCTGGGCCATGCCTATTGCTAGTGGCATTTTATCAAAATAGAGAAAAATAACAATGCAGAAGTTTAAAAATGAATCATTCGAATTTTTTAACGATTTTTTTCGAGCTTCCAACATTTTTCTTTGTAATTTTTGATGTTTCTTCTTTCTTTAAAAAACAATTTGAATATTTAAGAGATGTAAGAAATTAAAAAGCGCACACTGTAAAAAAATACAGTAATAATTCGCAAATTAAATTTACATATTTATTAAAATTTTAATACATTTTAGTATAGCGAAATAAAATTTGGAACAATGTGCAACTCAAATCTAAAGTGCGTTATTAATTTTTAGCCAAACATTAAATTATTAAATTTAAAAAAAAATATTTTACTTTCAGAATTCCAGATAAGATAAAAAATAGCTGTAACGCATAAAATATACTTTGAAAATTAAATTTACCGCCATCGGCAGAATATCAAAGGATTGCCTCCTCGAAAAGGTTTCTACTCTTTCCCAAATCAAATTCTGTCGACATTCTTGATCAACATTTATTCCTTCTGCCCCGTTCTAAATAGAAATTGTTGCTGACGGCCTTTATCGTGCTTTTTTTTCTTGCTTACAGCATTTTAGCATTTAAGAAAGAGAAAAAAAACAATGCAAAAGTATAAAAATGAATCATTAGAAATTTTTGTTGTGTTGCAGCATCAATTTTTTCAATGAGTTTTCTTTGCTTTTTTTATCACTTTTTAGAAGAAAGTTGTTTTAATATTTAATAGATGTTAAAAACTGAATCACAGCTGCTTTTAACTGACTAAAAATAAAGTAAGATTTTCCTGAAAAAATATTTGCAAAAATTGCAAAACTGGACCATTTTTGTATATCAAAATGCAAAAAAGATTCCATTAACAATACTAAAGCAAAATGTTCCATCAAATAATTCCAAAATAAAAACTTACAAAACTATTTTGCTTTTAAAATCTCAGATAAAGTAATAAATAATTACAACTTGTAAAAATAATTTTTAAAGGAACAACAAGAAAATAAATCTTTTAGACTCCATTTTTTTAGAAGAAAATCAAAAACTAATAACCTAACAACAAAAGCAAAACTTTTAAAATGAATCATTTGAATTTTTTGTGTTTGATCAATTTATTTTTTTCAGCATCACAGATTTTTCTTTGCTATTTTTGACAAATTTTTTTTAAAAACAGTTTGAATATTTGAGAGATGTTTAAAATTGTAATAAAACGGCGTGAATTCTACAAAAAAGACCGTAAATTTTTTGGATAAAATTTCAACAAAATTACTTAAACTGAAAAATTATTTTGTACCACCAAACGATTTGTGGAAAACAGTGCAATTCTAAAAGAAAATAAACAACATTATTTCACTTTGATGATAATCCCAAGAAAAGCAAAAACATCTAAAAAGAAGTAGTAGAAATTTTTACACTGATTTTGCAAATATTTTTGTTTTATATGAGCCCAAACTTGCCTCTAGGATTTACCATTTTTGTATAGCAAAATGCAAAACAGAATCCTTGTACAGTAGAGAAGCAAAATGTTCCATCAAATTCCAAAATACCTAGAAAATTATTTGCTTTCAAAATCTCAGATAAAGTAATAAATGATTAAACCTTGTAAAAATAATTTTAAAGAAACAGTAAGTAAAAAAATAAATCATTTTTGCTCTATTTTTATTTTTTAATTAGAAGAAAAATCAAAAACTGATAACCAAACTTGAATAATTAAATCCCTTGACGTTTTACCGCCATCCGCACAAGATCAAAGACATTCCTCTAAGAAATAGTTTCTATCCCTTCCAAAATATGTAAAATGTTACTGATGCCCTTGATCATGCTTCTACTTTCTTGCTTGCAGCATTTTAGCATTTTTTCATAGAGAAAAAACAATGCAAAAGTTTAAAAATGAAACATTTTTTAAGCCAGGAAACAAAAAACACAAAAATAAATCAATACCTTGAGAACAGATGAAATTAGGTATTCGGGTGGTACTTGAAATTCTTGGGTCACCACACAACAAAAACAAATGGCATTGCACAAAAATATCAGTTTTTTCAGTCGACAGTCTGAGTTAGTTAAGGTTTGGTCTTGTCTATTTTTCTTATTAAAATAATGGATGAATGTATTATTTGTTGGTCACCATTAATTTCATCCGATGCTTTTGCAATTACAAAATGTGGACATATTTTTCATGAAAAATGTATCAAAAAATGGTTAAATGTAAGATAATAATTTATTTAACAACAAAAATGATTTAATTTTTAATATTTTAGACTTCTATTAATTGTCCAAATTGCAATGTCAGAGCAAAAGAAAAGGATCTTATAAAATTACAAACTCAAAAAGGTATTGGTCATAAAATTGAATTAAATGTTAATGTTGACCCTATCAAAGAATATACAGAAGTAAAATTTTCTTATAATTGACTATGGCTAGGGTGGCTAAATCACCCGGGTGAATCCCCTTTAATCCCCAACATTTGAATTTTGTCAGATTCATGTTTTAAGCAGCGAATTTGCATAACATTACTTTTGTTAAGCATGAAAATGGGGTCAATATTGGTTTTCTTTGGCAAAAAATACCATCACAGTTCGTTATAAACGCTGTTTTTAAAATAAATTAAAATAAAAACAGCGTTTATGATCACCCATTTCCCCCGGGTGATCACCATTTGACCACACTGAGCATGTTTTTTCGGTTTTGTTCCAAAATATATTTAATTTGAATACTCATATGCTGAAAGTTGCCAATGGCTCCTTGTGCTATTTTCATTTTAACGCGATATTTTATGTTTCAAAATAATATAATACCCTATTTATCAGTTTTAGACATTTTAAGCAGTAAAAAATCGTAATAGAAGTAATAAACGGCAAAAAGTATTATAATTTAAAATTATTTCTGTTACGATTTTTAACAGTTTTAAATGTGTACAGCTGATAAATAGGGTATTTATTTAAACATACAATATCGCGTTGTGGTAAGAATGCCAGACGGAGCCATGGGCAGCTAATAATTACGGCGAATAAGTTTGAGCATGTGAGGAGTCACATGAAATATATTTTAAAAGAAACCTGAAAAGACATGTTGATATGTGAAAAATGTAATTTTTATTGTACTTTTAGACTGCTAATAACAACCCAAATTTTTGTGTTAATTCTTCCGTGAACAACATTATAAAAACACGTGTTCAGCAAAATCGTGACTTTGAAATTGAATCAAAATTCCACCATTTAGATAAAATTATTGCAAAAAATGAATCAATTTTTTCTCCCAACGAAAAATCCTTTGCAAATAACAAATCTGAATTATCAGAATATTTAAAAGCAAAACTTGAATCAAATTCCTCCGATTTGGATAAAATTACCACCTCAATCGAATTAAAAAGGCGTCATTTGGATAATTTGATTGCTGAAATGGAATCAATTTCCAGAAAAGTGGAAGAATATGAAGCCCGTCGTGAAAAAATAAAAAATAATAATAAATATTTTAAGAAAGTCTCTGAATTTGTTTATGAAGATATTGGTATTGATAAGCTTTTAGTCGGCTACGTTATTGCTGCTGCATGTGCTTTTAGATGGATACATCGCTAATAAAATCAGCTTTTTTGGTCAGCTTTTTATGCACCTGAATGATTATAACCTTTTTTATCAACTGAAATTTGTTTCATTTTTTTTACATTTAAAATGTTAGATATTTTTTTTCATCATCATTTTATGTCGTATATGCAAATTTGTATTTATTTTTATTTTTTGTCAGTTATTATTATCCAATAAAAATCTGTTCCGAAAACAATACACATTTCTCTCTTCTTCATCAATTGCATCATATTTATGAAAAGATAAAGCTTTCTAAATTTCTGGATTTAGCATGGTATAAGAATAAATATCCGCAAAAGTTCAATCTAAACAAACGATCACAAAATATTGTATTTAGACGACTACATATAATTTCACGAATGAAAAAAAGAACAAAAAAAGCAAAATTTTTAAAATGAATCATTTGAAATTCTTTTACGTTTCATCAATTTATTTTGTTCCTGCATTATAGATTTTTCTTTACTGTTTTTGTTTTTTTTTTAAAACTGTTTGAATATTTGAGAGATGTTAAAAATTTGTAATAAAACGGCTAGAATCGTACAAAATAACCGTAAATATTTTTGAATAAAATTTCAACAAAACTATTTAAACTGAAAAATTATTTTGTCCCACCAAACCATTTGTGGAAAACAATGCAATTCTAAACGAAAATAAAAAACACTATTTCACATTTTTCTAATCCCAAGAAAAGCAAAAAGAGCTAAAAACAAGTAGAAGAAATTATTTGAACAAGAAGATTAATAGCTTCACTCTATTTTTGCTTCTTTTTATTTTTTATAAAATGAAGAATGAAAAAATTTGGAACCTAAATTTATCTACAGTATTTACAGTTTTAGAGAAGAACGAATCCGCTACATTGAAGAGATATACTGGTCAGTCATTGTTTTTTTTTATTTGTAGGCACGTGCCCTAAGGAAATTGTTTGTGCTACCTCTCTCAAACAAACTTCTGCTAGAATCTTTGGAGTGAAGATTTAAACATTTTTAAAATCCTATAGACCATGCTTCTGGTTGAAATTTTGTTGGCCTCATATTCCCTTTTTACTTGTAGCATATTATCATTTTATCAAAATAGAGAGAAAGAAAATAATGCAAAGTTTAATTGTGACTCATTTGAATTGCATCAAATTTAAAAATTTTTTTCCAACATTTTTCTTTGTTTTTTTTGACGTTTTCTTCTTTAACAAAAAACAATTTGAATATTTGAGAGATGTTAAAAATACAACAATACAAAAATCAGAAATATTATTCAAATAAATTCTACAGAGAAATACGTTAAAGCTAACATTTTTGGTTTAGCAAATGAAAATCAAAAAAATACCTTGCAGCAGAATTGCTCCATGCGTTATTAAATTTTAACACAAACCTCAAAAGAGTTTTTTGCTTGCAAAAAAAGATAAAGTAAAATATGACCAAAACATTCAAAAAATAGATTTACGCAAATTAAGAAAATAAATCAGCATTGTTCAAAATTTTAGTTCCATTTTTTATTTGATAAAAATTCAAAAATTTTCAAACTCATATTTAAAGGCAGTGTCGCAGTCAGTGTAGAAAAATGTTGCCTGATTTAGCCAAAAGTGATTTTAACACGAAAAAGCAATGATGAAGAATGCGTCGTTTGTCGTCGTCGTCTGTCAAAAAAAATAAAAAAAACTGACTGCGACACTCCCTTTAACAATCATTAAAGATTATATCATGGACACATATCCTCTCCAAAGCTTGGAAAATTCTAGTTCCGAAATGAACACTACTCCAAACTGTTAAAAATACTTTGATCTTTTATCCTCATCGGCACAAGAAAAAATGTGAGCTACTTTTGAAATTGTTTCTGTTACGGGCCTGATCGTGCTCATTGCAGGAACCTTCAAATGGTCATTTATAACTAGCAACTCTTGACCACCTTTTTTTGCTAGTTAGCTTAACTTCTAGTTAACATAACTAGCATTTTTTGCTAGTTAAGTTAACTTTTTCAGTCTTAACTAGCAACGGTTTTGTTACCCAAAAGCGACGTCATTAAAAAAAAAGAAAGAGAGAACGCGAAGTCAAAAAGAAAACAGAGACGCAAAGAAACGCACTTTGTTCAACAAAAGAAAATCTTTCTTTCTTTTCTTTTTTTGCAGCGAGCTAGTTAAGTTAACTAGCAGTTTCAAAAAAGAAAAAAGAATGCTAGTTAGCTTAACTAGCAGCGTTGTGAACAAAACGCCAAAAACAAAAATTATAACTTTTATGACCATTTGAAGGTTCCTGGCTCATTGTTGTGCTTTTTTTTATATCGCCTCTGTCTCTTCGCCTCCAGAGGCGAAAATAATAATTTTATTTTATCTTTTGAAAAACTCCGGAGGCGGAGGCGCAACAATACTGTTCGTGCTCTTTTTTATGTTTGCAGCATTTTAACATTTTAGGAAGAAAGAAAAAAAACAATGCAAGCGTTTAAAAATGAATCATTAGAAATTTTTGTTGTGTTGCAGCATCAATTTTCAAAGATTTTCCTTCACTTTTTTTTATCACTTTTTTCTATTAAAAAAAAGTTGTTTTAATATTTAAGAGATTTTAAAAACTGAAATACAACTGCTTTAAACTGACCAAAAACACAGTAATATTTTTCCCATAAAATTCATGTCAAAACTGCAAAACCGGACCATTTTTGTATAGCAAAATGCAAAAAAAAATCCCTGCACAGTATTGAAGTAAAATGTTTAATCCACTTTCAAAAAACATGCAACACTGTTTTGCCTTCAAAATTTCACATAAAATAAAAAATGGCAAAAATTGTAAAATTACTTTTTTAAGAAACAGCAAGAAAATTAATCTTTTTTACACTATATTTTTGTTTTTTCATTAGATGAAAAATCAAAAACTGTAAACACAAGTTGGATAATTTAATCCTTGATCTTTTACCGACATTGAAACAACATCAAAGGCATACTCATAGGAAATGGTTTCTATCCCTTCCAAAATATGTAAAATGTTACTGATGCCCTTGGTAATGCTTCTCCTTTCTTCCTTGCAGCATTTGAGCATTTTAGAAATAGAAAAAAAACAATGCAAAAGTATAAAAATGAATCATTCGAAATTTTTGTTTTGTTGCAGCATCAATTTTTTCCAAGATTTTTCACTGTTGTTTTTGCAGCTTTTTTCTCCAAAAACACAGTTTGAATATTTAAGAGATGTAAAAAACAGTGATTTTGCGACTCCGACTCCGGAGTTGACAAAAACTTAAAAACACAACATTTGTTAAAAATTATAACGTCACAAAATGTGGAGAAAAAATAAAATTCACAATCCAGTGTCTGTATTCAAGATCAAATTTAATGTTATTACCCTAAAGTAAAAGACTTCATTTAACCTATCAAACAACATTTATTATTAAAACAAACATTTTAGAAGCAAAAATTTCAATCATAAAATTCAAATTCATCAAAATTGAAATTAAAACGGAATAATATTATTTTCACCCCATAATTCGTCTTAATTATACCCATAAATTTTTAAGTTTAAGTTTAAAAACATCAACTCAAAATTATATTTGGCAAAATGTCATTCAACCGGTGAACGAATTTATAATCGACTTTTTTTCAAAATCGAGTACCCTTGTTCACCGGCACTTTTTTAAAATGATCCTATGGGTCTGTAACTTTGCATATAAGGTCAACATGGTCTAAAAATGATATTGGCAAGTTTTCAAGTCATGAAAATGTCCAGATCCCGAGTTACAGTACCCTACCTACCGTATACCCGGAAAAATCAAAACACTTAGATATGGTCAAATTTGGCATTGGAATCGATTAAGGGACTCAAAATTAGTTTAGATTTGAAATTTGGGAATTTTTAGACCACTGGGACTGAAATGGCATCAACTTAAAATCACCAAAAATTTTCATGCCTATGCTAACAAATTTTTTCACATGCATGCCCTACAGGAGACTGTCCTTATAAAATCCGCCATACTTTTGCGGTTTTTTTGGTATATAACTCATACTTGTGGCTAGAGGGGAACCCTGTCATTTCTCAAAAAAACTGCGAAAATCAACATCTCCAGGATCAACCCTGGGGCATAACTCGTCAATGTGGTCAGATATTGACATAAGGTGACTTACATAATGAAATACTATGTTACTGGACTATACTGGATGAGTTTCATGACATTTGAACACGATTTCGAAATATGCCACCATTATGAAATTTCGAAATTTTGCAATATCATGCATTGGGGTATTAATTCAAAAAATGTTAATTTTTCTTAAATTAAAAGGGAGAATGGGTGCTAATAGTAAAATATAGATAATAAATTATTATTTTAAAGCATTAAACATTGAATTTGGTTAAATCCTGATTTTTGGGGACAACTCCAAAAATCGGTGTATTTTGGTCCAAGGTATTTAAAAAAATGAGTATTTTAAAAATGGTTGTTTATATGATCTACTTATTGTTACTATTCTACTTTTTATATCCTACATATTGTTAAAATATTAGTTATCTGCAAGAGCAGTTTTATCTACTAATTTTATAGAAATATTGCTTCTTTCGTTTTTCCTCGTTGTCGATGTGTTTACAATGACGGGACATGTTTTAGTTTGGGTCCCGTTCTCTGCCTTGATTTTTTCTTTGTTATTTTCTTCATTCATTTTTTCATTGAGGTTCATTAATGAAAAAATGAATGAACGCATCTTTTTGAATTTGCATTAGGTGTTTTCAATATTGCCAAAAAGACAATGAAAAAATGGATGAAGGAAAAATCAAGTGAAAGAGAGAGAGAGAGCGGGGACTAAACTAAAGAAGTGTGGCAACGCATAGATGCAGCATCGTGTTGACCGCAACTCAACAAGAGGGTCAGAAGATCAATATTAAAGTGAGCCACTTTTGGGCACAAAAAATAATAGATGTTGCGCTGCGGCAAGGTCAATGCAAATTAATTTTTATCCGCAGAAAAGCAGAGTTTTGTCAAACTATTTGTCTCCTTATATTAAAAGATTTTGTTTTCATTTAAATTGTTTATTTTTAAAAATTAAAAGATTGGGTAATTTTTGTCATGTTTTTCTTAAAATGGCGAATAAAACTGTTCATATTATATTTAATTTTTTATTCAACTTTTTCTGCCCCGATCGGTAAAAGACCCAGCTCAAATGAAGAAACTCATGGTGGAAAAAAAAGTAAGCAAGATGATGAAGATTATGTGGAATGTTATTTCCATAAATTACGGAAAACGAACTTTGAAACAAGACCACGATCTGATCTATATTCTATTGATACATCATGCTCTGGAGCTTTAATAAGGTTATATCGAAATTTGTTTTTTCTTACTTTTTAACACTAATTTTTTCAGTTTTGCTGAATTAGTTGCAAATAAAAACCCTAACTTTGTTGATCTTGGAGCCCCAAATGAAGCTGCAATAGTATTAGCACGAGGGGCTGGGGAATTTCATGATTTTAATGATAAAAACATCGTCGACGAAATTTCAAAAAGAAAAATATGTCCATTTCATCGTAAAGATTTGAGCACCGAATGGGAAAAATCCAGACATAGGAAGCGTAAGAATAGAAAACCGGCGTGTTCTGTGCCTCCAACAATGCCCCATCCTATCAATCATCTTTTCCTAATGGAAGCAGTTTATGGTGTAGTTGATTATTTTGCAGCTCAGGCAGTTTTGCAAATAAATGGAACGTTAATTCATGTTGGAGCCTGTAAGAGTTTTATAAAATAATTTTTATTCAAAAAACAACGTTTGAAAAAAGTTTTTCAACGCTCGAAACAATTATAAGTACTTATAAGCAACAGAATATTAAACTGCATTTTTTCTCGTTTTTGAAAGTTGTTAAAGATATTAGTTTGTCGAAAACAATGTCAAAAAACTAAATTTTAATATAGTTTTTTTTCAGCAAGATGCAAATTCCATAGAACTATGATATCAGCCTCAGTAGAAATTTTTCAACGGCAAATATCATCTGTAACTGAATCATGTGAAAATGTTGAACCAACTCAGGAAATTACAACTGTATTGCCAGAAAGATCGGCAAAAATTAATGCCCCAAATTACAAAGAAGAATCTTGTGAAGAAGACAGCTGCGAGGCAACTGAACCAGTTAAAAGTGCCTTTTTCACTTTTTTGAAAGAAATGGGGCTTTCTCAAAAATGTTTAAGCAAAAAGTGGAATAAGCTAAAACGAACTTCAAGACACCACTATGTTACCGTATTAAACAAAGTCTACGATACTGCAGCTTTGATTCTTGGAGGAATGGATAATCAAGAAAAACTTAAAGAAGCTGCTGCTGTTAAATTGCATCCTAAAAATGGTAATGCTGCTCAGAACAAAAAGCAAGAAGAACTTCTCCAAGAACTTAAACTTCGCTTTTACACAGCAGAATCAGCAGAAGAACGTAGAAGCTATTTGTCCCTCTTTGCAGAAGTATTACCGCTCAAAGTAATTGAAAGTGTAATCCCCGACCTTAACCCATATCAATATATGGAAGCAAAGAAAATGGCAAGAAGAAGAAAAAGTCACCAACAAAAACCTGCTCGAGGCTATAAGGAAGTTGTTACAAAAGCGCAAGTAGAGAAATTTGTTTCTTTTTTTACCGGATTTTCAACTGGCATTCCGTTTGGACGAATCAAAAAACGGCTTAAAAATGGGAATGTTCTTGAACTACCAGCGACTGTTCGAGACCTGCGAAATTCAAAAATCATCCAAAAATATAAACAATTCATGGCAGAAAAGGGGGAAGAAATTGGTATGTCGGATTCCACTTTGTTGAAAATTTTAAAAGCTTGTCCTGCAAAAAGAAAAGTATCTCTTCGAGCTGTTGATGAGCAAAAAGCTAATGGTATAATGGTAAGCCAACTACTTTAAAAAAATTAATAACTGTGCTAAATTTTGCGTACTTATAAATATTAATTTTATGCAAAAATACTTGTTAACTGTGGATTTTTGCAGGCATTTGAATGGATGCTTGAAATAATTATTGATCTCGAAAACAAAAATATTCTAAACAAAGATGAAGCAGATGATTTCAAAAGCCGTTTATTAGAAGCTGAATTCTTTTTCCGTACAGATTATTACACGCTTCTAACATACGAGCATCATTCAGCTGATTTTTGTATTACGTATGCTTTGAGTGATCCCCACAAGAATGAATACAGATCAAACAAATGTCACCTTAAAAAAGATCATCTTTATCGGACATCAAGGGCACACATCTTTAAAAATGTGATCAAAGAATTGGAAGAAATTATTGGTAACATTGAAACAGATGAAAAGGAAATGAAACTCGATATTGCTAATTATAAAATTACAATTGAAGAGTCTGTTTATGCGGTTGATCAGTGGCAAAGTCATATTGTTCGTGCACGTTTTTCTGATGATCGTCGTGCATTATTAAGCGAACTTCAAAATGGTGGTGCCTTCGTTACGGTGGATTTTGCACAACGCTGGCAGCCACATTATTTCCGAGAAAAACAATCCATGTATTATGGAAAAGCTGGAAATTGCTTCTCAGTACTTCATTGTTTGTTTGAACGAAGCGGTGCCTTAGTCCAACATTCAGTTGTTCATTTTTTGGGTTACTGTGATCAAGTTAGTTAAAAATTTATTAAGATATATTGTGATGCCATTTTTTACAGGATTATGTTACTGTAACAGCTATTCTTCTTGATGCATTTGAAAGATTAGCAGCTAACGGAGTGAAAAGATTGAAACTTCGTTCCGATAATGCTGCTTATTATCATAATCCTGCATTAATATTTAGTATGCCTCGCCTGGGTAAAAAGGCTGGATTGGTTGTTGAAAGATACAGCTTTAGCGAGGCCCAAGTCGGCAAAGGAATATGCGATCTTTTGGCAGGTCTTTTCAAAGGACTATTGATTGATTATGGACATCAAGGAAACGATGTTGCAACAGAAGATCAAATGTTTGATGCAGCAAATGATGCAATAAAAA
The DNA here is from genome assembly GCA_024447195.1 of Panagrolaimus sp. LJ2414. Lineage (NCBI taxonomy): Eukaryota > Metazoa > Nematoda > Chromadorea > Rhabditida > Panagrolaimidae > Panagrolaimus > Panagrolaimus sp. LJ2414. The sequence goes on along the minus strand of JAMRXY010000076.1, from coordinate 100,085 downwards.
ATGGATACATTGATGGCGTTACATTTATCAAAGCAAAGAAAGTTCCCACTAAGAAAGATAAACCGAAATTAAGTATTCCTGATTTACAATATATTGGGGAATTTGAATATGGAATCGACGAAGACGGAAATGATATGATTAAAATTTGGAAACATTATAACATTGGTGATGGAAAATTTGTTAAAATTCCAGAAGAAGTTAAAGAATTACCATTACAGCGACTGGAAGGAACAACTAAATCAAATCCAACACCCCTTTTCTGGAGAGAAAAAACTTTAATGCTTCAAAAACCACCAAATAAAAAACAGGATAAGGAAGCTAAAACAACACCTGTTCCTCCAATAAATACAGATGAAATTGAACCACTTTACCAGTGTGATACACCAGGCTGTAAGGATGAATTTTTATCTTTGGAAAATTTAGCTAAACACAAACTTTTGGGACGACATCATTTAGTACCTATTAAAGAAACGGTGGAGGAAAAAGCGCATGAATTGTTTTACGAATATGTCATGGGAAAACAAAGTCAACATAACATCTTTGTTGCAAATGCTATGTCACAAGCTGAAGTTGAAATGGACATTAATGAAGTTGCACCAGAAGGTTGGGCCCTTAAGAAACAACCAAGACGAGTAAAATACACAGCAGTAATGGACCAATTCCTTAACAATGAATATGTGAATTTTGTTAAAAGCGGACGTAAACGTTTTGATCCATATCAAATTCAACAAAAAATGAGAAAATCAAGAGAGCCAATGTTTAATGCTGCAGAAAGATTGTCAGCTTCTAAAATTTCAAGTTACTTCAATACTAGAAAAAAAAAGCTTGAAGCATTAGCTAAAAAAGTTATTAGTGAAGAAGAAGAACAAAGAACAAGAAAGGAAGCAAATGAAGAATTTGCAGAAAATTTGAATAATGACAATTTTATTTCAATAAATGACAATGGTGAAGAAGAAGAAGAAATTTTAAATCACGTTTTAGAAAGTGCAACAGTTACTGAAGATCCAGAAGAAACATATGTATTTTTCGATGATGAAAATGACCAAACCGAAGAAGATGAGGCGAGCGATGACGAAGAATGAAAAACAATGTTGTAAAACTAATATCAAAAAGATCGAATTTTTAAATTTATTTTTAAAGAAGAAATAATAAATGTAGCCAAGCTTTTAGACTAATTGTTAGTCACTAATAAAAAGATTTTAAAAAATGTATTATTTTTTGAAAAACTACGAAACAATAAAGAAAAAGACAAGAATTTCAGTAAAAAACGCATCTCAATTAGAACGGAGGCTACCTCCTGACTTGAAAAGTTGCATAAGCACTCTAGACATGCTATGTTTCATTGTAAAAAGCACAAAAAGTTGATATATGATGATTTTTACAATTTTAGTATACCTCCAAAACTGACCAAAATACACCGATTTTTGGAGTTGTCCCCAAAAATCAGGATTTAACCAAATTCAATGTTTAATGCTTTAAAATAATAATTTATTATCTATATTTTACTATTAGCACCCATTCTCCCTTTTAATTTAAGAAAAATTAACATTTTTTGAATTAATACCCCAATGCATGATATTGCAAAATTTCGAAATTTCATAATGGTGGCATATTTCGAAATCGTGTTCAAATGTCATGAAACTCATCCAGTATAGTCCAGTAACATAGTATTTCATTATGTAAGTCACCTTATGTCAATATCTGACCACATTGACGAGTTATGCCCCAGGGTTGATCCTGGAGATGTTGATTTTCGCAGTTTTTTTGAGAAATGACAGGGTTCCCCTCTAGCCACAAGTATGAGTTATATACCAAAAAAACCGCAAAAGTATGGCGGATTTTATAAGGACAGTCTCCTGTAGGGCATGCATGTGAAAAAATTTGTTAGCATAGGCATGAAAATTTTTGGTGATTTTAAGTTGATGCCATTTCAGTCCCAGTGGTCTAAAAATTCCCAAATTTCAAATCTAAACTAATTTTGAGTCCCTTAATCGATTCCAATGCCAAATTTGACCATATCTAAGTGTTTTGATTTTTCCGGGTATACGGTAGGTAGGGTACTGTAACTCGGGATCTGGACATTTTCATGACTTGAAAACTTGCCAATATCATTTTTAGACCATGTTGACCTTATATGCAAAGTTACAGACCCATAGGATCATTTTAAAAAAGTGCCGGTGAACAAATTTTTCATTTTTACTCGAAATTGAAAAAAAGTCGATTTTATCAAATTTTCTGCAAAAAACATCTTCACTTTTTTCTACGTTGCTTTTTTAATTCATCTTTTCTTTTCTCCATCAAATCAATCAAAATTTGCATTAATGCAAATTTTAAAGTCATCATTTTCCTCCTCAACACATTTTTCATCATCACTTTGTTGTTATGTTTTTCCTCCCTCATTCATTTTTATTCATTTCAACAAAAATCTTCATCTTCAAACATGTCGAAATGTGCTTCATCTCTTCCCCTTCCGCATTGGTTTCCTGCAGCTTTATCACTTGGGATTGCTATATTTTCTTGTATTGCGGTATTAATTGCTTATTGTATTCACCAACATCGACTTCGACAAGTTTGTTTTTGTTAATGTTTTTATTGATTGATTAATGTTGTGATACGTTTTAGACATTCTATGGAATTATGGATGAAATGGAAGAAGAAGTTAAGCAAAGAGAAGAAGAAGCTGAAGTCCTTGGAAATTTTGATGGTGAAGTAAGTTGATGATGTTTTCGGGGAGAAGTGGGACTTGGAGGGATGGATTAGAGAAATATCCCCAGGGTATTGGTGGTAAAGCTTGTAAGTGTATGATGCCATGACATTAAAGTATGATATTTGTCATCATATCGGAGCATTATTTGGGTTATAATAGCATTATGATCGCTAATTGTTTAACGGTAGTGTTGCAACACATTTGTCGCGACATGAAAATTGAATAAGCTTGGAATCAATTTATTCTGATGACATATTCTTTCATCCCTATAATGTTGTACAACAATGAAGCAAGTTTGATATTAGCTATTTTTGCCATCATTTTGAGATCCATATGGTTCTGGATTAAACATAAATAGCTGAAACTCAGCACAAATTCAACGAATTTGTCAAATCCGTACCATTTCCTGGCTCTGAAAAGGTTGATCCGTAATATAGAATATTTCATCAAAATAAACAGATTCTTAACTTTTTAGTTTTTCGCGTCAGCACAAATCCGTCAATCCCGGACTTTTTTCAGTGAGGCTGTAAAATCTAATGGAGATTCCTTTTGATCTTTTGCCATTGGCTACCGTCAGCGGCAAAAGATCAAAGGATTTTCTCCATTTTGATGCTATCTTTATCGACCCTCCCCTGCGTACGTGACTGTCCTCGACACTCCCTTCAGCTTTCATTTAACTATTATTAATAATGCTTCTCTCTTTTTTAGGTAAAAGTAATTCAATCAATGGAAAAGATTGATCCACATTCAATTGCTCGAACTCCTGGCTCACAAGTGAAAGTAATGGTAAGACGTCGTCGACCAGCTGGTTCAACAAAGCCAACTCCAACTTCTCGAGAACTTCTTTCATCTCTTCAAACTTCAAATCTTCGAACTACAACTCCTTCCATTGAATGTGACTTCAAATATATCATTCAAGCAGATCGAAATGGCTTTGCTGAAACTGTTCTTGAAACTCTTAAACCTTTAATTGTTGAAGAAGTTTATCGAGCTCGAAAATCAAATCCAACATCTTCAAAACAACTTCCTTCTGAAGATGAAACTCGAATTGGTGAATACATTGTTGGTGAAATGCGAACAAAGTTGGAAGGATTAACATGCAATAATCCATGGATTTGTCATGGTCGAATTCTTAGCAATAATGATTGGGTTGTTAATGGACATGAAAATTTACTTGATGCTCATACTGATTTAACCATGTCTGTCAAGGTTACAATTGAATCACCATTTTCTATTGTTTTGATTGGATATAGTGTAAGTGTTTTTTATACTTTGTGGATTTCATATATCATATCTCGTGGATACCACTCGTGAATTTGATATATCTTTCTTTGGATATCCTTGAGATTTCAGGTATCCTTTATAGATATCTATGGGATCTCTTTAATCCTTCTGTGGGAGTTCATATATCTTACGGTAGATATCCCTTGGGATTTGATATATCTCCCATACGTATATCACTGAGTTCTCGTATATCCGTTTGGATATGATAAGGAGGATATATGATATCTCATTTTAATTATTACAACCTTTTTATCACTCATCACTTTTTAGCTCAAGAAAATGGGATCATCTGGTTCATGCCTTACTCCAGCTCCTGCAACAATTGCATCAAAAGATAAGCTACATTCTTCAGCTCTAATTGATTCAACTCCACATGCAACAGATCCATTGTAAGTTTTTCATATCCATATATTACAGTATCTGTATCTTGCTTATATCATTATTATTTTTAGAACTCCATCAAAGCATTCAAAAGCAAGTCATTCATCTGTATTGAAACGATGTAAAACTGCTGAACCAATTATTAAGAATCCAACAGCTGGAACACCTGTCACCAAAATTGTTACTGTAGCTCCTGCAACTGTTCTATCACCTGGTCGACCTGGAACTACAGTAATTCCACGAAAATCTGAAACTAAGAAACCTGTTGTTGTTACTCCTGCTGTTGCTGAACAAACTCCAAAGCCTCCACCAACTCCGCGTCGAACTCCACCAAAAGCAACATCAACACTTCCAACACCTGCACCAACACTAAATGCTGCACCAACTCCAATTCTTCAAGCAAAAGGTAATACTGTAACTCCAGCAAAAACTCCAAAAGCTCGAACTCCTGTTTTACGAAATGGTACAACAACTTCTGTCATTCCATCTCCAATTGGTGCAACAACAACAACTCAAATTCCAACAACCAAAACTCAAACTGGTCCATCTCCGATTCTATTAACTACAACTACCGTAGCCACCACACAAGCAATTACTCCAAAGCCTAAAACTCCTGTTTCAAAGACTCCAAAACCTGCTGCTGCTGCATCTAAAAAGAAGACAAAAAGTGATGACACTCAAATCTCAGCTGAAAATCCAAAGTAATAATTTTTATTGGTAATTTTATTTTAATAGTAATTTTTTGCTAATTTAGTTTTAATTTTAATTTTTTTATGATTGCTTTTGTATTTGTAAAATGCAATAATTTTTGGAATAAAAGTTTTATTTAAAATTTACAGTATTTTGTAATGTTTATATTCTTCTGACGCATCTTACAGTAATTTTCATGTGTAAGTAAGGTGGTAATAATAGATGATACTGTATACAGTACTGTATAGTTCAGCAATTTATTCTTCGGGGTTGGATCTTGTTAATTTTGTCAAATTTAAAGTTCTCCCAAGTAATTTTTGTTGTTTTTTTAACTCCCGGGAAATGGAAAAGAATGAACGAAATTTTTCTGTTTTTAAATTTTGTAATTTCGATGCTTAAAATAGTTGCAATATTTGTATTTGGGTTACTGTAGCATTAATTCTGATCATAATTACCATCCCCAAAATGTAATACAAGTTGTTTAAATCTATTTTTTTTAAATAAATTTGTTTAACATTTTTGGAATAATAAAAAAAAATTACTAATTAATGTGTAAACACATCGAAAATTACTGTAATTTTACCTCGGCAACTGAAGCATTTACAAATACAAATCACAAAAGTTTACAAAATAGCCTGTTTAAAACATTCAAAAACTAAAAAAAGATGGAAGAAAAGTATGCACTGCTTTTTCCCTGATCCACTTTTGTTTTATCTCAAAATAGCCATCTTTATCAAAAACAAAAAAATGCTGTCGCAACAAAATTTGTTGTATTTCATCATTCTTACGTTTGTTATCATTTATGATTTAAATGCTTGTTATTATTTTTGAAATAAAATTATTACTTCAGTTAAAATAATATTTTTTGCGTTGAAAAAACAGCCAAATAAAAAAAATTTTTTAAAAGTTGATTGAAAAAAAATTGGTTTTGGAATAAATTTGGTTTTATAAGGTTCTTTTTTTCGCAATTTTTTATATTTATTTTTACTACGTTTTTACTTGCTGCTTTTAGACAATTAAAATATTTTTGTTTCCTATGTTTTGGTTATAATGACAACAAAAGAAGAGGAGAAGGTTTTAAAGCAGCAGAAAGCATGTCATTCTTCTATCAATAATACTAACAAATTTTGTAACTTTTATTTAAATCAAATTCACAAATGTTCAGATGATGTGACGCAACATTTTCAAAACAAATCAAACAGTAACAAAATTTCTTGTAAGCATAACAACAACTGCAATTCTATAAAATTCTTTAAAGTTTAAACTGTGTTTTTTGGTCCTGCTGTTCATAAAAAGGGATCTTTTCATAGCCAAATTTCGCAAAAAATTGCGGATGCTTAAATTGACCCATTTTGCAATATCGCATATTTGGATTTTTACTTTTATGAATTTATTGCCCTCATATCATATCAGGGACATCAGAAGGGTGGAAAACGTATCATCTCCAAAATCTAAAAAACTCTTTGATCTTTAACCGCCAAAAGCGTGTCACCCTTCTAAATGATTTCTGCCCCCTCCGAAATAAAATGCTGCTGACGTCTTTGCCCCAAGTCATACTTAAAATAATAGAAAAAGTTTTTCTCGGATAATACAGTAAATGTTTTAAATTAATTAAAAAGTATCCCAAAATCAATCAAGAAAACAAAAAAGAATTTTTGTAGAATTGCAGTAACAAAATATTTTTAAAATGTAAGGTCATACTGTAGCAGATAATTACCAAGAAAACAAAAAATCATGGAATAAATCAACAAAAGATTCAAACTTTAAAACTTCAAAGAATCCAATTTTAATTTTTAAACCCGAAGAAAATCAAGTACAAAAGCGGTGGAAGAATGACAAAAATGATGAATTAACAAATAATAGCAGCAGCACCTTATCACTTCATATTGCAGCTTATGAAAATTCAATAACTGAAGATTCTTCGAATGAAATTGAAAATTTACACAAAAAATCCAAAGAATCTGAAGCTGTTGATTCGAGCCTGAAATTACAAGTTGATCAAGTGAGTTTATATTTAGACTAACAAATTGTAAGCAAGATTTTATTCCAAGGCACAGACCCATTTCAAGAGGGCCGCCTTTGATCTTTTACCGATGGTGGTAAAAGATCAAAGGGTTTCACGAAGACCGTTGGCAGGAAAACATTTCGGGAAGGACATTTTTTATTTTGAAGGGGCACGCCTTTGATCTTTTGCCGCTTTAACAAAGCGGCGGCAAAAGATCAAAGGATTTTCTTGTTTTTTTTGGGGGCACAGGTACCGAATACCCTCCCCTAAATACAGTCTTGGATTTTACACAATTACGAGGGGACATGTGCCCATAGTGCTTCCTCTTTTGGTGAAAAATGTCTTTGCATTTTCGACTCGCGAGTCGAGTTGGAGTCGCCAAAATAAAAAAAACATAGCCCTGTCCATGATTCTAACATTACTTTTTTCTTTATCTTCATTTTTTGCAGAATTCCTTTGAATTTCCTCGACAAATGTCCCGAAAAAAGTCTACACCAGAAGTTCAACAATTTACAGCAACTCAAAAATTATTTTCACCAAATCAACGTGCACATCTTTGTAAGTTTTATTTTTCTTTTAAAAGTATTAGCTTATAACATGCTTTACTCGTTGCTGTTTTATTAACTTTTTGCTCTTGTTTTTTGAAAGATAAATTAAATACTATAAATAAAAAAAGAGTTTATTTCTTTAACAGCAAAGACCCCAACTATTTTTTTCTGCAAAAATATGTTCATTGGCAATGTGTTCCTTAACAGCTTTTTAAAAAATCTGTGGTTTTTCAATTTTTCTCTGTTGTAAAAATTCGGTTTTTTTATAAATTTACTAAAACATTATCTAGCAATTTATAAATATTTGAATTGTAAAGAACCCTTTTCTGCAAATATTAATGATTAGATTTGCGTATTACCTATTACCCTTCCGTTCCTGGATCGCCGAGGTTATTCTTTTTATCCCTGTCTTGGTCACATTTGGTCCTTGTAAATAAAAAAATTAATGTTTTTGATTATTGAGTATTCTTATTTAATAAAAAAAATACGGTTTTACATAGACATATGGATGTTGGAAGAATGTTGAACTTTCTCCTAAAACTTTTCTCTCTGTATAAATTTTATCTACATGCTTTTCCCACACTATCTCATATTTGCCTATAATCTATAACCACCAAACATATTTAGTGGTTTTTTACTTAACCTTTCTCAAAATTTACCTATTCATTATTAAAGCTATCATCAATAGCTGAACCACGATGTATTAATTTTCGTGTTGTTTCGATGTTGTTTACATTTTGCATGTTAATCGTTGTAATTTGAGGATTTAAAAGTAACAATTTCAGCATCAATCGCAAAAGAATATGAACAATACAATTCCACTTCTGCAGATGGCTTGAAAGGATTTGCCCAGTATTTTCGATGTGCATATGGAATTACAGTATTTACAAATGATGGAATTGGTGATCAACTAACAAAAGAGGAAAAAGAAATCATCAAAAATTTTGCTACAGCTGTTTTTGGGAAACTACAGCCCTATCAATTGTTTATCGCTGAAGCTGGACAGTAAGTTTATGACATTTATTGTATACAAAATATTAATATTTATGTTATTTTTAGATATGTTACAAAAGCAAAGACAAGAAGAGGCAAAGTTTATGGTGTTGATGGAATTCCATGGAAGGCATTTGTATCATTGGTTCATCAACTGAAGGGTAAAGATCTCTTTATTCAATGTTTTTCAATCGTTGAAAGTACAAAATACATTAATCCTGTTCTCTCTGGACTTTTTCTTTTTGCTGCTATAACGGTTCAAGCTTCAAATGATGAAAATTGTGTAAGCCTCTTATTATTTCCATGTTCATGTACAATGTAATTATTATTTTAGCTCAAGAATGTTAAAGACTTTATCATCAGTAACTCTGGTGTCGAAATTATCACTGGTCCAGGAACTTTTGAAGTTTTATCCAAAGCTGTTGAAGAACATGTTGCTCAGAAAAAAGCTATTACAACTCTTGAACCTGTGATTTTTGAAAGAGAAGATGAAGTTGGTGAAGAAGAACGATCAAAAAGTGTTGTGGATGTTGTGCCGCCTGCTTCCGATGAATCTGATTTAAATCTTAATCAAACTTATGTAATTTCTAAAAAGAAAGTTCGATGTAATGGATCTGGAATATGCAAAGTTGAAGAACATGTTGCTCAAAAAAATGCTATTACAACTCTTAAACCTGTGATATACGAAAAAGAAGAAGGCAATGAAATTGTTGAAGAACAACGATCAAGAAAAAGTGTTTTGGATGTAGTGCCGTCTTCTTCCGATGAATCTGTTTTAAATCTTAATCAAACGTATGTAATTTCTGAAAAGAAAGCTGTTGCTCGTGGTATTGAATCTGAAATATGGGAAGCTGATGAACATGTTACGCAACAAAAATCTCTATCAACCCTTAAACCTATGATATCTCAAAGCGAAGAAGATGATGAACTTGTTGAAGAAGAACAAACTCAAAATGAAAGTGATGTTGGTGTCAAAGATACAAGCATCGCTCCGGTCTTCAATGAATCAGTTAAAAGCTTTTTGAATATTAGCCAAACATATGTCATTTCTCATAAAGAACCTATTATTCTTGATTTTGGATCTGGGATATGCAAAGCTGGCATTGCTGGAACTTCTTCACCATCTGTTACTTTTCCATCAGTTGTTGGACGACTTCGTCAAGGTATTGGTCCTGCTGTATTTCAGCCAAAAGAATCATTTGTTGGAAATGAAGCTCAATCAAAGCGGTGCATTTTAAGCTTGAAATATCCAATTGACCGTGGAATTATTCAAAATTGGGATGATATGGAAAAGATTTGGTGCCATACTTTTATCAATGAACTTCGGATCGCTCCAGAAGAACATCCTATTCTTCTTACTGATTCTCCATTGAATTCAAAGTCGAATCGTGAAAAAATGACTCAAATTATGTTCGAAAAATTTAATATTCCTGCAACCTATATTGCCATTCAAGCAGTTCTATCTCTTTATGCTTCTGGTCGAACAACTGGTATTGTTCTTGATTCTGGTGAAGGTGCTACTCATACTGTACCAATTTATGAAGGTTATGCTTTAAAGCATGCTGTTCTTAAACATGATTTGGCTGGACGTGACTTGACTGATTACTTGATTATGAAATCTCTTGCTGGACGTGAATATTCTTTTCCTGCATCATCAGAACGGGAAATTGCTCGAGATATTAAAGAAAAACTTTGCTATGTGGCTTCTGATTTGGAGCATGAGAAAATCTCTGCTGCTGCTTCAGTATCTTCTTCTGAAATATCGTATTCCCTTCCAGATGGCAATATTATTAAAGTTGGCGATGAACGTTTTCGATGCCCTGAAGCTCTCTTCCAAGTAATTTGCATATACTTTTTAAATATTTATTAAATTACTTAATCATTTTATACTTTTTAGCCGTCAATAATGGGTATGAATGCTGCACCAGGGATACATAAAATGTTGAATAATTCAATCTTGAAATGTGATCGCGATATTCGAAAGAATCTTTATTCAAATATTATCCTTTCTGGTGGTTCAACAATGTATCCTGGAATTGCTGATCGAATGAAAAAAGAAATGTCCTCACTTGCTCCATCATCAACAGAAATTCAAATTATTGCTCCACCTGATCGTCAATATTCTGTTTGGATTGGAGGTTCTATGCTTGCTTCACAGGATACTTTCAAACATGTCAGTTTTTTATTACTTTTAATTTTATGAATGTAAATTAATTGATTTTAATTTTTTAGATGTGGATCCCAAAACAAGAATACTATGAATCTGGTCCATCAATTGTTCATCGAAAATGCTTCTAAGAAACATCTTTAAACAGTCGTGCCTGTTTTCAAAAATTATTTGATGTTTTTATTATCTTTGTTCAATTTGTTTTTCTTGTTACTGTAAATTGTTTAATATTTTTGTGTACTTTTCTCATAAATTAAACAAGTATCTTTCGGTTTTTTTAATCAATTTCGCCATTAGATTACTGTAAGAGTACATCTTACAGTATACTGTATAACCATATGATCCTTAACATAAATTATTAGCAGCTTTTCCCACATTTTTTGTAATAAAAATTTTTAATTTTTAAAATCAAAAAACACTGAAAAACTTTATAAGCATTTTTTGGCCTTGAAAAAAAAGAAGAGGATGCGTTGCTGCTGCTGAAAAATGAATAGCTCTTTTTTGAGGTAGAAGAAATTGGAAAAAAAGACCTGAAAAAGGTTTCTGAAAAATTGAAAACGTCTTGGGTGGTCTTAAATTTTGGCATGGTTACAATTTCTAGGACAAAATTTGTGAGAGAAAAAATAAAAATAACGGGAAAATCCAAAGTAGTACAACTACTTTTACTTTATTCAAATTTTAAACAAACATTATGCAAATGAATGTCTTTTTCATCAGTGTTTGATATAATATCTATCATACGCAGAAAATAGAACTCAATCGTAGTTGATTAATAATTTTAAGCAAACTAAAAACCTTTTTTAATTTCAAAAACTTCAACAGTTTTTTTTTTATCAATTTTATTTGTAAAAGTTTCTTACCAAAAATTGTAACTCAAATTTATTAATCTTAGACAATTTTGAGAAAGACTATCAGGAACATGTCAGCTCCAAAATTATCAAAATCATTTTATCTTTTATCGCTATCGGCACAAGATCAAAGGCGACCTCCTCCTCTCGAAATGGTTTCTACTTTTTCCGGAATAAAAAACTGCTGATTTGCTCGATTACAACTCGACCAAAAAAGTTATGCAAATTTTTGGTGGCACTTGATCCTTTAAAAAATTGAGTTACAAATCTTTTTTGAGTAAAATGTATAATTATCGGTCCAGTAATGACCATTGGTTAATGAATTTAAATATTTTATATCAGAATTTTGTAAAACTTCGACTGTGACAAGTTTTGCCTTCAAAAGATTTTTTCTTTACTGTCAAGTTTTTTTAAAGATTCAAAGAAGAATTTTCTATAAAAAGCAATAGAAAAACAAAGTTTTTGAGCATGTTAAAAGCAAGAAAGAAATTTTGATGATTCATTCCAACTTTTAAAAAAATGTATCATTTGTTTTTTTTTCAGCATAAAAAATTATTTTTAGATCAATAAAATTAGCAGAAGCTTGAACAAAGCTGTAGAGAGAGGAGAGGCATTTGTGGACACGTTCCTCTCTGAATCTGAGAAAACCCTGTGATCTTTTGCCGCCGGAGTGTTACGGCGGCAAAAGATCAAAGGCGTGTCCCCTTCGAATTAAAAATGCCCACCCCAAAAATTTTTTTTACCTATGGCCTTGAGTTTAAATAATCTGATTACTGTATGTTGCATTAGATGTGTACAATCCCCGAAATTTACTGTAAAGATTTGGAAAGATTTTTAACTTACATTTTATGATTTTTGAAATTATAGGAAACTATTTTTTCTTTAAAATTTTTTTAAAAATCTTGAAAAGAAAATTTATGTTACAAAAGAAGAAAAATATATCCCTTTCTCGAAAAGGGCTTTCTCATAGCATACTTTCTGGTTACTGTAATTACGGTCATCGTAAAATATTGTTAACTTTTTATCTTTAAAAGAACATATTTAAAATTTACAAAATTTAAGCTATTTTTAGCATTGAAATGAGCTTTGAAGAAGATAATTTTTATGCTGGTGAAGTAGCAAATTTTTCGTTGCGATTTCTTCGTCAAACTTTTAAAAAAGAATGTAAAACTATGCTAATTTCTCCACTTTTGATAGCTATTGACCTTGCAATTATCTATAACGGAGCAGCAGACGAAACGGCAAATCAAATTGCTGAAGCTATTACTCAGGGTAAGAAAATTACTGCTAAAAATTTTGTTAAAGTACATTTTTGCAGAAAATGCTTGCTTGAAATTAAACAGATATTTCATTTATGTCTGGAGGCAATTACAAAAACAAAAATCTTCTTTAACAACTTTAAATCGAATTTATGTTAAACAAAATATTGGAATTGATGAAAGGTTTCTCAATATTGCAGAAAAATATTATTCAAGAGAAGTTAAATCTCTAAATTTTAATATTTGCAGTATTGTCCAAAATGTATGTAGCCTTTTTAAGATTATATTAATGCATGCTTTGTCCATAAAAAATGCATATTTAAAGAATCAATTAGTTGTATATATTTTGTTAACAAAAATTATGTCAACAAAAGTTTTTAAAGTTGTACTTTGTACTTTGATATTTCTTAAAAGAAATAGCAAAGTATTACTTACTCTTTAAAATTTGCATAATTTTTTTAAATTTAAAATTATTCATGATTAATGGTCATGATTTTATTAGAATTCTCATTCTGTGGATCTTTTGATCCCTGATCTCAATATCCCCTAAGGGGATCAAAGTGAAAATTTGCATAAAAAATTATTTTTTTAAACATTACGTCATAATTTTGGTCAATTTTTCATTTTTAATTCCCAGGTTTGCTGATACGTTATCTCCTCGGCGGAAGAGTATGCAAATTTGCAAAATATATTTTTTAACGTTTTTGTTGTCCTCTAAATCCCGAGTTTTTGCATGCTATGCCAAACCCCTCAGGGGTTTTCTAATGAAAAAAAGAGACTGACTAAATTTTGAGTCGTTTACCCCCATCGGTATAAGAGCATTTGCTTTTTCAAATAGTTTCTGTCCCCAAGAAATAAAAACCTGACGCTTTTATACAAATTATGAAGGATTTTTTCATAATCATTTTAGCGATTTTCAGGAGATTAACGATTCTATTGAAGATGAAACAAATGGTTTAATCAAAGAATTTATTCCAGATAATTTTATTAACAAAGATATATCTTTGATGCTCATAAATATTTTAAACTTTCATGGAGAATTTGCAACTCATTTTATGGAACTTGGACCATATTCTACCCCTGAAGAATTTTATGTTAAAAGGGGTGTTATTCGTTATGTATGTTTTTAAACACAGAAAATAGATTGTGCAACATCAAAGACATCCCTTTTTTCCCTTGGGGCAACAACGTCATCATGGTGGGACACCAGAGGCAACTGTCCTCTCCAAAATTATAAAAATTCTGTGATCTTTTACCGCTATCGGTAAAATATTTAAGGCAGCCCCTTTGAAATGTTTTCTGTCCACCCTTCGAAAAAAAAGGCTGATGCCCTGAGGGCCCAATTTGCTCTCCCGAGGGGAGACGAAAACGGCCAAGTAGCAGCAATACTGACAATTGTGAGCAAAATACATTGTAAAATGTCTGCTATTTTCAGGTTTACATGTTAGATTCTAAGCGTTCAAGTTCATATTTGTACGAAAATGCAAAAGATTATGAAGTGCTAGGTATTCCATATACTGGTTCTCAAATATTATTTATCGTATTGCCAAAGGAAAAATATGGGTTATTTAATGTTATTAAAAATTTAGATGGCAAAGATTTATTAAAATTGGCACAAAATAAAGAAAAAAAGACTTGTGAAGTGAGTGTTTTTTCTGTTATCAAAATTTTGAGCTAATCAAAGAAGGCAGGTTCCCGTACTTTTTGATCACTGATTTTCAAGTTTGCCCAGCAGGAATCTGAAAATCAGGGTCTTGCAGAACCATTTAAATCATTTTCCGTTACAAGATCCAAAAAAGAATAAAATAACATAAGCCACCCTAATTACCCTGAAAATTGTTTTTCGCATAATTATGCAAATTTTTTGATATTATTTTTAATTTACATAACGTTTCATTTTAGGTAAAGCTACCTCGTTTCAAATTGAATTTTTGTATAAACACAAAAAATATTTTGAAACATCTTGGCATAAAAAATGTTTTTAATCCAAAAACTGCAAATTTTTCAAATTTAAGTCCAGAAAAATCAGTTTCCCTTCACAACATTCTTCATGGAGCTTCAATTACTGTAAGTGCCCCAAAATTTGGATTGATTTGGAATTTTCAAAAGTGTCATCCTTATTATCCCAAGAAAATAAAGCCACATGTCCATGCTTTGAAAGTGTCACAAAGATGTGACATTTTGTCATACTTTTGTGACACTTGTGCTATTTTTACATCAGGATAATAAGATCTGCACTTTCAAAAATTCCAAATCAAGCAAAATTCCATGGTTTAATTATCACCAAATTTTGCCGTAACTCTTTTTCCTGAATGTAGTTGTTAAATAAAAACGAAGAAATATTTTTTAACAATTTTCAGGTATTCGAGAATGGTAATGAAAGTTCATTTATGTCATGCCGGCCATCATTTGGTACAAACCCAATATGTGCAAATAGCATCCCTGATCCAGAAATTGTATTTACAGCAGATCATCCATTTCTTTATTTCATTGCTGATAAAAATTCTACAATTTTGATGATCGGAACAATCGTTGATGAATTTCAAGAGTAAGTTTTAAAAAAAAAAGAGAATAATTAACATTTCTAATCCAGAAAAGAAAATAATTTACTTTAACTAAACACCACTTTTTAAATCAATATACTTTTAGTTCATGTCACATAAACCCGAAAGTTGAACGTCGACAACATGGTTTTGTACCCAATGTCTTGGATCAAACTCTTCATATACGGATTTAAATCTTCTTGTTTGTTAAAAAAGTTGAAATGTTTTTATCATGACGGAAGTAGTCATAAAACTGTCTTGTATTTTAAAAGTGATGAAATTGCAAATAAAAAATTATATGTTTTGTGTCATCTTTTTTGCAAAAGGAAAAAAATTCATTACAAGATTGAAGATACAGAAAAAAACGATGAAAAAAATCTCGAAAAGTTTTGTAAAATAGCTTAATCAGAGTGCCCTACCAGGACATTATTGAGCTTTATTAGTAACTACTAGTTTGACATTAATTTCTTAACGTTTTATGAAAATACAAATCCAATTTTCAGTGTTGCAAATATAAAAAAAATAAAATTATCAGTAAATTTAGGGGCTGTCAAAATTTTGCATTATGCAAATGGATGTTCACAAATTAGAATTAAAAAAATGGGATAGCATGGGTGGCAAAACTTGGTGGAAATTTGTAAAACATCCATCGTTAGTCAGCTTTTGGTTTCAGCGATTAACAGAAATTTTTATCACTGAATATATTTTTTATTGCTGTTACACACTTTTATCCATTGTGAATATTATTTTATTTGAAAATTGCGTAATTGAGCTGATTGTTGCCTTTAAAAGATTTTTTCCTTAACATCAAAAAAATTTTTAAAAATTCAAAGAAGAACGTTTTTTTATAAAAATAAAGTTTTTAAGCATTGAAAAAAGCACAAACAAAAAATCTTTACGATTCATTTCAATTTTTTTAAATGTTTTTTCTTTGCTTTTTAACATTTCCGTTTTAAACAAAAATATATTTTGAGATCAATAATTAACAGAAACATGCATGTTCAAAAACTATTAGTGTGTGCAGCAAAATATTTTTACGAAAAAATTTATTTAACAATACTTTCATTATTATGTTAAAATGCATCAAAACCAAAAAAATGCAAAAAAGTACTAAAAAGTACAAAAAATAGATCTTAAAATTATCAAGTTTTACTCAAAATAATTACTTTCATGGACATCCATGAAACCATCGGGTTCCAGCAGAACAAGGAGATTCAACCCAGTCTCCGTGATTGCAGCGATAAAATGTAAATTCCGATTCACCTTTAGCAAAAGTGCCATCTTCACAGGCTTTAGTCAGTGATGCAAGGGTTCCATTGAGAAGTAAACTAAATTAAAGTAATAAAATTAATTGCAATTACATGTACCAGAATACATCTGGTGTTGCCAACAAGAACGTTAACACCAATTTTTTTGGAGAGACAGAATTGATTTCGAGGGGCATTCCTTTGATCTTTTGCCGATAGCGGTAAATGATCGAAAGACTTTTATGTTTCTGCAGAGGGCATGTTCCTGCTCTATTTAAATCCCTGATTCTCATTATCAAACATTATTTGCACTTATTATTGGCAGAAAAATCTTAAAAATGTTAGAAAAAACTTGAAAACTTACATAAATAAAATAATCATTTTCATCATCATGAATATAAATATAACCAAAAAAAGAATTATCTGACCGTCCTAGTAGAATTTATACAATGCAGATTCAAAGAAATTCGGGGATTTTTTATGTTCTTCATATTGACTTTGAACTATTTATAGTTATTTTATGTATTGTTTTTTTATAAATAGTTCACTGCTTGCATATGGATACACAGGTTTGTATGCACACCTACTCACAAAATATTTTGTTTGTTGTTTGATTTGACCATTCTATAAATGATTGCTGCAGCTGCAGCTATTCAAAATTTGAGAGGGATTAGATTTCTGTTTGTGTTTGAAGTTCAAACATAAACAGAAATTCAATCCCTAAAAATCCTTCAAACCATTGTTAACTATAATTTTATTTCTAAAAATGGTTTGTCACATACAGTAATTTTAATATTCAACTATTTGCAAAAATTATTGTTCTAAAAAAAATTTTATTAAAAAAACAAAACAATGACACATTTTGAAAAATTGAAATGATTCATTTAAATTTTTGTTTTTTCAATGCCCATAAATTTTGTTTTTCTCTATTGTTTCTGTTAAAAATAAATTGGTCTTTGAATATTTAAAATTATTTTGACGATGTAGAAAATGCCTTTAAAGGCAAAATGACAGCAATTCAAATCACTCAATTTTACGGAATTTAGAAATAATATAATATAGAAAACCTAAAGCGATGAAATCACTTGTAATATTCAATAAAAAATATTATGACAATTTCTTATGACTCATGGAACCATTTATTGATAAAATTATCCAATAATAATGTTTCCAGAATCCCGAAATAATGTGGGATTTGGAAACATTGTTTCAGGATTCTGAAATCTTAAAAAGCTTATCAAAGGATTAGTAAATAGACCCGCAAATTTTATAATGAATGGATTTTAAAAACATTATAAATTACGTTACTTTTTGCATTTTTTAAAATCACAAAACGAAAACAAATGACATTTCTGCACTGTTCAAGGCTCTATCAATTATTGACCTCAAAATATTGTTAATCTTGAATACGCGTAGATTGTCTGAGAAATCACCTCTAAAGACTTTTCTTTTATTGGTCGTTGCAGTAAGTGCACCCATGTGCATAATTACCCATCTGTGGTATATTTTTTATGAGCCACACCAAAAACAACCAATTAACAATCTTCAATTTTTGTTCTCAATATTTTTTTATTTAAAAATATATGATGTCATTGTTTCGAAAAGTAAGTTACTTTTTTTCAACTTCCAGTTCAGAAATCCGGAATGAGATCCTAAACTTTCCCTGATTGACGGGTTAGTTTCACAAAAATTTATCAGAAATTGTGGTAAAAATTTTTAAATGTTCAACTTTAAAAATGAAGGAAAATGTCATTTTCGACTTTTTAAAATTATGCCATTTTCAAAAACAAAAATATATTTTTAGATTCGTTTCTTCTTTCAACGTCCAAAACCTGCTGCACCAAAAATTATCGAACAAGAAGAATATTTGCCACTAAAAATGAAATATTTTGACTCAATTTCCCCCCAAAATTTATCCCTACCAAAACCAATTTTGCAATATTTAATCAAAAATGCCAATGTCGAACATATAAAAAAATTGCAACAAACTTGTCGATATTTTTATTCAATCTTCAATTTTAATGTTGTTGATGTTCTTCGAATTAATCCAGGTTACAAATTTTATATGGGAAATTATTGGATTGATATTCCAGAAAGAATGATTGAAGAATTTTTTAAAAATAATTTACGCATAACTAAACGATTATATATTTGTCAAACAAAAAAAAGATTTGAAAAACTTTTTCAAAAAATTGTCAAATTTGAAATTTCTGAACTACATATTGATTATTATGCAAAATTAACAATAGCAGATTTTAGATTACTGGTACAATCTAAAAATCTTCAAAATCTTAAAATTTATGCAGATATTTATAAGTTTGATAATACAAAAGCTCCATTAGAAGATATACTTTCATTGATCCCGAATGTTGTTGATTTTGAGTAAGTTGAAGCATTTTAAATTTGATGGAACGGTCAAAGTTGATAATCGAGTTGCCCAACAAAAGGCATAAATTTTTGAAATTATTTCAAAACGATAATAAGCATACTTAAAAACAAAAGAAGTGCGAAAAACTACTTGGTCATTTTGATATTTAACATAAGCTTATTACTAAACATCTTAAGATAATATCATCAAATTTCATAAAATTTAGTAATCTTTCATTTGTGAACACAAAAGGTGGACCAACAATTTGTAAATTTTCAAAGTGCTGAAAAAATAACGTAATCCAAAAAAACTGGCAACTATCATTTTCATTTGTTAAAGGTTTTGACCTAAAAGGGACAATATCAACATGTCTGGTCAGTTTTTGAACGAAACCTATCCCATTTAATAACCCCAGGGCAGTTATGAATAACACCAGGTCTTATTCAAAAAGCGGCGGGCCAGGTTGATACCTTCCCTTGCTAATAGAATCCCAAAAAAACATATTTCATTGGATAACTCGACCACATTTTTTGACAGTTCATACATTTTTATAAAATACAAAGAATTTTAGAAATTGGAATTGCACCTTTACTTCAAAAACAATGCAAAAACTAGTGAAACTAAAAAGAAATGTAAAATTTCAATTTTTGGAATTGACTCCGATTCCGAATATCGTTGATCCACTTCTTTTTTTCAAATTTTTTAAAGTAATTTTAAATTTGATTAAAAATTTGAAATGATTACAAAACTTTAGGAAAATCTTGATTTCAATGTCCCATCAACCATGATCCAAATGTATGGAGATAAAACAAAGCTACAACAAATCTTTGAACTTGTAAAACCTTGGAGAGAAAAATCTTATTTTATTCCCCACGAATGTTTTTTGCTTGTTATTTAACTTTGTTTGATAACTATTATATAATTATTTAATTTACCGAAATTTAGTGTTCTGTTGAAACATTAAAAAAATCTCATTTTTTTATCAAAAAAGTTTTGAGTTTGATTATCTTTTGTAAAAAATCAAGAACTCATTCAATCATCTGGTGTATCAGTATTTCTTCAGATTGAGGTTAGAAAAAGTGAAAAACAGGTTCCGTTAGAAGCCTTCTTTCTAATAGAAAGTAAACTCTCATGGGTCAGTCACAGTTTATAGTCAAGTTGTCCAACAAAAGGCATAAAATTTTAAAATGGTTTTTTTTTTCGGAAAATAATAGGCATACTAAAAAACAACAGAAGTGCCGAATATTAAGCTTCAAAAAATTTATGAGCTTGTTAAACAATGGAGAAAAAATTCAATTTTTATGTCGAATGATTGGTTAATTATAATTTAAGAAAATGATACTTCTCCAAAAACACTAAAAAGTCTTTATTAATTCAAGAAGTTCACGATTTTATATGCGTCAAACAATTGTTCTTCGTTCTCTTTTTTTGGGGGTAAAATTATCAATAAATTGTTGCAAGTATAACTAGGAATTGTCGTAAATATTTTTTTATTACATGTATTTATTATTGCCGTTACATGGTAAACCTTGTGTGTTTGAGTGCATTTATGATATTATTTCACAATTCGGTTAAATGTAAAGTTACAAATTGAGCTGATTCTTACCTTTTTTAAGGCTCTTTTTTCACGTTGAAAATAATTTTTTAAATATTCAAACAAAAATGATTTTATTATAACAATGACAAAAACAATGCTTTCAAACATTAAAAAAGCAAAAAAAAATCAAATGACTCATTTCAACGTTTTAAAAATGTATTATTTTTTTGTCTTTTTAACGTTCCCATATTAGACAAAAATGATTTTGAATCAATAATTACCATAAGCTTAAAAAACACTCTTATTACTGTATGTGACAAACAAAATTTAGAATAAAAATTTATTAAAAAATATTTTTATTGTATGTTTAAATATTTTACAAACAAAAAAGCATACAATAAAGTACAGAACAAAAATAATAGTTTTTTATGATTGATAACCCCAAAAGCAACGGACCTTCGATAGAAGGTCAAAGAAGTGTTTCGGGATAAAGTGTAAACGTGATATTTCATTTTTGATTAAATTGAATCGTCCGACCTCTTTGAAAAAAGTAATAACGAATCATTAAAATTTCCAAAGAGGTCGGACTTATCCTTTAAATCTGCCATGGTTACGATAACCCGAAAACCACGGACCATAAAATTTAATGGTCAAAGGGTTGTTTCCGGGAAAATTTTGATGAACCATAATTTTTCATATGTTCATCAATGGGTGACTGCTTTTATTGTTGTTGGGAGTGTTGAGTAAACTGCATGGGTCCAAAAAATCAGGGAAACTCGGGTTATCTAAAATATATACTGTAATTGATGGATATTAAATAGGACCAAAACAAACAATATGTTTAACACATGAATATCTGGAAGGTAGCAAAGTTGGAAAACAGCAACGAACAAAAAAAGAAGCACAAAAATAACAGATTTTCGTGGAACTATTTATACTCACTTTTTCCAAGGTTTTTTTGGGAGGGTTTGTTTGCGATATTTCAACACAAAAAGTATTTCGAAGTCTTTTTAAATATTTATCACACCCTTTTTTCTATTTTCAATCTTGTAATCCATCATTTGCATTTTGCAAAAAAAAGTTGACATAAATTTGTTTTATTTTTATCGTGAAAAAATTAGTCATAAAACAATTCGTACTTGAAAAGTTACGAAATCACAAATAAAAAAATGTTATGTTTTGTGTCAACTTTTTTGCAAAAGCAAATGAATTCATTTCATGATTGAAAATAGAAAAAAGGGTGTGATAAATATTTTGAATGATTTTGAAATATTTTTGTGTTGAAATATCGCAAACAAACCCTCCCCGAAAAACCTTGAAAAAAGTGAGTATAAATAGTTCGACAAAAATCTATTATTTTTGTGCTTCTTTTTTTGTTCGTTGCTGTTTTTCTACCCTGCTGCTAACAGATCTTCCAGATATTTATGTGTTAAACTTGTTGTTAGTTTTGGTCCTATTTTATACCCAACAAATACAGTAATATATTTTAGATATCCCAAGTTTCCCTGATTTTTTGGACCCATGCAGTTCACTCAACATCAACATCCCCAACAACAATAAAAGCAGTCACCCATTGATGAACATATGAAAAATTATGGTTCATCAAAATTTTCCCGGAAACAACCCTTTGACCATTAAATTTTATGGTCCGTGGTTTTCGGGTTATCAACATGGCAGATTTAAAGGATAAGTCCGACCTCTTTAGAAATTTAAATAATTTATAATTAATTTTTCTAAAGAGGTCGGACAATAATCACTACAAAATTTCCTGGAGGCATTTACCTTGACCATTATGTCATTTTGGTCCGAAGTTTCCAGGTTATCATGCAAATAACTATTTTTCAAACAAAACAACTGTTAGCAGGTGAGAAGATGATCAAGAAGATTTGTATTCAATTTTTTTTGTCAATTTTTATTGTCTTTTTCTTCAAAAAATTAAACAATTTTTAAAATTGTTGATTTTGTTTTTGTGTTATTTTTATTTAACTTTAAAATGATTAAAATTGTTAAATAAATAATTATCATTTCTTTATTTTTGTGTCTCAAAACAGTCAAATTTCTACAAAAATGATGTTAAAAGGTTACAACATATATGGATGGATAAAATAATTTTAGAGGGGATAGGAACCTTTTCGAAGAAGCAAGCCTTTGATCTTTTGTCGATGGCGGTAAAAGATCAAAGGGTTTCAGTGATATGAAGTCAGCAATAGGCAGAAAAAACATTTTTGGGGTGGGCATTTTCATTTGGGAGGAGGCACGCCTTTAATCTTTTGCCGCCTTAACACGGCGGCGGCAAAAGATCAAAGGATTTTATCGGTTTTGGGAGGGGGCATAGGTACAGAATGCTCACTCCTAAATATAGCCTTGGAGGTCAGACATGTGGTTCTGTTTATTCAATGTTTGTTTATTTCTCCCTTATTTTAAGCCATCTTTTTCATCTTTTTCCGTTTTTGTTTGCCACCTTTTCTATTTTCATTGTCAAAGTTGGACGATTTCAATCAAAAAAATCAAGAAAAAAGTGAAGGAAAAGTGCTACAAAAACAACTCTTAACGAACCCGGATGCATCCAATTCTTTCTCTACTTTTTTACTTTTTTGTTCATCAACTTCCACCACATTCACAAGGGAACCGTCAGAAGTGATCATTGAGTTTTTAAACAAAATATGTTTTTTTGGGATGATTTTAGGTCCCTTATGATCATACAAAAATATTACGTGCTGGTTTTTAGGTTACGGCACTTTTTCGGCACTTTGAAGTTTTGCACCCGTCTTTTCCAAAGGGGGGAGTACGTGCTCAAAAAAGTGAAAAAAATAAAAAATTTAAAAAATTGTTAAAAATGGATGGAAATGTTAGTAATAAGCATATTAATGATACCTATAAAATATTTTTGCTTAAAAACGTTTGAAATCCTCTTTTTTAAGCAATTTAAGCATGCGTCATGTATTAGTACAAGAACTTTGAAGCGTTCAAAAATAAATTTATCGGCCTTCTGGCGAAAAAATATTTTGCATACGCTTATTACCGACCCTCAGGAACAATTTAGAGCAAAATTTGTGAAATTTAAAAAATTTCAAATTTTTTTCATTTTTTGAATCCAAAGGGGGGAGTAAGGCAAATCGCAAAACTTCAAAGTGCCGAAAAAGTACCGTAACCTAAAAACCAGCACGTAATATTTTTATATGATCATTATGGACCTAAAACCATCCCAAAAAAACATATTTTGTTTAAAAACTCAATTATCACTTCTGACGGTTCCCTTGTCAGTGTCCACCAACAAAGAGAAGATGAAAAAAACTTTGATGTGTCTTCCCTTTTAATTTTTTTTAAAAAACCAAAAAAATAAAGACAGCTGCCTCCTTCCCTTCCCCTGCTTGCTTTTTTTTTGTTTTTGCGCGCCAAAAAAAACAATCATCGAAGAAAGAAAAACCGTTTTTCTTCATTTTTTCTTCTCCGCTTTAAAGAAAACTGTGTTTTTTGACCGATATATTTTTTTCTTCGTTTTGGTCACGTCAAAAAATGAAAGTTGGATTGCTTCCTTTTTTTGCGATCACTTTTCGATTGTTTAAAATATTTTTCTTTTAAAAATTTTACTTTTTTTATATTTATAACGGTTTTTGCTGCTGCCGTTTTTGGCTGTGAATGTTGTAAAAAAAATTTAAACCACTTAGAATTTTAAATTTTGAAAAATTTTTGGCGCCATTTTTAGTTGATTTTGTTTGTTTTCTTCATTTTTGTTGCTTTTTTTTAAACTTTTTAATGATCTCTTTATTTCCGTTTCCCTGGTTTTGTTGCCTAAAAATTTTCCATTTTGTGTAAAAAATTTGTCAGTAATTCATACGTTGAATTTTAATAGCTTTAATTTTGCAAGATTGATAACTTTTTTCTTTCTTATCTTGAAAATTTTGCGTTTAATAGCTTTTTTTTCTATGCCCGTTTTTGACAGAAATTTAAACCAAGCTTTAAAAATTTTTAGTCATCAACATTTTCTTTGCCTAATTTCTCACCAAAGAATAGTTTACTTTAAAAATGCATTTTTGTCAATATTATGGATTGTACAGATTTGAAATCGACAACAATCCAAAATTTTAAAGCTTTTTTTATTTGTGTCGCTTTTAAGTTGAACACTTGATTTTCGGCAGCCCCATCCCACCTTTGTAATGACACTGAAACTTTCATTATAAAGACTTTAGCCGGATAAATGTTGCGAAAAGCATGCAACAAAAAGTTAGAGCTTTATAAATGTTGCCGACATGTTTTTCAGATATATTGTTACTATTTATATCCACTAGACTTATCAGAAAAATTTAAAAAGCTCTTATGTTTTGTTGCATGTTTTTTTTAACTGAACTGGCTAAAGTTTACATACCGAAAGTTTCAGTTTCCCTTAAAAACTCTCAGATCTGAACTATCACTAACTGAATCCACCTTGATTTGGCATGAGTTCAATTTTATTTTTCTACGACATTTGTCATTTATTTATGTCTTTTTTTTTGATCTCATCTTCTTTTTTTCTCTTTCTACAAAAAATTGTATCACGTTTTCTCTCTTTTAAACACACCCTTGTCATTCATTTCCTGTAAAAGTAAATTTTTTTCTCGAAAAAAATTCTTTTTATTTCTTCCGTTTTTCATCTTTTATATTACCTGTTTTAGACAGATGTGACAAAAAAATATGCAAAAAATTAGAGCTCATATATTTGTGTGTATTTGATTGTTTGATGGCATTCTGTGATATCGGAGGAGACGGAAGAAATAGGGTCCAAGAGAATGATTTTTGGATTGTAGAAGAGAAAGTTTTGAAAAGAAACGGGCCCGACAATGAAAGTTGAAAAAAATGTGATAGTTGGAAAAAGACCAAACACATGAAAAAAATTGCAAAGGTATTTTTAAAGAGACAGAAAAAAAGACCAATCCTATTGCCACTGTTTTGCCCCCTCTCTTTTTTCAAATGCCCATTCAAGGTCACTTTTTTGGCTGTTGCAGTTGCTCCGTTTTTTCCTATTACATCTTCTTCTTCTTTTTTCTGACGCTCCTGTTTTTTTCCTTTCGGTTTCTTTTTTCAATCGAAAAAAAAAAGTTTTGTCTGATTGAATTCGATTCTGTTTTTTACAATATTTTTTATTTCCGCGACAGAAAAAAATGCCAAGTGTTTTTTCGGTTTTTTTAATATCGTGAAAAAAATATATTTTGATTAATATTTGATGTTGGCACATGAAAAATTATGATATCTTTAAGGGTTGAGATTTTATTTTATGTTAATTTCTGTTAATAGAAATGTTTAACGGTCGCAAAAAATTGTTTGGCTTTGACTGGACAAA
Source organism: Panagrolaimus sp. LJ2414 (assembly GCA_024447195.1). NCBI lineage: Eukaryota > Metazoa > Nematoda > Chromadorea > Rhabditida > Panagrolaimidae > Panagrolaimus > Panagrolaimus sp. LJ2414. The sequence goes on along the minus strand of JAMRXY010000076.1, from coordinate 74,191 downwards.
TTTGCAAAATTCTCCATGTAAAATGCGATCTTTATTTCGAAATTGGCAAAGACTGATATTTAGGATTTGGATTGTTTTGTCTGGAAACAACTATTTTATTGTTCGATGATAACAAGGGAAAAACTGTTTCGAGGCACAACAATGAAAATCCTGAATATCAATTTATGCTAATCATACGTGAAGAAGGGGTGGGAATTCCCACCCTACCCCCCCCCCTCCCCCCCCTTGCATGAAAATTTTGGGAAAAAAGTTGTAAGGGAGGAGTACGTGAAAAACGGAAAAAAATTAAAATGAAGGTTTAAAATTATTGCATTTTTCTCCTCAAATGGTTGGAAAAATGCAATACTTTTTCATATTCTTAAAAATTTTCCATGTTGAAAAATCACAATCTTTTATTAATCTTATTACTGTACTATGGGTTTTCCCCACTTTTTGCAGATGTGCCTTCAACATAAACTAATCGTCATGGGCTTTTTGCCGTTAACAAGTGACAACATTTAGTAGATTTCGGATACATAACAAACAAAGGCAATTTTTACTTTCTGATTTTAGATCAACAAAAAACTTGTAAAATTTCCAGAAAAGTTTTTAATAGGTTAACAAAAGTGTTTATGATGAGTATTACCTTGTTCTTCAGGTTGAACTTCTTGCACTTCTTCGTCCTCATCATTTTGAGGATGGGGAGTAACTTGGTTATTGCCAGCTTGAGCAGCTTCATCATCATTGTTATTATTTGCAGGTTGTTGAGAAGGGGTATTATTATTATTATCGTTATTCTCATTATCTTCTATTTCCACATCACTGGTACTAGCAGTAGCTGTTGGTGGAGGTGGGGTATACAAAACTTGCAATCTTTGTCCTACACAAATATATGTTTCACCTGGTGTTGGTGCAGCTAAAACTAATCCGTCTTCACAAACATTTACTGAATTAGTTGTATCTGCTCTGATGTCGTGATTATAGATAGGTTTTTGTACAGCATCACTAATCATTTGAGCAAATGGATGTTGATTGACCGTCTGAAGATTAGTAGCAAAAATAAATGCATCATCTGCAGTTTCTTTGAAGAACTCCTTCAATTCAACAGTATTAATTGGAATACGAGCCACTGTATTATTAGATTTTGTGCTTGTGTAATAACGTAACTTGGTTATAACATTTTTCTTTTCAGCAGGTTGTTTACTGCAACGTGATGTATTAACCAAAATAAAAGCAAAATTAGATGATTCCATTTGTGTAGATGCTTTATAGTTAAACAAAGTGGGAAACTTTGGTCAACTGAAGCTATCACTAGATTAATGAATTTTAGTATATAATATTTAAATAAACAATGTGACAATAACATTGCCACAATATCTTAAAATTCACAAGTTGGAGTTGTAATATTGACAATATTGTAGGCTAATTTTTAAAGTGCTTCACTTAACGCATTTTCACAATATACTTTTAAAATTTAGTAATAAAGAGCAAACTTATCAACATTAAAAGTAAAATCAATCAAAAAGAAAATGCAATATACTCCTTGAATACTATGACGAAAACAAATAGTACGTTTTATTTTATGATAAATAGATAACGTGTAAGCGGTACAGTGAAAAATCCAATTAATAAAAAACCAAACTCGAAAAAAACCATTAACATAAGCCCGCCCTTACAAATATGACAAAAAAAATTACAAAAAATATTGTAAGGGAAAACAGATAAAGTAAAAAAAAAGGTAAAGGAACAGAACCCTTTAGAATATCGGCGGCGCGAAGCGGCGCCGAAAAATTTTTTTCGGATTTGGCGACCTTTTTGTCGGAGGGGGTTGTATAGGGTTTGCCTCATTCCCACCCTCTTCTTCACGTATGATGCTAATTTAAAGTAAAGCAGCAAATAATAGATCTCCTTGAATCCTTGGAGGTTTCATTTTATGCAAATTTTTGTTTATCAAATTCTGCGATTTTTATGAATCGAGAAATTTGCATAATTAGTTATTTTCTCTTTCATTCTTTTTGCAATTTAAAATGCACTCGTAAAATAAATTTGCATGAGATAAAAATTTATATATTTTTAGGTTATTGATCATCATCAAAAACATGTTATTAATAAACTTCTGCAGCTACAGGATTTCATAAATCCCCATATATCTAGCTATCCCTCTAACGCTTGATTTTTACAGCTTTTTTGACTACCAAATTCTTATATTTTTTTCTTAAAATATTACAACAAATTTCCATTATTATCCAATTTTTTTCGCATTTGTCCACTTAATTTTCTCTCATCTTTTTTTTGTGTTTGAAGAGGTGAAAAATGTTTCAAAAATTAAGAGCTTTTCTGTTATTTTTTTTCTTCTTTTTTTCAAATGCGTGCTCATCTTTATTTCTTTTTCAAGTGGATGATGTCCATTTTTTTGTTTAACAAAAATTAAAAAGTTTTTCTGTGTTTTGATTGACTTTTTATTGTACGAGATTATTACTTTCCAAATAGGATTGTTTTGTTGCTTTAATCATTTAAAATTTGCATAATTTTGTTGTTGGAACTTAAGGTATTGTCTGGATTTAACGCCAATGGGTGTTTCAGCAAGGTAAGATGCCAGAAGCATGTGCCTCTCAGAAATCAACGATAACTTTTTTTGACACCGTCGGCAAAAGATCAAAGGAGTTCCTCCTAGAAATGATTTTTGTACCTCCACAGAAAAACTCTGCTGAGGTCCTTGTTTCTGTCATATTTTTTCCTTTGATCTTTGCCGATTTTACAATGAGCGTCAATTTTTGGGGTCAATTTGAAGTGTTATTTATGCAAATTTTGTCCCTCAAACCAAAAATCTCCTTTTTTCGATTCCACGTTTTTTGCTTTCAATCACCAAAATCCCCCTCAAAATTATCCATAAAACTTGTATTTAACAGTTTTTTGTTAATCCTAAAATCGAAATTATTTCCGCCCATTTTTATTTTATTTCCCATCAAAAAAGTTATAATAATAATTTAAAACAAATAAAAATGTTGACACCGCCTTTTTATTATACAAAAATCAATAAAAAAAAAATGGTCAGAAAAAAGTTCTTTTTTTATCTTTTGAGAAAAATAAACAAAAAAAAGTTTTTCGAGCCATGAAAATGAAATGAGATGGGATGACACTGTCAAAAAACGCGAGAAAGGAAGGAAGGGTAGGAAAAAGTTATGGTTGAGGAAAAGAACAAAAAAAAACGTGGAAAAAAGTTTTTGATTTTTTTATGCTTTATTGATTTTAGCATAAATGTAAAAAAGAGGGGAAAGGAAATGGGTTTGGGAAGTGCATTAAGCGATGGGGGCTTTTTGGGTGGAATTTTAAAAGATGTGTAAGAATTTTCGGTAGTTTTGTTAAATTTGCATAATTTGATTGTAAGTAATTACTGTAGGGGATTCGTTATTGTGGACACAAGAGCTTTCAATACACAAAATTTGTTAATTTCAATTTCGAGAAAGTTGTAACAAAAAATTATAGGTTTATAATTATTGCTGATGTTTTTATCTGTTAAATTAGTGAACTTAAATAAACATATTCGCAAAATTTATTAAGCTTTTTTTGTTACAGCTTTCTCGAAACTCAAACTCATATTTTTTCGAACCTAAAGTTCCAATGTCCCTTTTAAAGCGGCATCATCTCTAATCAAGCTAATTAGATTTATGCAAATTTTTCTTGGCTATCAAAAACTCTCTTACATCATTTAGCTATGCTATTATTATTAACATTCAATTCAAAAAAATGCTGATTCAAAAAAGTTTAAAAATTGATGCTTTTGTTTTAAAATATACAAATTAATTATTAATAGACAAAAAGTTCGTATTTATGCAAATTTTTGTAGATAAATTTTTAAAATGTGCATAAACTCATTTGTAAGCTCTAATGTAGTTGGAACTCATTGTTGTTAATTTTTTGCTCTCCCACAAATTCCTTTCTTGTTCTTTCTTTCTTACCTTTGATGTTTGCTCATTAAAACAGCTTTAACTTTTCCTTTCTTTCATTTTTCTTCCAAAAAACCATAAAAATTTTTGGCTGCAAAAACTTTTTAGGACTCATGATTTTATTTTCTTCCAAAGATTTTCTTTTCCTATCTCCATCTCTTTCCCTTCCAAAAAGCGGTCGACATTATAACCATTTTTTTTAAAAGCCGATTTAACCGTTCTAAATTTGAAAGCAAATAGCAAATAGCAAATAGAAACTTTTTTTAAAAGAAAAAGCAAAAAAAGCGATTAATTTTTTTCTTTGAGTTTTTTGTTTTAAAAAATGAGGTATTTTGTTGGGTTTGAATTATCTTTGATGACGGCGGTGATGGTCTCATGCATCATATGATAATTCATTTAAGATTGTCTAAGGGATTTTAATTTTTAGAGTTTAATTTTCTTGATTTTTGTATTATTAAAAATATTTGAGCTGAAAAAAATCTTTCTCTTTTTTCAATGAAAATTGTTCAAAAACGACCAATCGAGACCACTGGTCTGGTGGTCGAGATTTGGAAGTGAACCAAAAAAGTATAGGTCTTTTGGTATCCCCTTACATGCCGATGACCCTTAAGGCCTTATAAATAGTAGATGGAACGGTTCGTTGGATTGAACGTCTGAACTTACCTAACAATTATATTCAAATTTAGTGTATTTAATACTTTTTTGACTTTGTCAACGATTTTTAAACTAATCCTTTTTTATGTTTATTCTCAATTTTTTTCTTGTTTCTAACAGCTGTTTTTTTCTTCCTGTTTTTGTTTTAAGAAGCCGGAAAAGGATTACAGAATCTTGTTTTCGTTGGTATCTAAGAAGTCTGAATTTTCCTCTGCTTAAGGATTTGGTGATAACTTCATTTGCGAGACACACATAGCAGTTGTACTCAGAGTACATTTTTAATCCACAAATTTTGTTTCTGATGGATAGGCAGACAGTTAGGTGCAATTAAAAAATCTAATGCACAGTTTTTTTCATGGAAGGGCATGTACCAAAGCCTAAAAATTCAGAATGAGATTTTTGCGGCATCCAGAGGGGTCGTTCATTGTTCAAGATGGCATTTACTTAACTTGAACTTACCAAATCTTATTTTCCTTTAACATATTCAACCTAATAAAATAGTTCATATCAGCGCTTTACAAAATTTTAGGGATCATTTCGAAAGAAAAACCCTACAGTATCCCCTTTTCTTAATAGCAACAAAACATTTTTTTTGACAATTTCTTTCTACAAAAGTTTCCCATATTTGAATTGCTTATTTTTCGTTTCTTTTGTTGCAAAAATTTTTTATTTTTATTATTTTCGATTTTTAAAAAATGCATTTTTTATTATTCAGTTTTACTGGCGTCAAAAAGAGAGAAAAAAACGGATTTATTTCCATTTTTTCTGTTCAGCAAAAACGTATAATAATTTTTTTTGTTCCCATCCTTCTTTTTTCTTGTTTTTGTTTCAAACTTTTTTTTGTCGCTGTTAATTCTCATTTACAATTCTGCCTATTTTTTGCATTTTTTTAAAAACAAGAGCTTTTCTCTTTTTCACTTTTTTGTTGATATAATTCAAAGCAGCGGTGGTGGCAGCAAAAAAATTTGTGATGAAAAAAAACGTACAGTTTTTTTCAATGATTTTCTTCGTTATTTTTTAACGAATGGGCAGCAGCAACTTCGATTTTTTATGCGAAAACAAAACTGAAAAAAACTCAGCAGCGGCATTGCTCATATTTCTATGATATATATTTTTAACAATCAAAATATATATATTTATATTTTATTTTTAATTTATAAACGTTTTTTGAAAAAAAATTCCAATTCCTTCTTCTGTTTTTTTTTGGTCTTGAGTGAACCTGTTTTTGTATTGTAGGAGCCAAAAATGATTTTGCTGCTGCTTTTTTGGCATGTTGTTGATTTGTTGAAGAAGAAGTGTGTGTTTAAAAGTGAAGAAGATATTTCAAGTACATTTTTGATGTATTTGATGAATAACGTTTTTCGTTTTCTTTTTTTGACTTTTTATTATTTATAAATTCTTTTATAAACCTAAAAATAGGAAGAATTAGGTGTACAAAACTTGGAAAAGTTGAAAAAAACGTAAAATTATAGCAGCACATTACAAAATAGAGTAATAGTTGATAAAAATAGTATATCATCAAAAAGGTTTATTGATAAATTTTTTGATGATTGGTGGTAATGATTAAGTTTATTAAGATTTTAACTTAACTGAACTTTCTAGAAGAATAATAAATGCTTGTTAATTAGGATTTTTCGAAATGTGCTTTTTTCGGTAGTTTAGTAAAATTTGCATAACTTCCTCGAATTTGATTTTTAATTAAAGAAAACACGAAGTTGTATGTAATCAAAAAACATATCTGCGACATTTATTAAGCTTCAATTTTTCGTTGTAAGCTTTTCGCAACTGAATTTATTAATTTCCGTTTGTCTTTTTAAAAAACACCTTCCTCAAGGCCGTAGACAGGGGGAGGATATTTTGAGGCACATGCCCTCCCAAAACTGAGAAAATCCTTTGATCTTTTGCTGCCGCCATGTAAAGGCGGCAAAAGATCAAAGGTGTACCCCCTCTGAAATCAAAATGCCCACTCCGAAATTTTTTCTGCCTTTGGCCTTACATTTTCATCATCAAATAACACATTTTTTCGTTTTCTAACTTTCAATTGTTTTTATTTTCTCTCCAAAAATTATGGGTTTTTATTGTCCTTTGATGCTTTCGCTAATCCAAGCCCCAAATATCTCCTTATAATTTTCAAAATCATTTTTTAATTCTTCGAAAAACAATAATAGTCTGCATAATATATCCAGAAAAGACGTATCTAAAATCTTATCTAGTTTTTTCTGTTTCCCAATTTTTATCCGTGAATGATTTATTCTTATTTTTCGTGTAAGATTTCTCTAAAATTTTTTCTTCTCAAAAAAGTGAGAAAAGAAATGCCTTTTTGGAAAAATATCAAAGATTAGAAAAAAAAATTTATTCTAGTTTAATCTAAAAAAATCTAAAAATATGTATATTTTGACGTTCTTTTTTTTGCAAAAACGTAAAAAATGTATCCATGTCAGTGACTGATCTTTTCGTTTTGCATTTTTGTAAAAAAAGTGAAAATAATGAATGTTTTTCGGATGATTTAACTTCTCATCATCTTTTTTGTGTGAGGATGTTTTCATTGATTTCATTTACAGATTTTTGGCGATTCTGTTTTTTTCACGGATCGTCTTTGAATCATTTCTTTTTTCTAATTTTAAACTACAATGACAAAAAAAATAGTCGCAGCAGCAGCATTTTAATTTGGAGGGCGCAGAAGCCATTTTCACGGCAGTACACCTTTGATCTTTTGCCGATTGCGAAAAAAGATCAAAGGATTTTTTGTATAATTTCGAATTGAAAAGGCCCTTGTGCCCAACCCTGACATCCCTGACAAAAAACATTTTGAAATCATCATTATTTTGTCGATGAATAATTCCACTAAGTCCAAAAGATCCGTTACCCACGTGGAAGTGGTTTTTCTTATTTTTAAGAAAATACTTATACTGATGATTAACTAAAATTTTAAGTTTTAAAAAAACTTATTTGATTCATCTGTGATTTTTACTTTTGTTATGATTGCTTTAACATTTATTTACTTTTACTTATTGTTCAAAATTTTTAAAGGATAATGAAACTCTTCGCTTTTCTCATACTTGATGACTAATTTTCTTTTTTTAAGCTTAAACAATTTTAGTATTTAAAGATTAAAATGTTTTTAGACAATGCTTTTCCTTTGATTAAAACATATATGTCTCTGATTCTTTGATCTTTTTCCGAACCCTCCGCTTCTTAATTTTGGATTACTGTTAATTTGGGTTACAGTATACGTATTAGAAGAAAATACAGTAATCCATTCATCATTTTAATTTGTACGCTATCTTCAAAAAATGTTTGTCATTAGTTTTTCTCAACTTTTTTCCCATAAAAAACACCATTTTCTACAACAAAAAACAGCTATTAAATTTAAATACAAATATTTGTTGTATATTTATTTTTCAACACCTACAAAAACTTTCTCCCACATTTTTTCCAGCGATCACATTATCAACTTTTCGTTTTTTTCTCATTCATGTTTGCCTAGAATGCTTTTTTATTACCCTTAAAATATGTTAGCAAATGTTTAAAAAAATTGTATTTGCATTTTTGTGATAATAATTTTTTGTCGATATTTTTACAAGCATCTTTCTTTTCATTTTTTGGGCCAAAAATTGTTGTTGCTTTTTCTGCCTACACGTCTCCAAAAAAAATTTTTTCTTCAACTTTAATAGAAATGGAAATGAGACACTTTCTTTGATAGTTTTTGCTTTCTCTCATTTTTGGCGTTGCTGCTGCTTCGACAAAAAATCATCATTGTTGAGGAATTGAAAAATGTCTTGTTGTTATTGTTGTTGACGGTTATTTTGTATTTTTTGTATATGAAAAAGCGTATCATGATGATGATACACTTATTCATATACAAAATAATCACACCCAAACAAGCATGATATATTTTCACCACCTTCATTTTTTGTTCTCCATCTATGTTTTTTGCATTTTTCTATTTTTTGCTGCTTCAAAAAAATTGCTCAAAAAAATCATTTCAAAGGGAGCAGCCGCTGCTGCTGCTGGCGCCAGAAAAAAAGCGGGTAGAAAAGGTTAACAAAAATTTTGAGAAGCCTATTTTTTATTGTTGTTGTTTTAAGCTTGTAAAAATGGAGACATTCTTTGGTTCAACGTTTTTTAAAAAGATAAAATTTTTTCTTGCTTTCTCTCTTTTGATTTTGCTTCTTCAATATAATTGTTTCTCGTTTTTGATAAAGTTAATTGTCAATTGTTTTATTTCCGTTTATTTTATTGCTCAAATAATTTGGTTGAATTCTTTTGCATTGATTCTTTGTTTGTTGTATAATCAAAATTCTTAATATTGTACAAAGGTTAAAAGCAAAGAAATCATTATTTTTGGGTAAACATTTTTCCCCTCCACAAGCTTAAAAATCCTTTGATCTTTTACCGCTATCGGCAAAAAATCAAAGGCATGCCCCATGGCCGTATTTAGGAGAGGGCATTCGGTATTTGTGCCCTCCAGAATCGAGAAAATCCTTTGATCTTTTGCTGCCGCCGTGGTTAGGTGGCAAAAGATCAAAGGTTTGCCTCTCCAACATGAAAATGCCCACCCCAAAAATTTTTTTCTGCCTACGGCTTTGCCCCTCGTTAAAAGGTTTCTACCCCCTCCGAAATAAAATTCTCCTGACATCCTTTTTTATCTTTGAATCCTGAAAAGTAATTTACACCCATAAAAATATTCTCGTTCTCACATTTTTTTAGAACACCCATCGTTCGTTTTTGATTTTTTATTGTTTTTCGAACAAGTAATAATAATTCGTTCAATAATAATCATCACCAATAAATATGAAAAACTTGTAAAAAACCTGTTTTCTTTATTTCCATTCCTTTTCCCCCTTTTCTCTTCCACACCTATCAAATCTTTTTTTGATTTATATTTTACTTTTACTCTTGAAAAATTTTATTTCTATTTTCTTTACTGTTTTAATCCTTCTAAAAATGGAAAAATTGGTAATAAAAAATGGTATTGATCAAAGTTAAAAATGAGGTGGAAAACTGATGGGCTCCAGTGCAGGTTGGTCGGTGCAAGTTGAGAAAAGTGCAGGATAGTCCGATCCCTTTAATGTTTAGGATATTAATAATAATAGTTAGCGACTTTACAGATTAGTTAAAGCTAATCCATCGACTAATTCGATCAACAAATTTCCTTTGTTCGCTCGCAGCAATTTGCTTTTTGGCATAGCACCAACATTTTGCCAACATTAATTTAAAGCGCACAATTTTTTATTTAAATTTCAGCAACTTTTTTTGTTTGTCATCAAAAAACAAATGCTTCGTTGAATTTCATTGAATTTCACCAATTAATTTTTCCTTCTTCAAACGTGTAAAAGAACAAGTGTTTTGTTTATAAATTTTTAATAAATTTTTTGTTTCTGCAGGCAAAAAGATAGAATTGCTTTGGTGCTGAAGAAAAATGAGAGATCCTTCTTTTTTTATAATCGCGGAAATGGAGTCTTTTTTTCTTTGTTGAAGCAAAAAACAATTTTCTTTCATCTGATTTATCTCATTTTTGATTTTTAGAGTTTCTTCTTCTTTTGTTATTACAGTGATTCATCGTGTTAATCCCATCCTCTGGATTTTGCACATCCGCTTCTCAATATTTTTTACTAACTTTTTAGCTCATGATTTTGTTTCTTCTTTTTCTATTAATTATTGTGTTTGTTAATTATTGGATAAATTAGATTTCTGCAGATTCTTGGATCTATATCCGTTGTTAATATCTCTCCTTAATCCCACTTTTCGTGTTCTAGACTACCACAACCCCTTGCCCCTACTTTGCTTATCTTCAGTACATTTTTTTACCTGATTTATGTAGATGTACTTATGTAGAAAATATAAGTTGCAAATATCAAAAAATATAATCCGATTTTAAATATGATTATACGTACTTTTCTCTTTTCTTCTTCTTTTTTGTGCTTTGCATTTTTTGCTGTTTTTCTGCGTGTTTATTTCGTGATTAATCGCCTCTCAAAAAAAATATGCTCAAAACCGAGACGGGAATTTTTACATCGTGTTTTGTGAATATAAACTTTTTTCATAGTTATAACTTTTTATATTTTGCAGGATTCAAGTTTCATCATCAAAGTTAAAAACAAGAACTGTTATTATTGCTGCTGCTTAAACAAATTTATCTAATCTTTTAACAAATTCTATGATGGCAGCATCATTAGCTGAAACAAATGGTGATTATTATAATACAAATGGCACCCAAAATGGCTCTCTAAAACCTTTGCTTGAATTATATGTTAAGGCTTCTGGAATTGATTCAAGAAGAATAGGAGCATGCATCTTTTGTCAAGAATTTTGGATGGAACTTTATGCTCTTTATGAAGTTGGAGTTGTTCGAGTTGAAGTTAAAACCGTTAATGTCAATTCAGAAGTTTTTAAAAGAAATTTCTTGGGTGCTCAACCTCCAATTATGATTGAAGAAGAGAAGTAAGTTAGGGAATTTCAGTGAACTTTTTGAGTCTGTTAGGGGCATTACGCTGACTTAAATACAAAGAAAAGTCTAGACTTTAAATGTTTGGTAATGATTATATAACATTTGAATTGAAACAGATGACGAAGCCACCTTAGCGGCTGGCAATATTTGCATGGAGCTTATGTTGAAAATTTGCCGCTTTTCAACTTCAGCCCGATTTTAATCTTGTTAACAGTGTTTTGACCCTTTGCGTCTCCTTTCCCCGCAAGTTTCACAATCTTCCCATTTTCCTTCCCCCCTATCCCGCGAAGGGGAAAAAGAGCCCCCGGGGGAGAAAAGGGGATGTCGGTGCCTTTGATGTTTTGAAATTCTCCCCCTTCCTCTTCCATTTCCTCCGAGCTTATCCAAATCATCTTCCCCCCCCCCCCCCCCTAACCCCGGGGCATGGAAAGGAGAGGGGAAGTCACATCATTGCTTGCTAAGTTGAGCTTCGCTATCTGTTTCTGTTCAAATTAGATATTGTCTGGCATATGCAATCTTTATATTTTCATGGACATCTTGCATTTATTGCTTAAAAGCTTTTCGGCTACTGTAACTGTGCTTTATGTAAATATTAATCCTCTTTCTTTTTCAGAAACATGACCTATTCTGATAATCGTGAAATTGAAGGCAGAATCTTTCATTTGGCAAAAGAATTTCGAGTTGCTCTTTTTGAAAAGGATCAATTGGTTGAAAAATCTATCCAAAATCTTTATAGAGTAAGTTATATACATTTTATGCAAATTTCTTTTTATTTTTAATAATCCCATGTATTTTTTTAGAATTTCAAAGTTTTTCTTCGTGCTAAAGTTGATCATGATAAAATTAAGCGGCAACCAACAACAATTGAAGGGCTTCCACCTCAGATTCAAGCTTCACATAATAAACTTGTTGAACAACTTTCTGCTATTGATCAATTACTTGCTGAACGAAAATCTCGTTACTTGCTAGGCAATGCCATGACAGAATATGATTGTGAACTTCTTCCAAGATTACATCATATGAGAATTGTTGGAAGATATTTGCTAAATTTTGATATTCCACATAATTTCATTTATTTATGGAATTATATTTTAACTGGATACCGAACTGCTGCCTTTATTGAATCATGTCCTGCTGATCAAGATATCCTTCATCATTACAAAGAACAATTGAATATCTTTACAAATCAACGTGAAACTCTTCAAGCTCCAACCAAAACTCATACCCTGCCAGAAGATGTTTTAAATGAAATTCGAAGACATGGACTTGATAATTAAATGATGGTGTTTTTATATGTGAAGGATGGAGTTGTTTTTTCTTTACTTTTGTTGTCTTTATTAATTTTGTAAAAGTGTTGAGGAAGGATTAATCATACTGTAGCTGTACTGATTACTGTATCATCGTGATACTGTAGGTGTACCGATTAATGTATGATCTAATCCGTTCTTACACTTTTATTCAATTCTAATTAATACAAAAGTTAAAGAAAATTCAACACCCCCTTAAGTCCGATGTGCCATTTATTTACATGCTTCATCTTGCTCGAAATTTATTTTATTGTTTGATTCTTAGCCTTTTTTTTAGCAAAATTTTATTTTACTTTTTATTGTATTTCGGGATTATTACTATTTTTATTGTTATTCGATATGATTATTTTATTGTCTCTCTTAATATCACTTACTTATTCAACAAAAACTTGTTTCCCGTTTTGTGAAAAAATATATTTATCACTTATAAATACTTATTTAACGTTATTATTTATCTCTATTATTACTTTTACGCAGTTCAGGTTTTGATATCCATCTATATATCTTTTTATACATTCTTGACTGATATTCTCTTATATATTTTGTTTCTTTCTCTCCATTCCAAAAGCAGTATCCCTCTCTCTATTTATAATTCCCGGAAGATATGATTTTTTGATTCTTTATCCGTTGGGGCAACCACGCAAAAAAGTTATACGTTTTTTTATCATAGATGATTTTGTTTAAATTTTTTTGAAGTTTGATATATAAATTTTTATGAAACAAAAATAATAAAAAATACTCAAAAAATATCTATTACAGAAAAAACAAATATGCAAGGCAATTGGCTATTAAAAAACACAAAAAGTTTAAATTGAAAGGGGTGTAAAAATGAACGGCAATGAATGATGTCAGAAATATTAAAGTTGTGGCAATAATAATACATGATGAAGATCACAGTATACAACTTGAGCTTTTTTAGGCTTCATCTTCATCATCCGAATCAATGGCAGCACGTCGACGATCAAACTAAAAATGAAAAATGAGTTTTACAAATCTTATTATTACAGAAACAAACCTTAACAGTGGTTGTCTTCTTTTGAGTTTGTCCAGATATTTGATCAAGTAATCCACGAAATTGTTCATCATTCATTTTACTACCAATTCGACCAGATCTTGCCATATTAATTAACATTCCTTCAACTTGTGCAGCACGTTCAGGTTTTGCTACTCGTAAATTACTTAATCGTGCCATCGCATCTTGAGCTAACACCTGCAAAAAGGAATTATATTTTAAACAAAGTTTCTAGATGGAATAAAATCAAACCTGTGATAAAACAGTATCTTTCATCTTTTCTTGCTGTTCAGCAGCTTTCTTTCGATCTTCATCACTTGGTCCAGCATTGCCTCCACCGCCTCCTCGATTCTAAAAAGTATTTATATATTAATCACAGGTAAAATGTTGTTGTATTTGCTGTTAAACTATTAACTAGATTTATAGATTAAACGAAATCCTCTAAATTTAAATCAAACGAAAAAAGCAATAAATCTTTCTTTGATGGCAAAACAGTGGCTTATCTCACAAAATTGCTTAAGAAGTTACGATCGTGACTTTTATTAGATGCTTTATGCGAGCAACAGAAGTTAGCTTCAAGGGACACACAAACTTAAAATATCAAAAACTTAGCCAGTTCATTTTCGAAAAGCTCATGTACTAAAAATTAAAGCTATTTAAATTTTGAGGACTGTTTAGTCGATAAAAACAGTGAAGAAATATCAAAAAAGTATATTCACAACATTTATCAAGCTAGAGATTGCTCTAATTTTATAATGCAAACTTTCTAAAACTGAATTGAATAATTTTTTCACACTGAAAGTTTATTATACCTTAAGCTACAGGTGTTGTTAAGTTCAAAAAGGTCCATAAAAGTCAAAAAAGCGAAATTTAATATAAAATACATAGCTAACACTTTAGTGTTAGCTATGTATTCAACATCACCAAAATCAAAGAAAAATCTTACCTGCATTTGTTGCATTCTTTGTGGTCGAATTGAATCTAAATCATCTGCCATTATTGTGGGTGCTTTTAAAGTAACAAATAATATAAAATCAAAGGATTAAAAGGATGGTTAAAGACGATCCAGAATTTTTAATTTTTTGTTTTCTCAGAAAAGTTCCATAATTTTTCCAGAGCTTCAACCAGTTATGGAATGGGTTTTCGTGGCGGGACCATTTTTTTACAAATTTACCGTAGAATAAAAAATTAACTTTTTTTATTTTTTATTGTTAATTATAAGAATCAGTAAATAGCCAAAAATGAAGTATCCAAGATTCTTTCAAAGTTTGGATAATATGCAAATCAGTGGGATCACTCAAAGGGAAGAAAGTAAATCAGGCACCCGGGAGATATGTTAAAACTATTACCTGTACCAAAAATTTGTGACGGAGGTGGAGGACGTTGATTAAAATGAGCCAAAGCTGGACGAACACCTGCAACATTTTGAGTTTCTTGTTGATTACTCTTTGAAGAATTCAATTGATTCGGATTAAGTAATTTTTGGGCTGCTGTAAATTGCATAACAGCTGGATCAGTTTCACCATCTCTTTGCTGCCTTGGAAATTCAAATGGACTCTGTATAATTAAAAAAATTTAGAAAAAAGGATTTTAGTTTGCTATTTTTTTAATTGACTAACCATTGCTGAATTTATTTGTTTCTGTCCATAATTCAAATCCCTTTTCAATCCTGCTTTTTTATCCCATGTTACCGTATCTTCACCTTCAATAGAATTCTCATAAGCTGCAATATGAAGGGATAAAGTGCTGTTTTTGGTAGTTGTGGCATCAGAAGAATCATTAATCAATTTCTTATTTTTATTATTGTCTTCAGCTTTCCCAGATGCAGAAAATGATTTAAGAAATTTTGAATGTACAGTTTTTGGTGATGACGATTTATTCCATGAACTTCTTCCATTTTTACCATCAACAATTTGTGAATCTATTTTTAATGTTGCTGCAGTTCTTCGATAATTTTTGAAATAATTCCCAATTTTTAAAATTCGTCATCCGAAATTCTAATTTACACTACAGTAATTTTTAAAAATTTCACTACTATTGTTATTATTGTTAAAAAACTGCAGCATATTTGTGTGTTTACCAAAATCTTTGTTATTACTGATTGATTTGCTCTTTGATTGAACAAGTGATACATTAAAGCATTTAAGATTTTGATTTAAGTTAAGATTTGAAAATTGATTCTTTTCACTAACATTTTGAAGAACAGATTCTTTCTTCAGCGGCATAAATGCATCTTTTGTTGTCATCTTCTAACTTAATTTTTTTTTACAAAACCGTTTAATTAAGTATAAATTAGTAATAAACAAAAAGAAATAACGATATTTACAAATTCAATGTGTTTAAAAAAGTTTTTTAAAATACATTGAAAAAAGGTTTGTAAAAAAACAAAGTTTTTAAAAAAAGCTTTTTTGGAGAATGATTGCAAAAAAACACAAAAAGGACCCATCAATAGTCTAGAAAGAAGCAATATTAATGTTTTTTATTCAAAAAACGGAAAAGCTCAAAAAGAATCCGTCATTAAAAAAAGACGTCATTAAAATAAGAATGACGAAATACCAATGTTTTTAATTCAGAAAAAATACATATTGCCTATGCAGAGGGAGCGGTATCTTTGTTTGCACTTCAAATTATGGTTCCTCAACTGATCTTAAATAAAACCTTAAGAATTTATTAAACTAGAATTTGGAGTTATATAATAAAAAACAAACATTTTTTACGAAAAAAATTTAATAGTAATATTTCAAATCAGAAAAAAATTGGTATTTGGCGCATTTGGTACGGGGAATACTTACGATTTTTCCGTGTTTGTGGTTTACTTAACTATAGAAATTTTTTGTATTTTCTTAGATATATAACATGACGTCCAAGCTGGTCCAACAAAAGGTTTCAACGGATTTTCTACATCCCTCAAAATTTTGCGTTTAAAGTACACTGCTTAAACCTAACCGTTTTTTCCTGTTTTAAGTTTCCTAAAGGTAATTCATACTGCTCTTTCTACAAATAAACTTAAAAATGCCGAAAATAAATTTTAAAATGGGTTTTTCATGGATTCTAAAATTGCTGATTCACGATCATGTCGATTTTATTCGAGATTTGGCGAACTGTAACACAATTTTTTGAACATTTTCTCCTTTACAAAACAATCTCCTTCTGATTTCTTCTTTTTCAGAGGGTTAATTTACTTTTTGTTTAATTTTTTATCGCTCTAAAGTTTAAATGCATGTAATTTCGAGTAAATTAAGCTATAAATTGTTTAATATAGTTGTGTATAAGCTGATATTTTGTGCATCAAAATAATTTTTGCCCATCCCTTCTAGAACAAAATGTTTAAAAAATTTAACGTTTTTCGTGTCAAGACTTTTTTGTTGTTGAATATTTTTTGAGGAAGATCGAAGTCGAAGAAAAAAAACACAAAAAAATGATTCAAAGAAAATATTCATCAACGTTGTTTTTAGTTTAATGTTTTGCTTCTTCGTGCTTTGTTTAAATGTTAAAAATATTTATGTTTGATGTTGATGGTGGTGGTTTGAGTGAGTGAATCAAAGGTTTGTTTTTAGTTTTATGCAAAGGAAGTTTTTGAGTGAAAAAAGTGTAAGCAAAATCAGTTGGAAGAAAGCGTACGTTGTTAATGTTGCTGCTTGTGTTTTATTGAGTTGATTTTTTTAGTTAAAACTTTTATAATCATTTTGGAAAGCTTAAGTTTTTTGAATTTTATAGTTTTGTAGAATGTTACTCTTTGTGACTGCTTTTGCTGGATGTATCTCTTTCCTTGGGAAATGTCCAGATCTGACGTCGGGTATTTTAATGAAATTTTCAAATCCCCCCCGTCAGATTTTTGCCTTTGATCTTTGCCGCATTTGAGGCGAGTGGCAGATTTGGCTTGACCCCACTCTTCCATAAAAGTGCTGACGTCAGATCTGGGTAATCCCTAACTCTCGTACAATAAGGTTGATAAATTTATATATTTGATTTATATTTTGCGCAATTCTTGAGTCTACTCATAATTTATGACACATAAAATATTACAATTTTAGCAGCAAACCTTTTCCATGATGATCTTTGTTGCCTTTTATCTGGTTATTATTTGCAGTTATGACTGTTTTTCTCGTCCTTTTCCTCCTTTCTCAGTCATTTTTTGTCTCTCTTTTCAGCACCACATTACTACAAAGAATGTTTGAAAGGTCATTTTTTTCATAATGGTCCGATATTTTTCTCTTTTTGCTTTTTTTCAACCAGGTTTGGCCGTTTTTTTGCCCCCTTCTACTTCTTATAGAAAGATCATTGATGTGCTTTTTCACCCCTTTCTTTTTCTTCATCTTCGATTTTGCCTTATTTGTTTGTGTCCGGGTTTTTTTGCATTTTCTTCTTGCTGATAATCTTCTTCTTTCCGTTTATCTATGATTTATCTATGATATTTTCTCCAACTTTTTTGATTGATGATGATAGCCTAATCTGCTTAAAAAACGTGGCATTTTTTAACTTATCACTATTATTTTTTTGTCCTTTGCTTATTGCTGCTGCTGAGCTTTTCACTATTTTTTTCGTGTTTTTGCGCGTTTCTTTCCTTTGCTTTTTTTGTTTATTCATTGCATTTTAAATTTTTCAGGTGGACGACTTTGATTCTTTTCTTGTTCTTGAATTCTTGAAATTATGTCTGTAAGTTTTACATTTCCACTTTGCTTTAATAAGTTTTATTCATGTTTTTTTAGTTTGAAGAAGCTGCCGATAAAGTTAAGAAACTTAAGAACCCTCCAGGCAATGACGAACTTCTTGAACTTTATGCTCTTTACAAGCAAGGAACCGTTGGCGATAATAATACTCCAAAACCTGGTATGCTCGACATGAAAGGAAAAGCTAAATGGAATGCATGGGATGGCAAGAAGGGTATGTTTTTTTGTTGTAATAGTTATACTAGACTTTGTTAATTATTTAAGATCAGTTGAGCATTTTTAAAGTTTTGTTCTTTTTAAGAGATTAGGGAATGTCCATATCTTACGTAAGCAAAATAACCCAATTTCTGAAACCCACCCTTATTGTAAGGTTTTTCTTTTGATCTTTGCCGCATTTTATATGGACCGTAGATTTGGCTCACCTCCACCCACCCATAAAAATGCTTACGTAAGATCTAGACATTCCCTTAGGTTTAAGAAAATAGAAATATACGGTAGTGATTTTAATGTCCACATGTTTTTTAGGAACTCCACAAGACAAAGCCAAAGAACTCTACATTGCTAAAGTTGATGAATTGGTTGGCAAATATGGACTTGCTTAAATTTAATCAATTAATTTCTCTATATTGTTGCACTTCTATGTGAATTTATATTGTAATAGTTATTTATTGCATTTATAGTAAGTAAAAATAAACTTTTATTATTTCAAAGGTGAATTGTCGAAGGGACAGTTTGAGGGTATCAAGTTGTAAAAGATGGGTTACTGTAGTTTTTTAAGGGCAGTTAGAGTCATAGAGTACGGTATTTTTTGATGGTAAAGAGTGTTCAAGCATTACATGTAAAAAGTAATACTGTAGATTTACGGAAATAGAAATGTTTCCACACAATTGAAATTATATTTCATCAAGGTTACGGTAGTACATAACAAAAGTATGAGTTGATTAAATCTATTTTAAAACTATTTTAAAAGGAAGAATTTTGCTTACAACATGCAAAAATTTATTCGAAGAAAGAAAGCAGCAGCAAAGAATATTAAAACATGAATAAAAAAGTTTAATTTATTTAAAAAAGAAAAGCACACAAATGACATCTGAGAAAAATGTTAAACATTTTTGCAAAATTTAAAAAAAACAACAAAGTAGTTTTTGCCTTTGTGTGACATCTTATGTCTATTCTTTCAAGACAGGAAGAAAGACTTGTTAAACGTTTGATATAAAAAAAGTGAGAGGATGATGCACTAAGGGCAAAAAAAGAAGAAAATGTTTTAAGTTAGGTCTTTTTTTACTTTGAGTCGACTTTTTTTCTTCGAAAAAAATGTGAAAAACGAGGAACATGCTTTTCTCGTTACATTCTTTTCTAGCAAAAATTGCTTGAATAAAAAAAGTGACGAAAAAAAATATATATCTTGGGAAGGGAAGGGAGTCTAACATTGCCAAAAGGCAAAAACAAAAAAATGGATGTGGATAGAAAGAGGAAGAAAAAAGTTGGTTCTCAGCAACATTTTTTTTCTTTTTCTCTTTGTTGTTTGGCTTGTTTTAAAACATGGCTCCTTTCTTTTTCTATGTCTATCAAAAATATGCCCATGAATTCTTTTTTCGTTTCCACTTTTTTGTTATATTTTTCAAACTTACTTTTTTTGGACTACTTTTTTGGACATGTTTGAATCTCTTTTTTTCTCTCAAGGACTTTGGCCATGCCATCCTAGAATGGCATTGCCATTCTAAGATGGCATGGCCAAAGCTTAGAGCAGCAGCAGCAAACAAAAACTACAAAATGCAGCCTTTCTTAAATTTTTTTTGACAAAAAACAAAAGTTTTTCTTTTTCAATAAAAAAGAAGGCGTCCAATTTGTTTTTATTTTGTCGCTGTTTTTAATTGCCACAAATTATATCACTTTGATTTGTTTCGTTAAAGTAAGAAAGAAAAATGCCATTCATTTTTATTGCTTTTTTTAAAAAAAATTTTATAGTATAATTTGAATTTGTATTTAAAAATAGAGTGTGTAATTAGATTAGCTTTTATGCAGCTTTTTTAAAGTTGTTGCAGATTTTGTGTATTTTTTTCTTTGAAATGCCCAACTTTTTTTTATCGATTACTGTAAAACTGTAAAACTGTAACTGTAATTTGTACCAGAATGCTCATTTTTTAGAATTTAAATTAAGTTTAACATAATATTTGGTTATTAATTTGTTTTGCAACAGTATTGGCAAAAATTACGGTAATTTTGAATTACCATAAAAATTTTAGATATTATAATCGCAACTTTTTGAAACTATTAAATTAAATTATGCATGCATTTTTCAAATTTGAATAATTCCCATTTGTTCTTATTTTGGTTATTGTACAGTATAATATTTTTAAAAATGTCATAAGTTTTTTTGCAAAAATGTTTGATTTTTATACGTCATTTTTGTTAGTTATTTTTTTCTTTAAAAACATTTCATCGTTTAAACAAATTTTTTAAGCTACATTTGACTTCTTTATTAATGTCTACAATTTGTTTCATGAATACCTTTTTTAAAAGCAAAGTTTCTAAAATACTTTTTATTCAATTTTTTTCAACCGAAAAATCATTTGAAGAAAAAAGAAAAAGACCATCAAAGAATAAAAATCCTAAAATGCTTGAAAAGATTTCTTTTGTTTTTTAGTTTATTTATAAAAATGCCCTATTTTCTGCATAAATAATTTACAAGTGTTTATGCTTTTTTTGATTCATTATAAAAAAGAAATTCTTTATTTATAAGGAAAACTTGTTTATGGATGTGTTTTGTGATAATTCCGTGAATGCAAAAAAACTATTTAGGGTATTAAGGTAGCATACTGTAACAGTTATATTATTTGGTTTTGCAATGTAATCAAATTCAGTGCATAGAAAGATTCATTCAGATGATGGCAAAAGCTCTTTAATATTTCTTCTAAAACTGTAGTTTTATTTATTTTGAACAAAAATTTTTTATGAAAAAGCCACTTTCATTTTCAGTCCGTTAATTGACCTTTTTTTTAAAAAGGCACTGTAAATATATATATTATAAAACTTTTTTAACATTAAACTTACCAAATATTAGTATGTTTAAAATACACCTAAATATTAGTATTTACTTTAATCTCAAAAGTTTGGTTATTACTAAATTTCGTCATTTTTCAATCTTGCTTTCATTTTAACAGATACTTTTTTCTATCACTTACAACCAAAATTTTTATCAAAATTTCATATCCGATTTTTTCAATTTATTTGTTTTTCCATTATAACTTTTTCTAAAAATTATCAATCTAGTTTTAATATTTATTTATAGATCTATACTCACTTCACAGCTTTTAAAAAAAAGATATTATTTATTTTCACTTAATTTTTTCAAGTATTATTTATCCACCACTTCAAAGATGTTAGCGGCAAGAGGAGTGTCCCTTGGATTGGGAAAAATTAATTTATCAGAGCTCAATCAACTTCCTGCCCAAGATCGCGCAACACTTGGCAGAATTGCAAGAGCGAAAAAGAAAAAGGATGCAATGAAGCCGAGGCTAATTGTTAAAAAACGTGTTGATCGAAAAGTAAGTTTCATATTTTGACTTTTGTTTATAAAAGGCATTAAAAATATGACCTTAAAAACAAAATCAAGTCGAGAGGTCATCATTTAATCATTTTTTCATGTATACAAGGTACACTATCAACATGTCCCGCCGCTTTTTGAACAAGACCTATCCCATTAGATAGCCCTAAGGCAGTTACGCATAACCCCAAAATATTTCCATTGAATGGCCCTTCTATATGCAAATTTGTGAAAAAAAAATTGAAGCGCCTGAAACAGATGCTTTTGAAAAATCTTCGACCGGGGTCGTAGATTTTTCGAACTTCATTTCCACAAATTTGCATATAGGAAGCCCATTCAACGAAAATATTTTGGGGTTATGCATAACTGCCCTAGGGCTATATAATGTGATAGGTCACGTTCAAAACGGCAGGACATGTTGATAATGTCCCTTGTTAAACAAAAAGTACCCTTTAAAGTTTATGGTTGTTTCTGGCTGGGCGGTTGCATTTTTCATCCCTCTTTTTTGATGGGATGAGAAATTTTAGGGATAAGAAGTTCTTCTCACATTAATAATATTTGAAAAAAAAGATGCGACTCTTCAATTACAGGGTGAGCAAAAAAAATGTGGAATTCTTTTTTTAAACGAAGACAAAAGACCCTGAAAACCCAATATGGAATGGAATATAATCTTGGTCCAAGAGAGTATTTGACCCTACAGTATGACCCTTCGAAAGTTTTCGCTTCGGGAGATCTGGAACTTCAAAGTTCTGAAAAGTACGTTTTTCGCCCTTTTCGTAGAACAAAGTTCCTGGGAGAACCAGAGGGGCTGGAGAAAAGGTGATGGTGGATTCGGATAGCCCACATATTAGACTCGTCAATAACCACAAGTTTGGGTTTATACGAACTTAGCCCTGAGTTTAATCGCTTCGAGAAAAAAGTAATTTTCCATTTTTTTCAATTTTCGTCAACTTTGACGGATTGGCCTACTTTTTCCAGGAGGAGTTAGAGGCTCATATTTGTTGCCAATAAACTTCAGCTTGTTTGTGGTTGATTCCATACCAAAATATTGAAATCTAGAAAATTGACTTTTTAAGCAGCCATAATTTTCGTATTTTAGTAAGTATATGTTGTATATACCGTAATTCTATTCAATGTTAAAGTATCCTAATTGGATATAAACGCTTAAAATGTATTTCACAGTATTTTTCTGGTCTATTTTCATTGATACATAACAAAAAATAGCATTTAAAAATTTTTGAGTAAGCATAGTTACTTGGTATTTACTAGTATACAACTACAAACAACCATTTTTGTGCATTTTCGAGTATCGAAAAAATGTCAATTTTCTAGATTTCAATATTTTGGTATGGAATCAACCACAAACAAGCTGAAGTTTATTGGCAACAAATATGAGCCTCTAACTCCTCCTGGAAAAAGTAGGCCAATCCGTCAAAGTTGACAAAAATTGAAAAAAATGGAAAATTACTTTTTTCTCGAAGCGATTAAACTCAGGGCTAAGATCGTATGAACCCAAACTTTTGGTTATTGACGAGTCTAATATGTGGGCTATCTGAATCCACCATCACCTTTTCTCCAGCCCCTCTGGTTCTCCCAGGAACTTTGTTCTACGAAAAGGTCGAAAAACGTACTTTTCAGAACTTTGAAATTCCAGATCTCCCGAAGCGAAAACTTTCGAAGGGTCATACTGTAGGGTCAAATACTCTCTTGGACCAAGATTATATTCCATTCCATATTGGGTTTTCAGGGTCTTTTGTCTTCGTTTAAAAAAAGAATTCCACATTTTTTTTGCTCACCCTGTAATTTAAAATTATTAAGATGCTAAAAATTTGCTTTATTTCAATTTTTTTAAATTTTATTAAAACTCAAATCATTAGCGTGTTTCTTTTGATTTTTATTATTTTCTCAATCAATCCAAAAAAAGATTCACATTCTCGAACAATTTTTGTTAAATTTTTCTACGAAGATGACAAATAAATGGAAATTGAAGATGAAGATGTGGATCTTAAATCCATCATTTGACACGAACTCATTGTCGTTCATTTTTTAAAATGTTATTTTGAACTACAGCATACTGATTTTTTAATAAATTCATTACATGCAAGAAAATTTCATTAAAACTTGATTTTTTTGCATGAAATAATTTGATGAAATATTTTGTTTTAAAAGAATGCATTAAATGAAATCTTAAACTTTATACATAATTTTGCACTTTTGGCACACTTAGGATGTGCATTTTTTAAATTTGGTCACCATCACCACGCTAGGAAAAAAGTCATCTTTGCATATTTTTTGTCGCTCAATAACTTTTGACAAAGTAGATATTTAAAAAGACTCAACGACCCGATGTTTTATATGATAAATATTATATCGGGTTGTTTTTAAATATCTACTTTCTCAAAAGTTATTGAGCGTTAAAAATATACAGAGATGACTTTTTCCCAGCGTGCACCATGTATACGGTAGAATAATCTGTCCCAATATCTACTATTACACTTCATTGCAATTCCTTATTAAAAGTTCCGTTTCTTTCTGCGTTTTTAAACAAACTTTTTATATGTTTTCGTAGAATTACGGTTTACGTTCAGATTATCTTTGCGATTCCAGAAACAATAAATCTTTCTAAGAAATGTCCTTAGAAAAACTAACTTCCGGATTTCTGCCTTTTTCATCTTTGTTTTTTACGTTTTTACGCATTTTTACGTTTAATTCTTTAATATTCTTATTTAATAAATAAAACTTATTTTCTATCTTCTGCCTCCTCTTTTTCCCATCATTAAATTTAAATTTATGGTTACCAGTCAAAAAAATAAATATAAAACAGATTTAAGCTTATCTTTGACTTATTTTTTTAAACCTTTTTGGTTCCTAGAAAAAAAACCTAAAAATGCATTCTTTTTAGTCATTTTTTTTGTTGACTAAAAAGATGATGACTAATTTTTTTAAACAAAAATGAAGGTTTCTGTTTTTAATGTTTTACTTGATTAAATTGTAAAAAATTATTGATTGATTCTGGTTTTTATTAAAAAAAGCAACATGGAACAGTTAGTTTTTTGTTTTATTTATGGCGAAAAGTACTGTAGTAAATATCTAGAAAACTTTCACTTCTATTTTTTCTGGATGTTCCTAAAATTTAGCTATTTTTTTCTTTTTTTGTTAGTAATTGAATTTTAACAAATTGTTAATTAAATAATTAAAGATAAAATTTTTCTCAACTTCTTTCAGAATTTTTATTTTTTAGTTTAAAAAAGTCAGAACCTTCAAATTTTTTAAAAATGTTTAGTTTAGAGTTAAAACAGCTTTATTTACAATTTGTTAATAAAAATCTGTTATTTAAAATAATTAATTTAACTTTCTGTGTTCTTTTTTTCACTTTTTTACCGCTGCCATGGCATCCATTTTTTATTGATGTGTATCTTTTTTTAGTGTCTTTCATCTTTTTATTTGCGCATATAAAATTGCAGTCTTTCTTGTTTTTCTTCATTTTTAATTTTATTCGATTAAATAAAATTAAAAATAAACGTTTTCTAAAAAAATCTGTGAAATTTGTTGTTGTTATTTTAGTTGAAAATTTTCAAATTGTTGTTTCCAAAATTGATTACGGTATCATTGTAAAACTGTTTGAATCTGTAGTGTGATTACTGTAGCTTGTAGGATAAATCGTTGTCTTTTGCCCTTGTTAAGAAAATTATTCAAATTTTGTGCACTTTTTTTACTGTGAAAATCTTCTACTTTTCTATTTCTTCTTTACTTTACTTTTTACTAAACTAATGATAATTTTGGGATCATTTTTGTTATCCTCAAAACTCATTCCATTGTTTTTGTTGACATTTTTTTTTATTAAAAATTTGCCGTTTTTTAATTTTTCAACTTATTTTTTTTTGCTAATATAACCCTTCCAACAATGCCAAAAAAGAGAAAATGAAATAATTACTTTTTTCCTCTCCCCATCTCATTTGTGAGATCTTTTCATTTGTAAAAGTAAAAAAGAAGTAAAAGTGTGCTTATTTTCTGACACAGCAAAAATTCATTTGTTTCTGTTCTTTCACTTTTCAATGCCTTTTTTTGGTGTTTGAAGGTTTTCCATTAAAAATGAATTTAACAAGAACAAAAAAAACATGAGAAAAAAAGCGCCAAAAACAAGGCAAAAACGGAGAAGAAACAAGAATAGTAATATTAAAAAAGAAGAGAAGATGCACCATAAGATTAGATATTGTTTTTAAATTATTTTTTTTGGGGCTTTTTGGCATTTGCAAAAACACAAATATTTCCTTTTTTGGTATAAAAATGTTGTTGGAAGATATTTTCTTTAAGTTGTAGTGGTGTATTAAAATATGAAAAGGTTTCGTTTTTGTTTATTCATTAGATTTAATGGGAACGTTTTTTAAAATTTGCATAAAATTTTTCCGCCTGGACAACATTTTCGGATTCTAAAAACTCGGATTTAAAGAATTAGAATAACAATTTTTTCCTAACAGTTTTTGTGATTCTGAAAAAGTATGCCTTATTTTATGCAAATTTTAGAATATAGAATTTTTTCAAAACATGAACAAATGCTGGTTTATGCAAATTTGTCTTTATCTATTTTTGTCCGCTTTTTGAGCTTGTCGAATTTGCATATGCTCAAAAATCTCAAAAATTTACCTTTTTATAATTTCTTGTTTGAGAATTACGGTAGTTTTATAATATTTAAAATTTCTGAAACTTTTGCTTTTTCTCTCTTTTAAGTGTCTCATATTTTCTTAATTATTAAGTTCTTTTTGCTTTTTTAAAATTTTAAATCCATTATTTTATCAAATTCATTTTTTTCTAGTAATCCGTCTACGATATTCTACAGTATGCGACAACGGGAGAAACAAAAAAAGCGTAAAAAGGCAGGAATTCGAAGGGCGAATGCAGTGTTTTTAAAAAGTTATTATGCCAGAAACAAAAAGGTTCATATATATTAATTTTAAAAAAAACTATTTTTGTTTATTAAAAATATAATCCTTAAAAATGAAATTTTTAGACACTTTTTCAAGCATGTAAAGCTGTATTATTTGGATCATTATTTATTGCTGCTGGATTAGCTATGACAGTTTTGGGATATTTTCATGTTCAATTGGCTACGGTAGGTTTTTGGTTTAAACTTTGTTTTTTAAACTTTTTGAGAGTATTGATACAGTAGATGTTGGGTACTGTAGCTAAGATTTTAATATTTTAAAAGTAATTGCCAAAAATGAAGGTCCGAATCAGCAAAGTTGCCTAAAAAATGTCCCCCCTCAAAAATATTCTGCAAATTTGTATCACTCAGAATCAAGAAATTCCGATGTAATTTTTTTATAATAACTTTTGCGATCAAAAAATGACATAAACATAAAAAATTGGTTGGACATAATGTGATTTTCATGTATTTGAGCAATTTATATTAATGCAAAAAAATTTGAATACTAGTTTTAATCCAAAAAATTGTTTTCAATGATACCATTTTCTGATATCAGAAAAAATAATTACAGTTTTCTGTAACTGACATCAGAATTTTTAGATTTCGAGGTCTTAAAGTTTGATAAAATTCTCGGGATAGGGAATACCCGTAAAGCAAATTTCTTGAACTGACACCCTCCCTTTAAACCATTTTTTTACGAATTTTATCATTTCAGACAGTTGTATACAATTCAACCCTTCTAGCAGAAGTATCTGAATTGAATGATAACAAACGAGTTCTCTTTAAAGGAATGCAATATATTGGACCTGTTTGTATGGGATTTGGAGCATTTGCAATGATAATTGCATGTGTTATGACCCTTGAAAGTCGAGATCGGCATGCACAAGTTAGTTCATATTATTTATTTATTATCATTGTAATGTTACTATTGAAATATGCAAATTTATAGATTATTCAAGAAGAATCAAGCGAATATCGAAAATTAAATAAAAATAAATCTGATACTGAAGGGACAAAGACATCCCTGTTATCACCATTTGATGAAAATGTTGAAATTATTGATGAAGTTTCAAATAACAATAACAATAGCAGCAACAACAACAAGAAGAAAAGTGAAAAAGAAACTGTTAAAGGTAAGCTTTTTAGGAATTATTGCCTGAGGGGATCAAAATCATAAGTTGCGGATGTTCAATATCCAAGCCTATGTGGCGATGTGCAAAATACGAATTAGGATATTAGATATCCAAAGATAGCTAAAATCTGCCGGATATTTATAGTCTGAGAGATTTTGCAAATCCCAAGATTCACACAAACAAAGACGTCACCAGTCTTTTATTTCGGAGGGGAGATAAACACTTTTGGGGCGGGCCGCTTTGATCTTTTGCAATTGGCGGTAAACGATCAAAGGATCTTTTACCGCCATGCCTCTGGATCCTGATTATGCTGATGTCCCTGTACATGAATTCGGATATCATATATCTCTCCCATTCATATTCCATAACATCCCATTAATCATCTCCCAATTTTCAGCCACCACCAAACCCATTGCACCTCCAAATGGACATACTTCACTTTCATCCTCTGAAAAATGTACTTCATTACCCCTAACATCATCCGCATCCCCGCAACACTATTATCCCATATACAAACCAACAACCTTATCAGCTTCTACATCACCAATTGAATTAAGTGTTCATCGATTTTTAAATGTTAATATTCGTAAACCTCGTGGTCCTGCGCCAATCGCGGAAGCCGATTCGTTCTTGGATTTATCTACCCCTACACCAAATGGGTATCCAACAAATTCATCATCTCAAAAACGATCATCTGTTCGATCGTTGGTTGAATCATCAGATTAAATATTCATATCTTTGGATGTGAAAGAAAAACCAGTTTGACCACAATTTTATTCGAGCTTACAGTATTTTACATTTTTTATATTATTTTACAGTATTTTTTAATTATTCCAATTTAATGATCTCATTATTTTGCTTCTTGATTTTGTACATAACGGAAAAAAATTTATGCAAATTTAGTTTCAATAAAAAATTTTTTAAATTAAAAACTTGTTTGGCATATTTCTGTTTAACTTTTTAGTTTAATAATATCAAAAAAAACCTGTGTGGCAATTTAAATTTTAAATTCAATTTTTTAAATAAAAAAAAGCTCAGATATCTGTTCAATGACATCAAAGAGTTCAGAACTCGGTAAAATGATTCTTCATAGCTATATTGGGAATTGAACCTGTGACCTCATGCATCCCATTCTCAATCTATCCAACTGAGCTATTCGCGCATAGCGTTGAATCGATGGAAAAAGAACTCAAGTGTAAAAACATAATGTTGAAAAATTTGTTTTGTTTTTTAAAACTTTAAGGATTCATTTTCTTACTTAATAAAATCGATTATGTTGAATTTGTCGTAATATTCAAAACATTAGTTATTGAGCAACATATTTATTATAAAAATCTTTTACCAGCATTAAAAAAATGATACCAAAAACAAAATAAAAATATAAAAAAAATGCTCAAAACTTTTTAAATCTAAAATAATAATAAAAAAACTACACCGTTTACATAAGAAAAAAATGGACAAATTAATAAAAAAATATAAAAAATTCGTACAACAAAATTGAAGATGTTTTTTTCTGAAATCCGAGTCGTTAACAATGTAAAGATAAATCAGTAAATCATGTCTTAAAATGCATAAAAAATAACAATAAATCTAAATTATTAAAACAATTATAATCTACAAATTATAATAGTTTTTTTGAAAAAAAGATGAAGCCTTTTTTGAAATTTAAAAAAGCTTTTTTGCATCAAGACACAATAAAAATCATGGAAATATCGTTCGAAAAAAGATAAATTTTTGAAAAAGTTGATAAATGCGTTCGAAAAAATATATGTTTTTTTTCTTTCATGTCAAAATTCGTGGTGACAGACAGACCGATAACAATGGTAATAGAAAAAAGGTCACTAAAAGCATTGTTAAAAAGGTTTTTTGAACATTTTAAAAATGCTAAAACAACAAAAAACTTAAAATCTCCCTAATAAATTACCACATCATATACCGTAAGCCTTGGAGAATGGTAGCATTGGCAAAGGATTTATAAATAAGTGATCCAATGAACCATTATATTGAATAAGAAAGGCGAAAAAGGCAATGAGGGCATTTTCAAAGAGAATTCAGCTTTTGTCATCAAAACATTTAAAAAAAAATCAAAAAAGCGGCAAACAATCCTTTCAGTTTAACTTAAAGACACATATCGTAAAAATAACAATAAAAAATTTAAATAGAAACAAATTACAACATAACACAATAATTTCTTATTCTATGTTGTGCTCGTCTTAGCGGAGCATTTGGACGATTACGAGTATGAACACCAGGTTGAAGTAAACGAGTTTCAAGGGGGACAACATCAAGATGACCATTATTTTGATTATGATCATTTTCAATTGAAGGGAAGTCATCCAATAATTGAGTGACAGGAATTTCTTCCAAATTTGAATGTTGATATTGTAATCCAACTTGACGCAAAGATCTTTGAGGGCTTCCACTTGTTGCAGAATGTGACATAATATTGTGTTCATGGACAGCAGTACGGTATTCTGGTCGTCGAACAGGGGTAGAAGTTGTGAGGGGGTAATCAATTGGTGGAATATTGTATTCAGGATATCGTTGGTCAACAAGCAGCTGGCGATCATACAGTTTTGAAGCATATGACCGATAGCTGCGATCTTCACTTCGCACTGCAGAAGTCGAGCGATGACTGTTACGATGAGGCAAGGTATTTGCAAACTCAGTTTCCCAATCATCAGTTTGTTGCCATCTATCCATACGTTGTGAAGGACCTTGAGAACGACTTCGACAACTTCCATTACGTGAATAATTGCTTGCAGAGTATGATGCATTATATGGCGACTGAGCAGGCCTTCCATATTCATGAACTTCAACATTTTCAAAATATCGTTGTCTCCTTCCTCGAACAGAACGTTCAATTGAAACACTTCTGGCATAAGTAATCGTAGTTGTTTCGGTTACAGTTGTCCAGCCTCTTTGCCTTCGAGGTGTTACTAAATAATCTTCATAATTCCGATGTTCAGTATGCATTGATGAATCAGTATAAACATTTTCATTATCACTTCGATAAAAGCTGGTGTCATGAACAGTTGGTTGAAACGACTCTTGAGGCTTTGCAGTAATTTTAACATCGAATCTTGGCAAATAATCTGGGGCAGGCAACAAATCCTCATCAATAACGTGATGTTCCAAATTTTCATTAGAAGTAATATACCGATGACGGGTAACATTGGTAGAAAGCTCTTCATGGGCAGCAACTAAATAAACACCTTTAGATAAAGCTTTAGAAAAAACAAAATTACCTTGATAAGGTAGTAAATCACTTCGTGCATCTAAAACACGATTCGCACTATCAGAAAAACTTTGAGGGTAAAATTCAGATTCACGACTCAATGGCACACCGTAATTTTCAGTATCATCTGCAGGTTTTTCTTTTTTAGTTTCAACATGAGTTGTTGTTGTAGTTGTTGCAGCAGGAAGAATAATATCAGATTGGCCAGGATGATAAACGCTTACAGATGTTTCAATGGGGCTGCCATTAATATCTGTAATTCGAGAAGTTGTTGCATATGGGCCTTCATAAACTTCTGTTGAAGGATAATCAAGATGTGCAGAACCTTTCTTAAAGAATCCAGAAATTTTGCTTCCAAGTTTAGCTGCTTTATCTCCAAAGTCTTCAGTTTCAGCAACAGGTTTTTGTTCTTCAACAACATGAGTTGTTGTTGTTGTAGTTGTGGCAGTTGGGATTGGAAGATCGGATCGACCAGAATGATAAACTTGAACATGAGTATCAAGAGGAGTGCCATCAACATCTGTAATTCGGCTGGTTGTTGAAATGGGGCCTTCATAGATTTCAGTTGTAGGATAATCTTGATGGGCAGCTCCTTTTTTGAAGAATCCGGTAATTTTACTTCCAAGTTTAGCAGCTTTATCACCAAAATCTTCAGTTTCAACAACAGATGGTTTATGTTCTTCAACAATATGAGTTGTTGTTGTGGTTGTTGTTGTTGGCTTTTCAAGTGGAATATCGGATCGACCAGAGTGATAAGCAGTAACCAAATTTTCAAGGGGCATTCCTTCAACATCTGTAATTCGACCTGTTGTTGCATATGGGCCTTCATAAATTTCAGTTGTTGGATAATCATCATATTTATGACCTTTCTTGAATAGCCCACTAATTTTGCTTCCAATTTTAGTTGCAAGATCTTCAGTAGGTTCAGCAACAGGTTTTTCTTTTTTAGTTTCAACATGAGTTGTTGTTGTAGTTGTTGCAGCAGGAAGAATAATATCAGATTGGCCAGGATGATAAACGCTTACAGATGTTTCAATGGGGCTGCCATTAATATCTGTAATTCGAGAAGTTGTTGCATATGGGCCTTCATAAACTTCTGTTGAAGGATAATCAAGATGTGCAGAACCTTTCTTAAAGAATCCAGAAATTTTGCTTCCAAGTTTAGCTGCTTTATCTCCAAAGTCTTCAGTTTCAGCAACAGGTTTTTGTTCTTCAACAACATGAGTTGTTGTTGTTGTAGTTGTGGCAGTTGGGATTGGAAGATCGGATCGACCAGAATGATAAACTTGAACATGAGTATCAAGAGGAGTGCCATCAACATCTGTAATTCGGCTGGTTGTTGAAATGGGGCCTTCATAGATTTCAGTTGTAGGATAATCTTGATGGGCAGCTCCTTTTTTGAAGAATCCGGTAATTTTACTTCCAAGTTTAGCAGCTTTATCACCAAAATCTTCAGTTTCAACAACAGATGGTTTATGTTCTTCAACAATATGAGTTGTTGTTGTGGTTGTTGTTGTTGGCTTTTCAAGTGGAATATCGGATCGACCAGAGTGATAAGCAGTAACCAAATTTTCAAGGGGCATTCCTTCAACATCTGTAATTCGACCTGTTGTTGCATATGGGCCTTCATAAATTTCAGTTGTTGGATAATCATCATATTTATGACCTTTCTTGAATAGCCCACTAATTTTGCTTCCAATTTTAGTTGCAAGATCTTCAGTAGGTTCAGCAACAGGTTTTTCTTTTTTAGTTTCAACATGAGTTGTTGTTGTAGTTGTTGCAGCAGGAAGAATAATATCAGATTGGCCAGGATGATAAACGCTTACAGATGTTTCAATGGGGCTGCCATTAATATCTGTAATTCGAGAAGTTGTTGCATATGGGCCTTCATAAACTTCTGTTGAAGGATAATCAAGATGTGCAGAACCTTTCTTAAAGAATCCAGAAATTTTGCTTCCAAGTTTAGCTGCTTTATCTCCAAAGTCTTCAGTTTCAGCAACAGGTTTTTGTTCTTCAACAACATGAGTTGTTGTTGTTGTAGTTGTGGCAGTTGGGATTGGAAGATCGGATCGACCAGAATGATAAACTTGAACATGAGTATCAAGAGGAGTGCCATCAACATCTGTAATTCGGCTGGTTGTTGAAATGGGGCCTTCATAGATTTCAGTTGTAGGATAATCTTGATGGGCAGCTCCTTTTTTGAAGAATCCGGTAATTTTACTTCCAAGTTTAGCAGCTTTATCACCAAAATCTTCAGTTTCAACAACAGATGGTTTATGTTCTTCAACAATATGAGTTGTTGTTGTGGTTGTTGTTGTTGGCTTTTCAAGTGGAATATCGGATCGACCAGAGTGATAAGCAGTAACCAAATTTTCAAGGGGCATTCCTTCAACATCTGTAATTCGACCTGTTGTTGCATATGGGCCTTCATAAATTTCAGTTGTTGGATAATCATCATATTTATGACCTTTCTTGAATAGCCCACTAATTTTGCTTCCAATTTTAGTTGCAAGATCTTCAGTAGGTTCAGCAACAGGTTTTTCTTTTTTAGTTTCAACATGAGTTGTTGTTGTAGTTGTTGCAGCAGGAAGAATAATATCAGATTGGCCAGGATGATAAACGCTTACAGATGTTTCAATGGGGCTGCCATTAATATCTGTAATTCGAGAAGTTGTTGCATATGGGCCTTCATAAACTTCTGTTGAAGGATAATCAAGATGTGCAGAACCTTTCTTAAAGAATCCAGAAATTTTGCTTCCAAGTTTAGCTGCTTTATCTCCAAAGTCTTCAGTTTCAGCAACAGGTTTTTGTTCTTCAACAACATGAGTTGTTGTTGTTGTAGTTGTGGCAGTTGGGATTGGAAGATCGGATCGACCAGAATGATAAACTTGAACATGAGTATCAAGAGGAGTGCCATCAACATCTGTAATTCGGCTGGTTGTTGAAATGGGGCCTTCATAGATTTCAGTTGTAGGATAATCTTGATGGGCAGCTCCTTTTTTGAAGAATCCGGTAATTTTACTTCCAAGTTTAGCAGCTTTATCACCAAAATCTTCAGTTTCAACAACAGATGGTTTATGTTCTTCAACAATATGAGTTGTTGTTGTGGTTGTTGTTGTTGGCTTTTCAAGTGGAATATCGGATCGACCAGAGTGATAAGCAGTAACCAAATTTTCAAGGGGCATTCCTTCAACATCTGTAATTCGACCTGTTGTTGCATATGGGCCTTCATAAATTTCAGTTGTTGGATAATCATCATATTTATGACCTTTCTTGAATAGCCCACTAATTTTGCTTCCAATTTTAGTTGCAAGATCTTCAGTAGGTTCAGCAACAGGTTTTTCTTTTTTAGTTTCAACATGAGTTGTTGTTGTAGTTGTTGCAGCAGGAAGAATAATATCAGATTGGCCAGGATGATAAACGCTTACAGATGTTTCAATGGGGCTGCCATTAATATCTGTAATTCGAGAAGTTGTTGCATATGGGCCTTCATAAACTTCTGTTGAAGGATAATCAAGATGTGCAGAACCTTTCTTAAAGAATCCAGAAATTTTGCTTCCAAGTTTAGCTGCTTTATCTCCAAAGTCTTCAGTTTCAGCAACAGGTTTTTGTTCTTCAACAACATGAGTTGTTGTTGTTGTAGTTGTGGCAGTTGGGATTGGAAGATCGGATCGACCAGAATGATAAACTTGAACATGAGTATCAAGAGGAGTGCCATCAACATCTGTAATTCGGCTGGTTGTTGAAATGGGGCCTTCATAGATTTCAGTTGTAGGATAATCTTGATGGGCAGCTCCTTTTTTGAAGAATCCGGTAATTTTACTTCCAAGTTTAGCAGCTTTATCACCAAAATCTTCAGTTTCAACAACAGATGGTTTATGTTCTTCAACAATATGAGTTGTTGTTGTGGTTGTTGTTGTTGGCTTTTCAAGTGGAATATCGGATCGACCAGAGTGATAAGCAGTAACCAAATTTTCAAGGGGCATTCCTTCAACATCTGTAATTCGACCTGTTGTTGCATATGGGCCTTCATAAATTTCAGTTGTTGGATAATCATCATATTTATGACCTTTCTTGAATAGCCCACTAATTTTGCTTCCAATTTTAGTTGCAAGATCTTCAGTAGGTTCAGCAACAGGTTTTTCTTTTTTAGTTTCAACATGAGTTGTTGTTGTAGTTGTTGCAGCAGGAAGAATAATATCAGATTGGCCAGGATGATAAACGCTTACAGATGTTTCAATGGGGCTGCCATTAATATCTGTAATTCGAGAAGTTGTTGCATATGGGCCTTCATAAACTTCTGTTGAAGGATAATCAAGATGTGCAGAACCTTTCTTAAAGAATCCAGAAATTTTGCTTCCAAGTTTAGCTGCTTTATCTCCAAAGTCTTCAGTTTCAGCAACAGGTTTTTGTTCTTCAACAACATGAGTTGTTGTTGTTGTAGTTGTGGCAGTTGGAATTGGAAGATCGGATCGACCAGAATGATAAACTTGAACATGAGTATCAAGAGGAGTGCCATCAACATCTGTAATTCGGCTGGTTGTTGAAATGGGGCCTTCATAGATTTCAGTTGTAGGATAATCTTGATGGGCAGCTCCTTTTTTGAAGAATCCGGTAATTTTACTTCCAAGTTTAGCAGCTTTATCACCAAAATCTTCAGTTTCAACAACAGATGGTTTATGTTCTTCAACAATATGAGTTGTTGTTGTTGTTGGCTTTTCAAGTGGAATATCGGATCGACCAGAGTGATAAGCAGTAACCAAATTTTCAAGGGGCATTCCTTCAACATCTGTAATTCGACCTGTTGTTGCATATGGGCCTTCATAAATTTCAGTTGTTGGATAATCATCATATTTATGACCTTTCTTGAATAGCCCACTAATTTTGCTTCCAATTTTAGTTGCAAGATCTTCAGTAGGTTCAGCAACAGGTTTTTCTTTTTTAGTTTCAACATGAGTTGTTGTTGTAGTTGTTGCAGCAGGAAGAATAATATCAGATTGGCCAGGATGATAAACGCTTACAGATGTTTCAATGGGGCTGCCATTAATATCTGTAATTCGAGAAGTTGTTGCATATGGGCCTTCATAAACTTCTGTTGAAGGATAATCAAGATGTGCAGAACCTTTCTTAAAGAATCCAGAAATTTTGCTTCCAAGTTTAGCTGCTTTATCTCCAAAGTCTTCAGTTTCAGCAACAGGTTTTTGTTCTTCAACAACATGAGTTGTTGTTGTTGTAGTTGTGGCAGTTGGGATTGGAAGATCGGATCGACCAGAATGATAAACTTGAACATGAGTATCAAGAGGAGTGCCATCAACATCTGTAATTCGGCTGGTTGTTGAAATGGGGCCTTCATAGATTTCAGTTGTAGGATAATCTTGATGGGCAGCTCCTTTTTTGAAGAATCCGGTAATTTTACTTCCAAGTTTAGCAGCTTTATCACCAAAATCTTCAGTTTCAACAACAGATGGTTTATGTTCTTCAACAATATGAGTTGTTGTTGTGGTTGTTGTTGTTGGCTTTTCAAGTGGAATATCGGATCGACCAGAGTGATAAGCAGTAACCAAATTTTCAAGGGGCATTCCTTCAACATCTGTAATTCGACCTGTTGTTGCATATGGGCCTTCATAAATTTCAGTTGTTGGATAATCATCATATTTATGACCTTTCTTGAATAGCCCACTAATTTTGCTTCCAATTTTAGTTGCAAGATCTTCAGTAGGTTCAGCAACAGGTTTTTCTTTTTTAGTTTCAACATGAGTTGTTGTTGTAGTTGTTGCAGCAGGAAGAATAATATCAGATTGGCCAGGATGATAAACGCTTACAGATGTTTCAATGGGGCTGCCATTAATATCTGTAATTCGAGAAGTTGTTGCATATGGGCCTTCATAAACTTCTGTTGAAGGATAATCAAGATGTGCAGAACCTTTCTTAAAGAATCCAGAAATTTTGCTTCCAAGTTTAGCTGCTTTATCTCCAAAGTCTTCAGTTTCAGCAACAGGTTTTTGTTCTTCAACAACATGAGTTGTTGTTGTTGTAGTTGTGGCAGTTGGAATTGGAAGATCGGATCGACCAGAATGATAAACTTGAACATGAGTATCAAGAGGAGTGCCATCAACATCTGTAATTCGGCTGGTTGTTGAAATGGGGCCTTCATAGATTTCAGTTGTAGGATAATCTTGATGGGCAGCTCCTTTTTTGAAGAATCCGGTAATTTTACTTCCAAGTTTAGCAGCTTTATCACCAAAATCTTCAGTTTCAACAACAGATGGTTTATGTTCTTCAACAATATGAGTTGTTGTTGTGGTTGTTGTTGTTGGCTTTTCAAGTGGAATATCGGATCGACCAGAGTGATAAGCAGTAACCAAATTTTCAAGGGGCATTCCTTCAACATCTGTAATTCGACCTGTTGTTGCATATGGGCCTTCATAAATTTCAGTTGTTGGATAATCATCATATTTATGACCTTTCTTGAATAGCCCACTAATTTTGCTTCCAATTTTAGTTGCAAGATCTTCAGTAGGTTCAGCAACAGGTTTTTCTTTTTTAGTTTCAACATGAGTTGTTGTTGTAGTTGTTGCAGCAGGAAGAATAATATCAGATTGGCCAGGATGATAAACGCTTACAGATGTTTCAATGGGGCTGCCATTAATATCTGTAATTCGAGAAGTTGTTGCATATGGGCCTTCATAAACTTCTGTTGAAGGATAATCAAGATGTGCAGAACCTTTCTTAAAGAATCCAGAAATTTTGCTTCCAAGTTTAGCTGCTTTATCTCCAAAGTCTTCAGTTTCAGCAACAGGTTTTTGTTCTTCAACAACATGAGTTGTTGTTGTTGTAGTTGTGGCAGTTGGGATTGGAAGATCGGATCGACCAGAATGATAAACTTGAACATGAGTATCAAGAGGAGTGCCATCAACATCTGTAATTCGGCTGGTTGTTGAAATGGGGCCTTCATAGATTTCAGTTGTAGGATAATCTTGATGGGCAGCTCCTTTTTTGAAGAATCCGGTAATTTTACTTCCAAGTTTAGCAGCTTTATCACCAAAATCTTCAGTTTCAACAACAGATGGTTTATGTTCTTCAACAATATGAGTTGTTGTTGTGGTTGTTGTTGTTGGCTTTTCAAGTGGAATATCGGATCGACCAGAGTGATAAGCAGTAACCAAATTTTCAAGGGGCATTCCTTCAACATCTGTAATTCGACCTGTTGTTGCATATGGGCCTTCATAAATTTCAGTTGTTGGATAATCATCATATTTATGACCTTTCTTGAATAGCCCACTAATTTTGCTTCCAATTTTAGTTGCAAGATCTTCAGTAGGTTCAGCAACAGGTTTTTCTTTTTTAGTTTCAACATGAGTTGTTGTTGTAGTTGTTGCAGCAGGAAGAATAATATCAGATTGGCCAGGATGATAAACGCTTACAGATGTTTCAATGGGGCTGCCATTAATATCTGTAATTCGAGAAGTTGTTGCATATGGGCCTTCATAAACTTCTGTTGAAGGATAATCAAGATGTGCAGAACCTTTCTTAAAGAATCCAGAAATTTTGCTTCCAAGTTTAGCTGCTTTATCTCCAAAGTCTTCAGTTTCAGCAACAGGTTTTTGTTCTTCAACAACATGAGTTGTTGTTGTTGTAGTTGTGGCAGTTGGGATTGGAAGATCGGATCGACCAGAATGATAAACTTGAACATGAGTATCAAGAGGAGTGCCATCAACATCTGTAATTCGGCTGGTTGTTGAAATGGGGCCTTCATAGATTTCAGTTGTAGGATAATCTTGATGGGCAGCTCCTTTTTTGAAGAATCCGGTAATTTTACTTCCAAGTTTAGCAGCTTTATCACCAAAATCTTCAGTTTCAACAACAGATGGTTTATGTTCTTCAACAATATGAGTTGTTGTTGTGGTTGTTGTTGTTGGCTTTTCAAGTGGAATATCGGATCGACCAGAGTGATAAGCAGTAACCAAATTTTCAAGGGGCATTCCTTCAACATCTGTAATTCGACCTGTTGTTGCATATGGGCCTTCATAAATTTCAGTTGTTGGATAATCATCATATTTATGACCTTTCTTGAATAGCCCACTAATTTTGCTTCCAATTTTAGTTGCAAGATCTTCAGTAGGTTCAGCAACAGGTTTTTCTTTTTTAGTTTCAACATGAGTTGTTGTTGTAGTTGTTGCAGCAGGAAGAATAATATCAGATTGGCCAGGATGATAAACGCTTACAGATGTTTCAATGGGGCTGCCATTAATATCTGTAATTCGAGAAGTTGTTGCATATGGGCCTTCATAAACTTCTGTTGAAGGATAATCAAGATGTGCAGAACCTTTCTTAAAGAATCCAGAAATTTTGCTTCCAAGTTTAGCTGCTTTATCTCCAAAGTCTTCAGTTTCAGCAACAGGTTTTTGTTCTTCAACAACATGAGTTGTTGTTGTTGTAGTTGTGGCAGTTGGGATTGGAAGATCGGATCGACCAGAATGATAAACTTGAACATGAGTATCAAGAGGAGTGCCATCAACATCTGTAATTCGGCTGGTTGTTGAAATGGGGCCTTCATAGATTTCAGTTGTAGGATAATCTTGATGGGCAGCTCCTTTTTTGAAGAATCCGGTAATTTTACTTCCAAGTTTAGCAGCTTTATCACCAAAATCTTCAGTTTCAACAACAGATGGTTTATGTTCTTCAACAATATGAGTTGTTGTTGTGGTTGTTGTTGTTGGCTTTTCAAGTGGAATATCGGATCGACCAGAGTGATAAGCAGTAACCAAATTTTCAAGGGGCATTCCTTCAACATCTGTAATTCGACCTGTTGTTGCATATGGGCCTTCATAAATTTCAGTTGTTGGATAATCATCATATTTATGACCTTTCTTGAATAGCCCACTAATTTTGCTTCCAATTTTAGTTGCAAGATCTTCAGTAGGTTCAGCAACAAGTTTTTCTTTTTTAGTTTCAACATGAGTTGTTGTTGTAGTTGTTGCAGCAGGAAGAATAATATCAGATTGGCCAGGATGATAAACGCTTACAGATGTTTCAATGGGGCTGCCATTAATATCTGTAATTCGAGAAGTTGTTGCATATGGGCCTTCATAAACTTCTGTTGAAGGATAATCAAGATGTGCAGAACCTTTCTTAAAGAATCCAGAAATTTTGCTTCCAAGTTTAGCTGCTTTATCTCCAAAGTCTTCAGTTTCAGCAACAGGTTTTTGTTCTTCAACAACATGAGTTGTTGTTGTTGTAGTTGTGGCAGTTGGGATTGGAAGATCGGATCGACCAGAATGATAAACTTGAACATGAGTATCAAGAGGAGTGCCATCAACATCTGTAATTCGGCTGGTTGTTGAAATGGGGCCTTCATAGATTTCAGTTGTAGGATAATCTTGATGGGCAGCTCCTTTTTTGAAGAATCCGGTAATTTTACTTCCAAGTTTAGCAGCTTTATCACCAAAATCTTCAGTTTCAACAACAGATGGTTTATGTTCTTCAACAATATGAGTTGTTGTTGTGGTTGTTGTTGTTGGCTTTTCAAGTGGAATATCGGATCGACCAGAGTGATAAGCAGTAACCAAATTTTCAAGGGGCATTCCTTCAACATCTGTAATTCGACCTGTTGTTGCATATGGGCCTTCATAAATTTCAGTTGTTGGATAATCATCATATTTATGACCTTTCTTGAATAGCCCACTAATTTTGCTTCCAATTTTAGTTGCAAGATCTTCAGTAGGTTCAGCAACAGGTTTTTCTTTTTTAGTTTCAACATGAGTTGTTGTTGTAGTTGTTGCAGCAGGAAGAATAATATCAGATTGGCCAGGATGATAAACGCTTACAGATGTTTCAATGGGGCTGCCATTAATATCTGTAATTCGAGAAGTTGTTGCATATGGGCCTTCATAAACTTCTGTTGAAGGATAATCAAGATGTGCAGAACCTTTCTTAAAGAATCCAGAAATTTTGCTTCCAAGTTTAGCTGCTTTATCTCCAAAGTCTTCAGTTTCAGCAACAGGTTTTTGTTCTTCAACAACATGAGTTGTTGTTGTTGTAGTTGTGGCAGTTGGGATTGGAAGATCGGATCGACCAGAATGATAAACTTGAACATGAGTATCAAGAGGAGTGCCATCAACATCTGTAATTCGGCTGGTTGTTGAAATGGGGCCTTCATAGATTTCAGTTGTAGGATAATCTTGATGGGCAGCTCCTTTTTTGAAGAATCCGGTAATTTTACTTCCAAGTTTAGCAGCTTTATCACCAAAATCTTCAGTTTCAACAACAGATGGTTTATGTTCTTCAACAATATGAGTTGTTGTTGTGGTTGTTGTTGTTGGCTTTTCAAGTGGAATATCGGATCGACCAGAGTGATAAGCAGTAACCAAATTTTCAAGGGGCATTCCTTCAACATCTGTAATTCGACCTGTTGTTGCATATGGGCCTTCATAAATTTCAGTTGTTGGATAATCATCATATTTATGACCTTTCTTGAATAGCCCACTAATTTTGCTTCCAATTTTAGTTGCAAGATCTTCAGTAGGTTCAGCAACAAGTTTTTCTTTTTTAGTTTCAACATGAGTTGTTGTTGTAGTTGTTGCAGCAGGAAGAATAATATCAGATTGGCCAGGATGATAAACGCTTACAGATGTTTCAATGGGGCTGCCATTAATATCTGTAATTCGAGAAGTTGTTGCATATGGGCCTTCATAAACTTCTGTTGAAGGATAATCAAGATGTGCAGAACCTTTCTTAAAGAATCCAGAAATTTTGCTTCCAAGTTTAGCTGCTTTATCTCCAAAGTCTTCAGTTTCAGCAACAGGTTTTTGTTCTTCAACAACATGAGTTGTTGTTGTTGTAGTTGTGGCAGTTGGGATTGGAAGATCGGATCGACCAGAATGATAAACTTGAACATGAGTATCAAGAGGAGTGCCATCAACATCTGTAATTCGGCTGGTTGTTGAAATGGGGCCTTCATAGATTTCAGTTGTAGGATAATCTTGATGGGCAGCTCCTTTTTTGAAGAATCCGGTAATTTTACTTCCAAGTTTAGCAGCTTTATCACCAAAATCTTCAGTTTCAACAACAGATGGTTTATGTTCTTCAACAATATGAGTTGTTGTTGTGGTTGTTGTTGTTGGCTTTTCAAGTGGAATATCGGATCGACCAGAGTGATAAGCAGTAACCAAATTTTCAAGGGGCATTCCTTCAACATCTGTAATTCGACCTGTTGTTGCATATGGGCCTTCATAAATTTCAGTTGTTGGATAATCATCATATTTATGACCTTTCTTGAATAGCCCACTAATTTTGCTTCCAATTTTAGTTGCAAGATCTTCAGTAGGTTCAGCAACAGGTTTTTCTTTTTTAGTTTCAACATGAGTTGTTGTTGTAGTTGTTGCAGCAGGAAGAATAATATCAGATTGGCCAGGATGATAAACGCTTACAGATGTTTCAATGGGGCTGCCATTAATATCTGTAATTCGAGAAGTTGTTGCATATGGGCCTTCATAAACTTCTGTTGAAGGATAATCAAGATGTGCAGAACCTTTCTTAAAGAATCCAGAAATTTTGCTTCCAAGTTTAGCTGCTTTATCTCCAAAGTCTTCAGTTTCAGCAACAGGTTTTTGTTCTTCAACAACATGAGTTGTTGTTGTTGTAGTTGTGGCAGTTGGGATTGGAAGATCGGATCGACCAGAATGATAAACTTGAACATGAGTATCAAGAGGAGTGCCATCAACATCTGTAATTCGGCTGGTTGTTGAAATGGGGCCTTCATAGATTTCAGTTGTAGGATAATCTTGATGGGCAGCTCCTTTTTTGAAGAATCCGGTAATTTTACTTCCAAGTTTAGCAGCTTTATCACCAAAATCTTCAGTTTCAACAACAGATGGTTTATGTTCTTCAACAATATGAGTTGTTGTTGTGGTTGTTGTTGTTGGCTTTTCAAGTGGAATATCGGATCGACCAGAGTGATAAGCAGTAACCAAATTTTCAAGGGGCATTCCTTCAACATCTGTAATTCGACCTGTTGTTGCATATGGGCCTTCATAAATTTCAGTTGTTGGATAATCATCATATTTATGACCTTTCTTGAATAGCCCACTAATTTTGCTTCCAATTTTAGTTGCAAGATCTTCAGTAGGTTCAGCAACAGGTTTTTCTTTTTTAGTTTCAACATGAGTTGTTGTTGTAGTTGTTGCAGCAGGAAGAATAATA
This sequence comes from Panagrolaimus sp. LJ2414, assembly GCA_024447195.1. Taxonomy (NCBI): domain Eukaryota; kingdom Metazoa; phylum Nematoda; class Chromadorea; order Rhabditida; family Panagrolaimidae; genus Panagrolaimus; species Panagrolaimus sp. LJ2414. Next base: position 31,128 of record JAMRXY010000076.1, on the reverse strand, counting down.
TCAGATTGGCCAGGATGATAAACGCTTACAGATGTTTCAATGGGGCTGCCATTAATATCTGTAATTCGAGAAGTTGTTGCATATGGGCCTTCATAAACTTCTGTTGAAGGATAATCAAGATGTGCAGAACCTTTCTTAAAGAATCCAGAAATTTTGCTTCCAAGTTTAGCTGCTTTATCTCCAAAGTCTTCAGTTTCAGCAACAGGTTTTTGTTCTTCAACAACATGAGTTGTTGTTGTTGTAGTTGTGGCAGTTGGGATTGGAAGATCGGATCGACCAGAATGATAAACTTGAACATGAGTATCAAGAGGAGTGCCATCAACATCTGTAATTCGGCTGGTTGTTGAAATGGGGCCTTCATAGATTTCAGTTGTAGGATAATCTTGATGGGCAGCTCCTTTTTTGAAGAATCCGGTAATTTTACTTCCAAGTTTAGCAGCTTTATCACCAAAATCTTCAGTTTCAACAACAGATGGTTTATGTTCTTCAACAATATGAGTTGTTGTTGTGGTTGTTGTTGTTGGCTTTTCAAGTGGAATATCGGATCGACCAGAGTGATAAGCAGTAACCAAATTTTCAAGGGGCATTCCTTCAACATCTGTAATTCGACCTGTTGTTGCATATGGGCCTTCATAAATTTCAGTTGTTGGATAATCATCATATTTATGACCTTTCTTGAATAGCCCACTAATTTTGCTTCCAATTTTAGTTGCAAGATCTTCAGTAGGTTCAGCAACAGGTTTTTCTTTTTTAGTTTCAACATGAGTTGTTGTTGTAGTTGTTGCAGCAGGAAGAATAATATCAGATTGGCCAGGATGATAAACGCTTACAGATGTTTCAATGGGGCTGCCATTAATATCTGTAATTCGAGAAGTTGTTGCATATGGGCCTTCATAAACTTCTGTTGAAGGATAATCAAGATGTGCAGAACCTTTTTTAAAGAATCCAGAAATTTTGCTTCCAAGTTTAGCTGCTTTATCTCCAAAGTCTTCAGTTTCAGCAACAGGTTTTTGTTCTTCAACAACATGAGTTGTTGTTGTTGTAGTTGTGGCAGTTGGGATTGGAAGATCGGATCGACCAGAATGATAAACTTGAACATGAGTATCAAGAGGAGTGCCATCAACATCTGTAATTCGGCTGGTTGTTGAAATGGGGCCTTCATAGATTTCAGTTGTAGGATAATCTTGATGGGCAGCTCCTTTTTTGAAGAATCCGGTAATTTTACTTCCAAGTTTAGCAGCTTTATCACCAAAATCTTCAGTTTCAACAACAGATGGTTTATGTTCTTCAACAATATGAGTTGTTGTTGTGGTTGTTGTTGTTGGCTTTTCAAGTGGAATATCGGATCGACCAGAGTGATAAGCAGTAACCAAATTTTCAAGGGGCATTCCTTCAACATCTGTAATTCGACCTGTTGTTGCATATGGGCCTTCATAAATTTCAGTTGTTGGATAATCATCATATTTATGACCTTTCTTGAATAGCCCACTAATTTTGCTTCCAATTTTAGTTGCAAGATCTTCAGTAGGTTCAGCAACAGGTTTTTCTTTTTTAGTTTCAACATGAGTTGTTGTTGTAGTTGTTGCAGCAGGAAGAATAATATCAGATTGGCCAGGATGATAAACGCTTACAGATGTTTCAATGGGGCTGCCATTAATATCTGTAATTCGAGAAGTTGTTGCATATGGGCCTTCATAAACTTCTGTTGAAGGATAATCAAGATGTGCAGAACCTTTCTTAAAGAATCCAGAAATTTTGCTTCCAAGTTTAGCTGCTTTATCTCCAAAGTCTTCAGTTTCAGCAACAGGTTTTTGTTCTTCAACAACATGAGTTGTTGTTGTTGTAGTTGTGGCAGTTGGAATTGGAAGATCGGATCGACCAGAATGATAAACTTGAACATGAGTATCAAGAGGAGTGCCATCAACATCTGTAATTCGGCTGGTTGTTGAAATGGGGCCTTCATAGATTTCAGTTGTAGGATAATCTTGATGGGCAGCTCCTTTTTTGAAGAATCCGGTAATTTTACTTCCAAGTTTAGCAGCTTTATCACCAAAATCTTCAGTTTCAACAACAGATGGTTTATGTTCTTCAACAATATGAGTTGTTGTTGTGGTTGTTGTTGTTGGCTTTTCAAGTGGAATATCGGATCGACCAGAGTGATAAGCAGTAACCAAATTTTCAAGGGGCATTCCTTCAACATCTGTAATTCGACCTGTTGTTGCATATGGGCCTTCATAAATTTCAGTTGTTGGATAATCATCATATTTATGACCTTTCTTGAATAGCCCACTAATTTTGCTTCCAATTTTAGTTGCAAGATCTTCAGTAGGTTCAGCAACAGGTTTTTCTTTTTTAGTTTCAACATGAGTTGTTGTTGTAGTTGTTGCAGCAGGAAGAATAATATCAGATTGGCCAGGATGATAAACGCTTACAGATGTTTCAATGGGGCTGCCATTAATATCTGTAATTCGAGAAGTTGTTGCATATGGGCCTTCATAAACTTCTGTTGAAGGATAATCAAGATGTGCAGAACCTTTCTTAAAGAATCCAGAAATTTTGCTTCCAAGTTTAGCTGCTTTATCTCCAAAGTCTTCAGTTTCAGCAACAGGTTTTTGTTCTTCAACAACATGAGTTGTTGTTGTTGTAGTTGTGGCAGTTGGGATTGGAAGATCGGATCGACCAGAATGATAAACTTGAACATGAGTATCAAGAGGAGTGCCATCAACATCTGTAATTCGGCTGGTTGTTGAAATGGGGCCTTCATAGATTTCAGTTGTAGGATAATCTTGATGGGCAGCTCCTTTTTTGAAGAATCCGGTAATTTTACTTCCAAGTTTAGCAGCTTTATCACCAAAATCTTCAGTTTCAACAACAGATGGTTTATGTTCTTCAACAATATGAGTTGTTGTTGTGGTTGTTGTTGTTGGCTTTTCAAGTGGAATATCGGATCGACCAGAGTGATAAGCAGTAACCAAATTTTCAAGGGGCATTCCTTCAACATCTGTAATTCGACCTGTTGTTGCATATGGGCCTTCATAAATTTCAGTTGTTGGATAATCATCATATTTATGACCTTTCTTGAATAGCCCACTAATTTTGCTTCCAATTTTAGTTGCAAGATCTTCAGTAGGTTCAGCAACAGGTTTTTCTTTTTTAGTTTCAACATGAGTTGTTGTTGTAGTTGTTGCAGCAGGAAGAATAATATCAGATTGGCCAGGATGATAAACGCTTACAGATGTTTCAATGGGGCTGCCATTAATATCTGTAATTCGAGAAGTTGTTGCATATGGGCCTTCATAAACTTCTGTTGAAGGATAATCAAGATGTGCAGAACCTTTCTTAAAGAATCCAGAAATTTTGCTTCCAAGTTTAGCTGCTTTATCTCCAAAGTCTTCAGTTTCAGCAACAGGTTTTTGTTCTTCAACAACATGAGTTGTTGTTGTTGTAGTTGTGGCAGTTGGGATTGGAAGATCGGATCGACCAGAATGATAAACTTGAACATGAGTATCAAGAGGAGTGCCATCAACATCTGTAATTCGGCTGGTTGTTGAAATGGGGCCTTCATAGATTTCAGTTGTAGGATAATCTTGATGGGCAGCTCCTTTTTTGAAGAATCCGGTAATTTTACTTCCAAGTTTAGCAGCTTTATCACCAAAATCTTCAGTTTCAACAACAGATGGTTTATGTTCTTCAACAATATGAGTTGTTGTTGTGGTTGTTGTTGTTGGCTTTTCAAGTGGAATATCGGATCGACCAGAGTGATAAGCAGTAACCAAATTTTCAAGGGGCATTCCTTCAACATCTGTAATTCGACCTGTTGTTGCATATGGGCCTTCATAAATTTCAGTTGTTGGATAATCATCATATTTATGACCTTTCTTGAATAGCCCACTAATTTTGCTTCCAATTTTAGTTGCAAGATCTTCAGTAGGTTCAGCAACAGGTTTTTCTTTTTTAGTTTCAACATGAGTTGTTGTTGTAGTTGTTGCAGCAGGAAGAATAATATCAGATTGGCCAGGATGATAAACGCTTACAGATGTTTCAATGGGGCTGCCATTAATATCTGTAATTCGAGAAGTTGTTGCATATGGGCCTTCATAAACTTCTGTTGAAGGATAATCAAGATGTGCAGAACCTTTTTTAAAGAATCCAGAAATTTTGCTTCCAAGTTTAGCTGCTTTATCTCCAAAGTCTTCAGTTTCAGCAACAGGTTTTTGTTCTTCAACAACATGAGTTGTTGTTGTTGTAGTTGTGGCAGTTGGGATTGGAAGATCGGATCGACCAGAATGATAAACTTGAACATGAGTATCAAGAGGAGTGCCATCAACATCTGTAATTCGGCTGGTTGTTGAAATGGGGCCTTCATAGATTTCAGTTGTAGGATAATCTTGATGGGCAGCTCCTTTTTTGAAGAATCCGGTAATTTTACTTCCAAGTTTAGCAGCTTTATCACCAAAATCTTCAGTTTCAACAACAGATGGTTTATGTTCTTCAACAATATGAGTTGTTGTTGTGGTTGTTGTTGTTGGCTTTTCAAGTGGAATATCGGATCGACCAGAGTGATAAGCAGTAACCAAATTTTCAAGGGGCATTCCTTCAACATCTGTAATTCGACCTGTTGTTGCATATGGGCCTTCATAAATTTCAGTTGTTGGATAATCATCATATTTATGACCTTTCTTGAATAGCCCACTAATTTTGCTTCCAATTTTAGTTGCAAGATCTTCAGTAGGTTCAGCAACAGGTTTTTCTTTTTTAGTTTCAACATGAGTTGTTGTTGTAGTTGTTGCAGCAGGAAGAATAATATCAGATTGGCCAGGATGATAAACGCTTACAGATGTTTCAATGGGGCTGCCATTAATATCTGTAATTCGAGAAGTTGTTGCATATGGGCCTTCATAAACTTCTGTTGAAGGATAATCAAGATGTGCAGAACCTTTCTTAAAGAATCCAGAAATTTTGCTTCCAAGTTTAGCTGCTTTATCTCCAAAGTCTTCAGTTTCAGCAACAGGTTTTTGTTCTTCAACAACATGAGTTGTTGTTGTTGTAGTTGTGGCAGTTGGGATTGGAAGATCGGATCGACCAGAATGATAAACTTGAACATGAGTATCAAGAGGAGTGCCATCAACATCTGTAATTCGGCTGGTTGTTGAAATGGGGCCTTCATAGATTTCAGTTGTAGGATAATCTTGATGGGCAGCTCCTTTTTTGAAGAATCCGGTAATTTTACTTCCAAGTTTAGCAGCTTTATCACCAAAATCTTCAGTTTCAACAACAGATGGTTTATGTTCTTCAACAATATGAGTTGTTGTTGTGGTTGTTGTTGTTGGCTTTTCAAGTGGAATATCGGATCGACCAGAGTGATAAGCAGTAACCAAATTTTCAAGGGGCATTCCTTCAACATCTGTAATTCGACCTGTTGTTGCATATGGGCCTTCATAAATTTCAGTTGTTGGATAATCATCATATTTATGACCTTTCTTGAATAGCCCACTAATTTTGCTTCCAATTTTAGTTGCAAGATCTTCAGTAGGTTCAGCAACAGGTTTTTCTTTTTTAGTTTCAACATGAGTTGTTGTTGTAGTTGTTGCAGCAGGAAGAATAATATCAGATTGGCCAGGATGATAAACGCTTACAGATGTTTCAATGGGGCTGCCATTAATATCTGTAATTCGAGAAGTTGTTGCATATGGGCCTTCATAAACTTCTGTTGAAGGATAATCAAGATGTGCAGAACCTTTCTTAAAGAATCCAGAAATTTTGCTTCCAAGTTTAGCTGCTTTATCTCCAAAGTCTTCAGTTTCAGCAACAGGTTTTTGTTCTTCAACAACATGAGTTGTTGTTGTTGTAGTTGTGGCAGTTGGGATTGGAAGATCGGATCGACCAGAATGATAAACTTGAACATGAGTATCAAGAGGAGTGCCATCAACATCTGTAATTCGGCTGGTTGTTGAAATGGGGCCTTCATAGATTTCAGTTGTAGGATAATCTTGATGGGCAGCTCCTTTTTTGAAGAATCCGGTAATTTTACTTCCAAGTTTAGCAGCTTTATCACCAAAATCTTCAGTTTCAACAACAGATGGTTTATGTTCTTCAACAATATGAGTTGTTGTTGTGGTTGTTGTTGTTGGCTTTTCAAGTGGAATATCGGATCGACCAGAGTGATAAGCAGTAACCAAATTTTCAAGGGGCATTCCTTCAACATCTGTAATTCGACCTGTTGTTGCATATGGGCCTTCATAAATTTCAGTTGTTGGATAATCATCATATTTATGACCTTTCTTGAATAGCCCACTAATTTTGCTTCCAATTTTAGTTGCAAGATCTTCAGTAGGTTCAGCAACAGGTTTTTCTTTTTTAGTTTCAACATGAGTTGTTGTTGTAGTTGTTGCAGCAGGAAGAATAATATCAGATTGGCCAGGATGATAAACGCTTACAGATGTTTCAATGGGGCTGCCATTAATATCTGTAATTCGAGAAGTTGTTGCATATGGGCCTTCATAAACTTCTGTTGAAGGATAATCAAGATGTGCAGAACCTTTCTTAAAGAATCCAGAAATTTTGCTTCCAAGTTTAGCTGCTTTATCTCCAAAGTCTTCAGTTTCAGCAACAGGTTTTTGTTCTTCAACAACATGAGTTGTTGTTGTTGTAGTTGTGGCAGTTGGAATTGGAAGATCGGATCGACCAGAATGATAAACTTGAAGATAAACTTGAACATGAGTATCAAGAGGAGTGCCATCAACATCTGTAATTCGGCTGGTTGTTGAAATGGGGCCTTCATAGATTTCAGTTGTAGGATAATCTTGATGGGCAGCTCCTTTTTTGAAGAATCCGGTAATTTTACTTCCAAGTTTAGCAGCTTTATCACCAAAATCTTCAGTTTCAACAACAGATGGTTTATGTTCTTCAACAATATGAGTTGTTGTTGTGGTTGTTGTTGTTGGCTTTTCAAGTGGAATATCGGATCGACCAGAGTGATAAGCAGTAACCAAATTTTCAAGGGGCATTCCTTCAACATCTGTAATTCGACCTGTTGTTGCATATGGGCCTTCATAAATTTCAGTTGTTGGATAATCATCATATTTATGACCTTTCTTGAATAGCCCACTAATTTTGCTTCCAATTTTAGTTGCAAGATCTTCAGTAGGTTCAGCAACAGGTTTTTCTTTTTTAGTTTCAACATGAGTTGTTGTTGTAGTTGTTGCAGCAGGAAGAATAATATCAGATTGGCCAGGATGATAAACGCTTACAGATGTTTCAATGGGGCTGCCATTAATATCTGTAATTCGAGAAGTTGTTGCATATGGGCCTTCATAAACTTCTGTTGAAGGATAATCAAGATGTGCAGAACCTTTCTTAAAGAATCCAGAAATTTTGCTTCCAAGTTTAGCTGCTTTATCTCCAAAGTCTTCAGTTTCAGCAACAGGTTTTTGTTCTTCAACAACATGAGTTGTTGTTGTTGTAGTTGTGGCAGTTGGGATTGGAAGATCGGATCGACCAGAATGATAAACTTGAACATGAGTATCAAGAGGAGTGCCATCAACATCTGTAATTCGGCTGGTTGTTGAAATGGGGCCTTCATAGATTTCAGTTGTAGGATAATCTTGATGGGCAGCTCCTTTTTTGAAGAATCCGGTAATTTTACTTCCAAGTTTAGCAGCTTTATCACCAAAATCTTCAGTTTCAACAACAGATGGTTTATGTTCTTCAACAATATGAGTTGTTGTTGTGGTTGTTGTTGTTGGCTTTTCAAGTGGAATATCGGATCGACCAGAGTGATAAGCAGTAACCAAATTTTCAAGGGGCATTCCTTCAACATCTGTAATTCGACCTGTTGTTGCATATGGGCCTTCATAAATTTCAGTTGTTGGATAATCATCATATTTATGACCTTTCTTGAATAGCCCACTAATTTTGCTTCCAATTTTAGTTGCAAGATCTTCAGTAGGTTCAGCAACAGGTTTTTCTTTTTTAGTTTCAACATGAGTTGTTGTTGTAGTTGTTGCAGCAGGAAGAATAATATCAGATTGGCCAGGATGATAAACGCTTACAGATGTTTCAATGGGGCTGCCATTAATATCTGTAATTCGAGAAGTTGTTGCATATGGGCCTTCATAAACTTCTGTTGAAGGATAATCAAGATGTGCAGAACCTTTCTTAAAGAATCCAGAAATTTTGCTTCCAAGTTTAGCTGCTTTATCTCCAAAGTCTTCAGTTTCAGCAACAGGTTTTTGTTCTTCAACAACATGAGTTGTTGTTGTTGTAGTTGTGGCAGTTGGGATTGGAAGATCGGATCGACCAGAATGATAAACTTGAACATGAGTATCAAGAGGAGTGCCATCAACATCTGTAATTCGGCTGGTTGTTGAAATGGGGCCTTCATAGATTTCAGTTGTAGGATAATCTTGATGGGCAGCTCCTTTTTTGAAGAATCCGGTAATTTTACTTCCAAGTTTAGCAGCTTTATCACTAAAATCTTCAGTTTCAACAACAGATGGTTTATGTTCTTCAACAATATGAGTTGTTGTTGTGGTTGTTGTTGTTGGCTTTTCAAGTGGAATATCGGATCGACCAGAGTGATAAGCAGTAACCAAATTTTCAAGGGGCATTCCTTCAACATCTGTAATTCGACCTGTTGTTGCATATGGGCCTTCATAAATTTCAGTTGTTGGATAATCATCATATTTATGACCTTTCTTGAATAGCCCACTAATTTTGCTTCCAATTTTAGTTGCAAGATCTTCAGTAGGTTCAGCAACAGGTTTTTCTTTTTTAGTTTCAACATGAGTTGTTGTTGTAGTTGTTGCAGCAGGAAGAATAATATCAGATTGGCCAGGATGATAAACGCTTACAGATGTTTCAATGGGGCTGCCATTAATATCTGTAATTCGAGAAGTTGTTGCATATGGGCCTTCATAAACTTCTGTTGAAGGATAATCAAGATGTGCAGAACCTTTCTTAAAGAATCCAGAAATTTTGCTTCCAAGTTTAGCTGCTTTATCTCCAAAGTCTTCAGTTTCAGCAACAGGTTTTTGTTCTTCAACAACATGAGTTGTTGTTGTTGTAGTTGTGGCAGTTGGGATTGGAAGATCGGATCGACCAGAATGATAAACTTGAACATGAGTATCAAGAGGAGTGCCATCAACATCTGTAATTCGGCTGGTTGTTGAAATGGGGCCTTCATAGATTTCAGTTGTAGGATAATCTTGATGGGCAGCTCCTTTTTTGAAGAATCCGGTAATTTTACTTCCAAGTTTAGCAGCTTTATCACCAAAATCTTCAGTTTCAACAACAGATGGTTTATGTTCTTCAACAATATGAGTTGTTGTTGTGGTTGTTGTTGTTGGCTTTTCAAGTGGAATATCGGATCGACCAGAGTGATAAGCAGTAACCAAATTTTCAAGGGGCATTCCTTCAACATCTGTAATTCGACCTGTTGTTGCATATGGGCCTTCATAAATTTCAGTTGTTGGATAATCATCATATTTATGACCTTTCTTGAATAGCCCACTAATTTTGCTTCCAATTTTAGTTGCAAGATCTTCAGTAGGTTCAGCAACAGGTTTTTCTTTTTTAGTTTCAACATGAGTTGTTGTTGTAGTTGTTGCAGCAGGAAGAATAATATCAGATTGGCCAGGATGATAAACGCTTACAGATGTTTCAATGGGGCTGCCATTAATATCTGTAATTCGAGAAGTTGTTGCATATGGGCCTTCATAAACTTCTGTTGAAGGATAATCAAGATGTGCAGAACCTTTCTTAAAGAATCCAGAAATTTTGCTTCCAAGTTTAGCTGCTTTATCTCCAAAGTCTTCAGTTTCAGCAACAGGTTTTTGTTCTTCAACAACATGAGTTGTTGTTGTTGTAGTTGTGGCAGTTGGGATTGGAAGATCGGATCGACCAGAATGATAAACTTGAACATGAGTATCAAGAGGAGTGCCATCAACATCTGTAATTCGGCTGGTTGTTGAAATGGGGCCTTCATAGATTTCAGTTGTAGGATAATCTTGATGGGCAGCTCCTTTTTTGAAGAATCCGGTAATTTTACTTCCAAGTTTAGCAGCTTTATCACCAAAATCTTCAGTTTCAACAACAGATGGTTTATGTTCTTCAACAATATGAGTTGTTGTTGTGGTTGTTGTTGTTGGCTTTTCAAGTGGAATATCGGATCGACCAGAGTGATAAGCAGTAACCAAATTTTCAAGGGGCATTCCTTCAACATCTGTAATTCGACCTGTTGTTGCATATGGGCCTTCATAAATTTCAGTTGTTGGATAATCATCATATTTATGACCTTTCTTGAATAGCCCACTAATTTTGCTTCCAATTTTAGTTGCAAGATCTTCAGTAGGTTCAGCAACAGGTTTTTCTTTTTTAGTTTCAACATGAGTTGTTGTTGTAGTTGTTGCAGCAGGAAGAATAATATCAGATTGGCCAGGATGATAAACGCTTACAGATGTTTCAATGGGGCTGCCATTAATATCTGTAATTCGAGAAGTTGTTGCATATGGGCCTTCATAAACTTCTGTTGAAGGATAATCAAGATGTGCAGAACCTTTCTTAAAGAATCCAGAAATTTTGCTTCCAAGTTTAGCTGCTTTATCTCCAAAGTCTTCAGTTTCAGCAACAGGTTTTTGTTCTTCAACAACATGAGTTGTTGTTGTTGTAGTTGTGGCAGTTGGGATTGGAAGATCGGATCGACCAGAATGATAAACTTGAACATGAGTATCAAGAGGAGTGCCATCAACATCTGTAATTCGGCTGGTTGTTGAAATGGGGCCTTCATAGATTTCAGTTGTAGGATAATCTTGATGGGCAGCTCCTTTTTTGAAGAATCCGGTAATTTTACTTCCAAGTTTAGCAGCTTTATCACCAAAATCTTCAGTTTCAACAACAGATGGTTTATGTTCTTCAACAATATGAGTTGTTGTTGTGGTTGTTGTTGTTGGCTTTTCAAGTGGAATATCGGATCGACCAGAGTGATAAACTTGAACATGAGTATCAAGAGGAGTGCCATCAACATCTGTAATTCGGCTGGTTGTTGAAATGGGGCCTTCATAGATTTCAGTTGTAGGATAATCTTGATGGGCAGCTCCTTTTTTGAAGAATCCGGTAATTTTACTTCCAAGTTTAGCAGCTTTATCACTAAAATCTTCAGTTTCAACAACAGATGGTTTATGTTCTTCAACAATATGAGTTGTTGTTGTGGTTGTTGTTGTTGGCTTTTCAAGTGGAATATCGGATCGACCAGAGTGATAAGCAGTAACCAAATTTTCAAGGGGCATTCCTTCAACATCTGTAATTCGACCTGTTGTTGCATATGGGCCTTCATAAATTTCAGTTGTTGGATAATCATCATATTTATGACCTTTCTTGAATAGCCCACTAATTTTGCTTCCAATTTTAGTTGCAAGATCTTCAGTAGGTTCAGCAACAGGTTTTTCTTTTTTAGTTTCAACATGAGTTGTTGTTGTAGTTGTTGCAGCAGGAAGAATAATATCAGATTGGCCAGGATGATAAACGCTTACAGATGTTTCAATGGGGCTGCCATTAATATCTGTAATTCGAGAAGTTGTTGCATATGGGCCTTCATAAACTTCTGTTGAAGGATAATCAAGATGTGCAGAACCTTTCTTAAAGAATCCAGAAATTTTGCTTCCAAGTTTAGCTGCTTTATCTCCAAAGTCTTCAGTTTCAGCAACAGGTTTTTGTTCTTCAACAACATGAGTTGTTGTTGTTGTAGTTGTGGCAGTTGGGATTGGAAGATCGGATCGACCAGAATGATAAACTTGAACATGAGTATCAAGAGGAGTGCCATCAACATCTGTAATTCGGCTGGTTGTTGAAATGGGGCCTTCATAGATTTCAGTTGTAGGATAATCTTGATGGGCAGCTCCTTTTTTGAAGAATCCGGTAATTTTACTTCCAAGTTTAGCAGCTTTATCACTAAAATCTTCAGTTTCAACAACAGATGGTTTATGTTCTTCAACAATATGAGTTGTTGTTGTGGTTGTTGTTGTTGGCTTTTCAAGTGGAATATCGGATCGACCAGAGTGATAAGCAGTAACCAAATTTTCAAGGGGCATTCCTTCAACATCTGTAATTCGACCTGTTGTTGCATATGGGCCTTCATAAATTTCAGTTGTTGGATAATCATCATATTTATGACCTTTCTTGAATAGCCCACTAATTTTGCTTCCAATTTTAGTTGCAAGATCTTCAGTAGGTTCAGCAACAGGTTTTTCTTTTTTAGTTTCAACATGAGTTGTTGTTGTAGTTGTTGCAGCAGGAAGAATAATATCAGATTGGCCAGGATGATAAACGCTTACAGATGTTTCAATGGGGCTGCCATTAATATCTGTAATTCGAGAAGTTGTTGCATATGGGCCTTCATAAACTTCTGTTGAAGGATAATCAAGATGTGCAGAACCTTTCTTAAAGAATCCAGAAATTTTGCTTCCAAGTTTAGCTGCTTTATCTCCAAAGTCTTCAGTTTCAGCAACAGGTTTTTGTTCTTCAACAACATGAGTTGTTGTTGTTGTAGTTGTGGCAGTTGGGATTGGAAGATCGGATCGACCAGAATGATAAACTTGAACATGAGTATCAAGAGGAGTGCCATCAACATCTGTAATTCGGCTGGTTGTTGAAATGGGGCCTTCATAGATTTCAGTTGTAGGATAATCTTGATGGGCAGCTCCTTTTTTGAAGAATCCGGTAATTTTACTTCCAAGTTTAGCAGCTTTATCACCAAAATCTTCAGTTTCAACAACAGATGGTTTATGTTCTTCAACAATATGAGTTGTTGTTGTGGTTGTTGTTGTTGGCTTTTCAAGTGGAATATCGGATCGACCAGAGTGATAAGCAGTAACCAAATTTTCAAGGGGCATTCCTTCAACATCTGTAATTCGACCTGTTGTTGCATATGGGCCTTCATAAATTTCAGTTGTTGGATAATCATCATATTTATGACCTTTCTTGAATAGCCCACTAATTTTGCTTCCAATTTTAGTTGCAAGATCTTCAGTAGGTTCAGCAACAGGTTTTTCTTTTTTAGTTTCAACATGAGTTGTTGTTGTAGTTGTTGCAGCAGGAAGAATAATATCAGATTGGCCAGGATGATAAACGCTTACAGATGTTTCAATGGGGCTGCCATTAATATCTGTAATTCGAGAAGTTGTTGCATATGGGCCTTCATAAACTTCTGTTGAAGGATAATCAAGATGTGCAGAACCTTTCTTAAAGAATCCAGAAATTTTGCTTCCAAGTTTAGCTGCAAGATCTTCAGTTGGTTCAGCAACAGGCTTTTGTTCAATATGAGTTGTGGTTGTAATATCACTTCGACCTGGATGATAAACAGAAACATGAGTTTCAAGTGGTAATCCATTAATATCATCAATTTTGTTTGTTGATGAAATTGGTCCTTCATATACTTCAGTTGATGGGTAGTCTTGATGTGCTGCACCTTTTTTGAAGAAGCCTGTGATTCGGCTTGAAAGTGTTGGAGCAGTAGTAGTATCAGTTTCAGGTTCAACATGTTGTTCAAATGTTGTTGCTGGAAGATCGGATCGACCAGAATGATAAATTTGAACGTGTGTATCAATTGGATTTCCATCAATATCTGTCATTCGAGAAGTTGATGCAAGGGGGCCTTCATAGATTTCAGTTGTAGGATAGTCTTGATGGGCAGCTCCTTTTTTGAACAATCCAGTTATACGAGATGTTAAGGTTGGTGCTTTTTCAGTTGTTGTTGTTTCAACTGTTTCAACAATATGAGAAGTTGTTGGAAGAGTATCATATTGTCCAGAATGATAAACTTGCACATGCGTGTCAAGAGGAGTACCATCAACATCTGTAATTCGAGAAGTTGTTGCATATGGACCTTCATAGATTTCAGTAGATGGATAATCATTTTGATGATCTTTCTTGAATAGCCCAGTAATTTTGCTACCAATTTTAGTTGCAAGATCTTCAGTTGGTTCAGCAACAGGCTTTTGTTCAATATGAGTTGTGGTTGTAATATCACTTCGACCTGGATGATAAACAGAAACATGAGTTTCAAGTGGTAATCCATTAATATCATCAATTTTGTTTGTTGATGAAATTGGTCCTTCATATACTTCAGTTGATGGGTAGTCTTGATGTGCTGCACCTTTTTTGAAGAAGCCTGTGATTCGGCTTGAAAGTGTTGGAGCAGTAGTAGTATCAGTTTCAGGTTCAACATGTTGTTCAAATGTTGTTGCTGGAAGATCGGATCGACCAGAATGATAAATTTGAACGTGTGTATCAATTGGATTTCCATCAATATCTGTCATTCGAGAAGTTGATGCAAGAGGGCCTTCATAGATTTCAGTTGTAGGATAGTCTTGATGGGCAGCTCCTTTTTTGAACAATCCAGTTATACGAGATGTTAAGGTTGGTGCTTTTTCAGTTGTTGTTGTTTCAACTGTTTCAACAATATGAGAAGTTGTTGGAAGAGTATCATATTGTCCAGAATGATAAACTTGCACATGCGTGTCAAGAGGAGTACCATCAACATCTGTAATTCGAGAAGTTGTTGCATATGGACCTTCATAGATTTCAGTAGATGGATAATCATTTTGATGATCTTTCTTGAATAGCCCAGTAATTTTGCTACCAATTTTAGTTGCAAGATCTTCAGTTGGTTCAGCAACAGGCTTTTGTTCAATATGAGTTGTGGTTGTAATATCACTTCGACCTGGATGATAAACAGAAACATGAGTTTCAAGTGGTAATCCATTAATATCATCAATTTTGTTTGTTGATGAAATTGGTCCTTCATATACTTCAGTTGATGGGTAGTCTTGATGTGCTGCACCTTTTTTGAAGAAGCCTGTGATTCGGCTTGAAAGTGTTGGAGCAGTAGTAGTATCAGTTTCAGGTTCAACATGTTGTTCAAATGTTGTTGCTGGAAGATCGGATCGACCAGAATGATAAATTTGAACGTGTGTATCAATTGGATTTCCATCAATATCTGTCATTCGAGAAGTTGATGCAAGGGGGCCTTCATAGATTTCAGTTGTAGGATAGTCTTGATGGGCAGCTCCTTTTTTGAACAATCCAGTTATACGAGATGTTAAGGTTGGTGCTTTTTCAGTTGTTGTTGTTTCAACTGTTTCAACAATATGAGAAGTTGTTGGAAGAGTATCATATTGTCCAGAATGATAAACTTGCACATGCGTGTCAAGAGGAGTACCATCAACATCTGTAATTCGAGAAGTTGTTGCATATGGACCTTCATAGATTTCAGTAGATGGATAATCATTTTGATGATCTTTCTTGAATAGCCCAGTAATTTTGCTACCAATTTTAGTTGCAAGATCTTCAGTTGGTTCAGCAACAGGCTTTTGTTCAATATGAGTTGTGGTTGTAATATCACTTCGACCTGGATGATAAACAGAAACATGAGTTTCAAGTGGTAATCCATTAATATCATCAATTTTGTTTGTTGATGAAATTGGTCCTTCATATACTTCAGTTGATGGGTAGTCTTGATGTGCTGCACCTTTTTTGAAGAAGCCTGTGATTCGGCTTGAAAGTGTTGGAGCAGTAGTAGTATCAGTTTCAGGTTCAACATGTTGTTCAAATGTTGTTGCTGGAAGATCGGATCGACCAGAATGATAAATTTGAACGTGTGTATCAATTGGATTTCCATCAATATCTGTCATTCGAGAAGTTGATGCAAGGGGGCCTTCATAGATTTCAGTTGTAGGATAGTCTTGATGGGCAGCTCCTTTTTTGAACAATCCAGTTATACGAGATGTTAAGGTTGGTGCTTTTTCAGTTGTTGTTGTTTCAACTGTTTCAACAATATGAGAAGTTGTTGGAAGAGTATCATATTGTCCAGAATGATAAACTTGCACATGCGTGTCAAGAGGAGTACCATCAACATCTGTAATTCGAGAAGTTGTTGCATATGGACCTTCATAGATTTCAGTAGATGGATAATCATTTTGATGATCTTTCTTGAATAGCCCAGTAATTTTGCTACCAATTTTAGTTGCAAGATCTTCAGTTGGTTCAGCAACAGGCTTTTGTTCAATATGAGTTGTGGTTGTAATATCACTTCGACCTGGATGATAAACAGAAACATGAGTTTCAAGTGGTAATCCATTAATATCATCAATTTTGTTTGTTGATGAAATTGGTCCTTCATATACTTCAGTTGATGGGTAGTCTTGATGTGCTGCACCTTTTTTGAAGAAGCCTGTGATTCGGCTTGAAAGTGTTGGAGCAGTAGTAGTATCAGTTTCAGGTTCAACATGTTGTTCAAATGTTGTTGCTGGAAGATCGGATCGACCAGAATGATAAATTTGAACGTGTGTATCAATTGGATTTCCATCAATATCTGTCATTCGAGAAGTTGATGCAAGGGGGCCTTCATAGATTTCAGTTGTAGGATAGTCTTGATGGGCAGCTCCTTTTTTGAACAATCCAGTTATACGAGATGTTAAGGTTGGTGCTTTTTCAGTTGTTGTTGTTTCAACTGTTTCAACAATATGAGAAGTTGTTGGAAGAGTATCATATTGTCCAGAATGATAAACTTGCACATGCGTGTCAAGAGGAGTACCATCAACATCTGTAATTCGAGAAGTTGTTGCATATGGACCTTCATAGATTTCAGTAGATGGATAATCATTTTGATGATCTTTCTTGAATAGCCCAGTAATTTTGCTACCAATTTTAGTTGCAAGATCTTCAGTTGGTTCAGCAACAGGCTTTTGTTCAATATGAGTTGTGGTTGTAATATCACTTCGACCTGGATGATAAACAGAAACATGAGTTTCAAGTGGTAATCCATTAATATCATCAATTTTGTTTGTTGATGAAATTGGTCCTTCATATACTTCAGTTGATGGGTAGTCTTGATGTGCTGCACCTTTTTTGAAGAAGCCTGTGATTCGGCTTGAAAGTGTTGGAGCAGTAGTAGTATCAGTTTCAGGTTCAACATGTTGTTCAAATGTTGTTGCTGGAAGATCGGATCGACCAGAATGATAAATTTGAACGTGTGTATCAATTGGATTTCCATCAATATCTGTCATTCGAGAAGTTGATGCAAGGGGGCCTTCATAGATTTCAGTTGTAGGATAGTCTTGATGGGCAGCTCCTTTTTTGAACAATCCAGTTATACGAGATGTTAAGGTTGGTGCTTTTTCAGTTGTTGTTGTTTCAACTGTTTCAACAATATGAGAAGTTGTTGGAAGAGTATCATATTGTCCAGAATGATAAACTTGCACATGCGTGTCAAGAGGAGTACCATCAACATCTGTAATTCGAGAAGTTGTTGCATATGGACCTTCATAGATTTCAGTAGATGGATAATCATTTTGATGATCTTTCTTGAATAGCCCAGTAATTTTGCTACCAATTTTAGTTGCAAGATCTTCAGTTGGTTCAGCAACAGGCTTTTGTTCAATATGAGTTGTGGTTGTAATATCACTTCGACCTGGATGATAAACAGAAACATGAGTTTCAAGTGGTAATCCATTAATATCATCAATTTTGTTTGTTGATGAAATTGGTCCTTCATATACTTCAGTTGATGGGTAGTCTTGATGTGCTGCACCTTTTTTGAAGAAGCCTGTGATTCGGCTTGAAAGTGTTGGAGCAGTAGTAGTATCAGTTTCAGGTTCAACATGTTGTTCAAATGTTGTTGCTGGAAGATCGGATCGACCAGAATGATAAATTTGAACGTGTGTATCAATTGGATTTCCATCAATATCTGTCATTCGAGAAGTTGATGCAAGGGGGCCTTCATAGATTTCAGTTGTAGGATAGTCTTGATGGGCAGCTCCTTTTTTGAACAATCCAGTTATACGAGATGTTAAGGTTGGTGCTTTTTCAGTTGTTGTTGTTTCAACTGTTTCAACAATATGAGAAGTTGTTGGAAGAGTATCATATTGTCCAGAATGATAAACTTGCACATGCGTGTCAAGAGGAGTACCATCAACATCTGTAATTCGAGAAGTTGTTGCATATGGACCTTCATAGATTTCAGTAGATGGATAATCATTTTGATGATCTTTCTTGAATAGCCCAGTAATTTTGCTACCAATTTTAGTTGCAAGATCTTCAGTTGGTTCAGCAACAGGCTTTTGTTCAATATGAGTTGTGGTTGTAATATCACTTCGACCTGGATGATAAACAGAAACATGAGTTTCAAGTGGTAATCCATTAATATCATCAATTTTGTTTGTTGATGAAATTGGTCCTTCATATACTTCAGTTGATGGGTAGTCTTGATGTGCTGCACCTTTTTTGAAGAAGCCTGTGATTCGGCTTGAAAGTGTTGGAGCAGTAGTAGTATCAGTTTCAGGTTCAACATGTTGTTCAAATGTTGTTGCTGGAAGATCGGATCGACCAGAATGATAAATTTGAACGTGTGTATCAATTGGATTTCCATCAATATCTGTCATTCGAGAAGTTGATGCAAGGGGGCCTTCATAGATTTCAGTTGTAGGATAGTCTTGATGGGCAGCTCCTTTTTTGAACAATCCAGTTATACGAGATGTTAAGGTTGGTGCTTTTTCAGTTGTTGTTGTTTCAACTGTTTCAACAATATGAGAAGTTGTTGGAAGAGTATCATATTGTCCAGAATGATAAACTTGCACATGCGTGTCAAGAGGAGTACCATCAACATCTGTAATTCGAGAAGTTGTTGCATATGGACCTTCATAGATTTCAGTAGATGGATAATCATTTTGATGATCTTTCTTGAATAGCCCAGTAATTTTGCTACCAATTTTAGTTGCAAGATCTTCAGTTGGTTCAGCAACAGGCTTTTGTTCAATATGAGTTGTGGTTGTAATATCACTTCGACCTGGATGATAAACAGAAACATGAGTTTCAAGTGGTAATCCATTAATATCATCAATTTTGTTTGTTGATGAAATTGGTCCTTCATATACTTCAGTTGATGGGTAGTCTTGATGTGCTGCACCTTTTTTGAAGAAGCCTGTGATTCGGCTTGAAAGTGTTGGAGCAGTAGTAGTATCAGTTTCAGGTTCAACATGTTGTTCAAATGTTGTTGCTGGAAGATCGGATCGACCAGAATGATAAATTTGAACGTGTGTATCAATTGGATTTCCATCAATATCTGTCATTCGAGAAGTTGATGCAAGGGGGCCTTCATAGATTTCAGTTGTAGGATAGTCTTGATGGGCAGCTCCTTTTTTGAACAATCCAGTTATACGAGATGTTAAGGTTGGTGCTTTTTCAGTTGTTGTTGTTTCAACTGTTTCAACAATATGAGAAGTTGTTGGAAGAGTATCATATTGTCCAGAATGATAAACTTGCACATGCGTGTCAAGAGGAGTACCATCAACATCTGTAATTCGAGAAGTTGTTGCATATGGACCTTCATAGATTTCAGTAGATGGATAATCATTTTGATGATCTTTCTTGAATAGCCCAGTAATTTTGCTACCAATTTTAGTTGCAAGATCTTCAGTTGGTTCAGCAACAGGCTTT
The DNA here is from genome assembly GCA_024447195.1 of Panagrolaimus sp. LJ2414. Classification (NCBI taxonomy): domain Eukaryota; kingdom Metazoa; phylum Nematoda; class Chromadorea; order Rhabditida; family Panagrolaimidae; genus Panagrolaimus; species Panagrolaimus sp. LJ2414. Next base: position 11,640 of record JAMRXY010000076.1, on the reverse strand, counting down.
TGTTCAATATGAGTTGTGGTTGTAATATCACTTCGACCTGGATGATAAACAGAAACATGAGTTTCAAGTGGTAATCCATTAATATCATCAATTTTGTTTGTTGATGAAATTGGTCCTTCATATACTTCAGTTGATGGGTAGTCTTGATGTGCTGCACCTTTTTTGAAGAAGCCTGTGATTCGGCTTGAAAGTGTTGGAGCAGTAGTAGTATCAGTTTCAGGTTCAACATGTTGTTCAAATGTTGTTGCTGGAAGATCGGATCGACCAGAATGATAAATTTGAACGTGTGTATCAATTGGATTTCCATCAATATCTGTCATTCGAGAAGTTGATGCAAGGGGGCCTTCATAGATTTCAGTTGTAGGATAGTCTTGATGGGCAGCTCCTTTTTTGAACAATCCAGTTATACGAGATGTTAAGGTTGGTGCTTTTTCAGTTGTTGTTGTTTCAACTGTTTCAACAATATGAGAAGTTGTTGGAAGAGTATCATATTGTCCAGAATGATAAACTTGCACATGCGTGTCAAGAGGAGTACCATCAACATCTGTAATTCGAGAAGTTGTTGCATATGGACCTTCATAGATTTCAGTAGATGGATAATCATTTTGATGATCTTTCTTGAATAGCCCAGTAATTTTGCTACCAATTTTAGTTGCAAGATCTTCAGTTGGTTCAGCAACAGGCTTTTGTTCAATATGAGTTGTGGTTGTAATATCACTTCGACCTGGATGATAAACAGAAACATGAGTTTCAAGTGGTAATCCATTAATATCATCAATTTTGTTTGTTGATGAAATTGGTCCTTCATATACTTCAGTTGATGGGTAGTCTTGATGTGCTGCACCTTTTTTGAAGAAGCCTGTGATTCGGCTTGAAAGTGTTGGAGCAGTAGTAGTATCAGTTTCAGGTTCAACATGTTGTTCAAATGTTGTTGCTGGAAGATCGGATCGACCAGAATGATAAATTTGAACGTGTGTATCAATTGGATTTCCATCAATATCTGTCATTCGAGAAGTTGATGCAAGGGGGCCTTCATAGATTTCAGTTGTAGGATAGTCTTGATGGGCAGCTCCTTTTTTGAACAATCCAGTTATACGAGATGTTAAGGTTGGTGCTTTTTCAGTTGTTGTTGTTTCAACTGTTTCAACAATATGAGAAGTTGTTGGAAGAGTATCATATTGTCCAGAATGATAAACTTGCACATGCGTGTCAAGAGGAGTACCATCAACATCTGTAATTCGAGAAGTTGTTGCATATGGACCTTCATAGATTTCAGTAGATGGATAATCATTTTGATGATCTTTCTTGAATAGCCCAGTAATTTTGCTACCAATTTTAGTTGCAAGATCTTCAGTTGGTTCAGCAACAGGCTTTTGTTCAATATGAGTTGTGGTTGTAATATCACTTCGACCTGGATGATAAACAGAAACATGAGTTTCAAGTGGTAATCCATTAATATCATCAATTTTGTTTGTTGATGAAATTGGTCCTTCATATACTTCAGTTGATGGGTAGTCTTGATGTGCTGCACCTTTTTTGAAGAAGCCTGTGATTCGGCTTGAAAGTGTTGGAGCAGTAGTAGTATCAGTTTCAGGTTCAACATGTTGTTCAAATGTTGTTGCTGGAAGATCGGATCGACCAGAATGATAAATTTGAACGTGTGTATCAATTGGATTTCCATCAATATCTGTCATTCGAGAAGTTGATGCAAGGGGGCCTTCATAGATTTCAGTTGTAGGATAGTCTTGATGGGCAGCTCCTTTTTTGAACAATCCAGTTATACGAGATGTTAAGGTTGGTGCTTTTTCAGTTGTTGTTGTTTCAACTGTTTCAACAATATGAGAAGTTGTTGGAAGAGTATCATATTGTCCAGAATGATAAACTTGCACATGCGTGTCAAGAGGAGTACCATCAACATCTGTAATTCGAGAAGTTGTTGCATATGGACCTTCATAGATTTCAGTAGATGGATAATCATTTTGATGATCTTTCTTGAATAGCCCAGTAATTTTGCTACCAATTTTAGTTGCAAGATCTTCAGTTGGTTCAGCAACAGGCTTTTGTTCAATATGAGTTGTGGTTGTAATATCACTTCGACCTGGATGATAAACAGAAACATGAGTTTCAAGTGGTAATCCATTAATATCATCAATTTTGTTTGTTGATGAAATTGGTCCTTCATATACTTCAGTTGATGGGTAGTCTTGATGTGCTGCACCTTTTTTGAAGAAGCCTGTGATTCGGCTTGAAAGTGTTGGAGCAGTAGTAGTATCAGTTTCAGGTTCAACATGTTGTTCAAATGTTGTTGCTGGAAGATCGGATCGACCAGAATGATAAATTTGAACGTGTGTATCAATTGGATTTCCATCAATATCTGTCATTCGAGAAGTTGATGCAAGGGGGCCTTCATAGATTTCAGTTGTAGGATAGTCTTGATGGGCAGCTCCTTTTTTGAACAATCCAGTTATACGAGATGTTAAGGTTGGTGCTTTTTCAGTTGTTGTTGTTTCAACTGTTTCAACAATATGAGAAGTTGTTGGAAGAGTATCATATTGTCCAGAATGATAAACTTGCACATGCGTGTCAAGAGGAGTACCATCAACATCTGTAATTCGAGAAGTTGTTGCATATGGACCTTCATAGATTTCAGTAGATGGATAATCATTTTGATGATCTTTCTTGAATAGCCCAGTAATTTTGCTACCAATTTTAGTTGCAAGATCTTCAGTTGGTTCAGCAACAGGCTTTTGTTCAATATGAGTTGTGGTTGTAATATCACTTCGACCTGGATGATAAACAGAAACATGAGTTTCAAGTGGTAATCCATTAATATCATCAATTTTGTTTGTTGATGAAATTGGTCCTTCATATACTTCAGTTGATGGGTAGTCTTGATGTGCTGCACCTTTTTTGAAGAAGCCTGTGATTCGGCTTGAAAGTGTTGGAGCAGTAGTAGTATCAGTTTCAGGTTCAACATGTTGTTCAAATGTTGTTGCTGGAAGATCGGATCGACCAGAATGATAAATTTGAACGTGTGTATCAATTGGATTTCCATCAATATCTGTCATTCGAGAAGTTGATGCAAGGGGGCCTTCATAGATTTCAGTTGTAGGATAGTCTTGATGGGCAGCTCCTTTTTTGAACAATCCAGTTATACGAGATGTTAAGGTTGGTGCTTTTTCAGTTGTTGTTGTTTCAACTGTTTCAACAATATGAGAAGTTGTTGGAAGAGTATCATATTGTCCAGAATGATAAACTTGCACATGCGTGTCAAGAGGAGTACCATCAACATCTGTAATTCGAGAAGTTGTTGCATATGGACCTTCATAGATTTCAGTAGATGGATAATCATTTTGATGATCTTTCTTGAATAGCCCAGTAATTTTGCTACCAATTTTAGTTGCAAGATCTTCAGTTGGTTCAGCAACAGGCTTTTGTTCAATATGAGTTGTGGTTGTAATATCACTTCGACCTGGATGATAAACAGAAACATGAGTTTCAAGTGGTAATCCATTAATATCATCAATTTTGTTTGTTGATGAAATTGGTCCTTCATATACTTCAGTTGATGGGTAGTCTTGATGTGCTGCACCTTTTTTGAAGAAGCCTGTGATTCGGCTTGAAAGTGTTGGAGCAGTAGTAGTATCAGTTTCAGGTTCAACATGTTGTTCAAATGTTGTTGCTGGAAGATCGGATCGACCAGAATGATAAATTTGAACGTGTGTATCAATTGGATTTCCATCAATATCTGTCATTCGAGAAGTTGATGCAAGGGGGCCTTCATAGATTTCAGTTGTAGGATAGTCTTGATGGGCAGCTCCTTTTTTGAACAATCCAGTTATACGAGATGTTAAGGTTGGTGCTTTTTCAGTTGTTGTTGTTTCAACTGTTTCAACAATATGAGAAGTTGTTGGAAGAGTATCATATTGTCCAGAATGATAAACTTGCACATGCGTGTCAAGAGGAGTACCATCAACATCTGTAATTCGAGAAGTTGTTGCATATGGACCTTCATAGATTTCAGTAGATGGATAATCATTTTGATGATCTTTCTTGAATAGCCCAGTAATTTTGCTACCAATTTTAGTTGCAAGATCTTCAGTTGGTTCAGCAACAGGCTTTTGTTCAATATGAGTTGTGGTTGTAATATCACTTCGACCTGGATGATAAACAGAAACATGAGTTTCAAGTGGTAATCCATTAATATCATCAATTTTGTTTGTTGATGAAATTGGTCCTTCATATACTTCAGTTGATGGGTAGTCTTGATGTGCTGCACCTTTTTTGAAGAAGCCTGTGATTCGGCTTGAAAGTGTTGGAGCAGTAGTAGTATCAGTTTCAGGTTCAACATGTTGTTCAAATGTTGTTGCTGGAAGATCGGATCGACCAGAATGATAAATTTGAACGTGTGTATCAATTGGATTTCCATCAATATCTGTCATTCGAGAAGTTGATGCAAGGGGGCCTTCATAGATTTCAGTTGTAGGATAGTCTTGATGGGCAGCTCCTTTTTTGAACAATCCAGTTATACGAGATGTTAAGGTTGGTGCTTTTTCAGTTGTTGTTGTTTCAACTGTTTCAACAATATGAGAAGTTGTTGGAAGAGTATCATATTGTCCAGAATGATAAACTTGCACATGCGTGTCAAGAGGAGTACCATCAACATCTGTAATTCGAGAAGTTGTTGCATATGGACCTTCATAGATTTCAGTAGATGGATAATCATTTTGATGATCTTTCTTGAATAGCCCAGTAATTTTGCTACCAATTTTAGTTGCAAGATCTTCAGTTGGTTCAGCAACAGGCTTTTGTTCAATATGAGTTGTGGTTGTAATATCACTTCGACCTGGATGATAAACAGAAACATGAGTTTCAAGTGGTAATCCATTAATATCATCAATTTTGTTTGTTGATGAAATTGGTCCTTCATATACTTCAGTTGATGGGTAGTCTTGATGTGCTGCACCTTTTTTGAAGAAGCCTGTGATTCGGCTTGAAAGTGTTGGAGCAGTAGTAGTATCAGTTTCAGGTTCAACATGTTGTTCAAATGTTGTTGCTGGAAGATCGGATCGACCAGAATGATAAATTTGAACGTGTGTATCAATTGGATTTCCATCAATATCTGTCATTCGAGAAGTTGATGCAAGGGGGCCTTCATAGATTTCAGTTGTAGGATAGTCTTGATGGGCAGCTCCTTTTTTGAACAATCCAGTTATACGAGATGTTAAGGTTGGTGCTTTTTCAGTTGTTGTTGTTTCAACTGTTTCAACAATATGAGAAGTTGTTGGAAGAGTATCATATTGTCCAGAATGATAAACTTGCACATGCGTGTCAAGAGGAGTACCATCAACATCTGTAATTCGAGAAGTTGTTGCATATGGACCTTCATAGATTTCAGTAGATGGATAATCATTTTGATGATCTTTCTTGAATAGCCCAGTAATTTTGCTACCAATTTTAGTTGCAAGATCTTCAGTTGGTTCAGCAACAGGCTTTTGTTCAATATGAGTTGTGGTTGTAATATCACTTCGACCTGGATGATAAACAGAAACATGAGTTTCAAGTGGTAATCCATTAATATCATCAATTTTGTTTGTTGATGAAATTGGTCCTTCATATACTTCAGTTGATGGGTAGTCTTGATGTGCTGCACCTTTTTTGAAGAAGCCTGTGATTCGGCTTGAAAGTGTTGGAGCAGTAGTAGTATCAGTTTCAGGTTCAACATGTTGTTCAAATGTTGTTGCTGGAAGATCGGATCGACCAGAATGATAAATTTGAACGTGTGTATCAATTGGATTTCCATCAATATCTGTCATTCGAGAAGTTGATGCAAGGGGGCCTTCATAGATTTCAGTTGTAGGATAGTCTTGATGGGCAGCTCCTTTTTTGAACAATCCAGTTATACGAGATGTTAAGGTTGGTGCTTTTTCAGTTGTTGTTGTTTCAACTGTTTCAACAATATGAGAAGTTGTTGGAAGAGTATCATATTGTCCAGAATGATAAACTTGCACATGCGTGTCAAGAGGAGTACCATCAACATCTGTAATTCGAGAAGTTGTTGCATATGGACCTTCATAGATTTCAGTAGATGGATAATCATTTTGATGATCTTTCTTGAATAGCCCAGTAATTTTGCTACCAATTTTAGTTGCAAGATCTTCAGTTGGTTCAGCAACAGGCTTTTGTTCAATATGAGTTGTGGTTGTAATATCACTTCGACCTGGATGATAAACAGAAACATGAGTTTCAAGTGGTAATCCATTAATATCATCAATTTTGTTTGTTGATGAAATTGGTCCTTCATATACTTCAGTTGATGGGTAGTCTTGATGTGCTGCACCTTTTTTGAAGAAGCCTGTGATTCGGCTTGAAAGTGTTGGAGCAGTAGTAGTATCAGTTTCAGGTTCAACATGTTGTTCAAATGTTGTTGCTGGAAGATCGGATCGACCAGAATGATAAATTTGAACGTGTGTATCAATTGGATTTCCATCAATATCTGTCATTCGAGAAGTTGATGCAAGGGGGCCTTCATAGATTTCAGTTGTAGGATAGTCTTGATGGGCAGCTCCTTTTTTGAACAATCCAGTTATACGAGATGTTAAGGTTGGTGCTTTTTCAGTTGTTGTTGTTTCAACTGTTTCAACAATATGAGAAGTTGTTGGAAGAGTATCATATTGTCCAGAATGATAAACTTGCACATGCGTGTCAAGAGGAGTACCATCAACATCTGTAATTCGAGAAGTTGTTGCATATGGACCTTCATAGATTTCAGTAGATGGATAATCATTTTGATGATCTTTCTTGAATAGCCCAGTAATTTTGCTACCAATTTTAGTTGCAAGATCTTCAGTTGGTTCAGCAACAGGCTTTTGTTCAATATGAGTTGTGGTTGTAATATCACTTCGACCTGGATGATAAACAGAAACATGAGTTTCAAGTGGTAATCCATTAATATCATCAATTTTGTTTGTTGATGAAATTGGTCCTTCATATACTTCAGTTGATGGGTAGTCTTGATGTGCTGCACCTTTTTTGAAGAAGCCTGTGATTCGGCTTGAAAGTGTTGGAGCAGTAGTAGTATCAGTTTCAGGTTCAACATGTTGTTCAAATGTTGTTGCTGGAAGATCGGATCGACCAGAATGATAAATTTGAACGTGTGTATCAATTGGATTTCCATCAATATCTGTCATTCGAGAAGTTGATGCAAGGGGGCCTTCATAGATTTCAGTTGTAGGATAGTCTTGATGGGCAGCTCCTTTTTTGAACAATCCAGTTATACGAGATGTTAAGGTTGGTGCTTTTTCAGTTGTTGTTGTTTCAACTGTTTCAACAATATGAGAAGTTGTTGGAAGAGTATCATATTGTCCAGAATGATAAACTTGCACATGCGTGTCAAGAGGAGTACCATCAACATCTGTAATTCGAGAAGTTGTTGCATATGGACCTTCATAGATTTCAGTAGATGGATAATCATTTTGATGATCTTTCTTGAATAGCCCAGTAATTTTGCTACCAATTTTAGTTGCAAGATCTTCAGTTGGTTCAGCAACAGGCTTTTGTTCAATATGAGTTGTGGTTGTAATATCACTTCGACCTGGATGATAAACAGAAACATGAGTTTCAAGTGGTAATCCATTAATATCATCAATTTTGTTTGTTGATGAAATTGGTCCTTCATATACTTCAGTTGATGGGTAGTCTTGATGTGCTGCACCTTTTTTGAAGAAGCCTGTGATTCGGCTTGAAAGTGTTGGAGCAGTAGTAGTATCAGTTTCAGGTTCAACATGTTGTTCAAATGTTGTTGCTGGAAGATCGGATCGACCAGAATGATAAATTTGAACGTGTGTATCAATTGGATTTCCATCAATATCTGTCATTCGAGAAGTTGATGCAAGGGGGCCTTCATAGATTTCAGTTGTAGGATAGTCTTGATGGGCAGCTCCTTTTTTGAACAATCCAGTTATACGAGATGTTAAGGTTGGTGCTTTTTCAGTTGTTGTTGTTTCAACTGTTTCAACAATATGAGAAGTTGTTGGAAGAGTAATCATATTGTCCAGAATGATAAACTTGCACATGCGTGTCAAGAGGAGTACCATCAACATCTGTAATTCGAGAAGTTGTTGCATATGGACCTTCATAGATTTCAGTAGATGGATAATCATTTTGATGATCTTTCTTGAATAGCCCAGTAATTTTGCTACCAATTTTAGTTGCAAGATCTTCAGTTGGTTCAGCAACAGGCTTTTGTTCAATATGAGTTGTGGTTGTAATATCACTTCGACCTGGATGATAAACAGAAACATGAGTTTCAAGTGGTAATCCATTAATATCATCAATTTTGTTTGTTGATGAAATTGGTCCTTCATATACTTCAGTTGATGGGTAGTCTTGATGTGCTGCACCTTTTTTGAAGAAGCCTGTGATTCGGCTTGAAAGTGTTGGGAGCAGTAGTAGTATCAGTTTCAGGTTCAACATGTTGTTCAAATGTTGTTGCTGGAAGATCGGATCGACCAGAATGATAAATTTGAACGTGTGTATCAATTGGATTTCCATCAATATCTGTCATTCGAGAAGTTGATGCAAGGGGGCCTTCATAGATTTCAGTTGTAGGATAGTCTTGATGGGCAGCTCCTTTTTGAACAATCCAGTTATACGAGATGTTAAGGTTGGTGCTTTTTCAGTTGTTGTTGTTTCAACTGTTTCAACAATATGAGAAGTTGTTGGAAGAGTATCATATTGTCCAGAATGATAAACTTGCACATGCGTGTCAAGAGGAGTACCATCAACATCTGTAATTCGAGAAGTTGTTGCATATGGACCTTCATAGATTTCAGTAGATGGATAATCATTTTGATGATCTTTCTTGAATAGCCCAGTAATTTTGCTACCAATTTTAGTTGCAAGATCTTCAGTTGGTTCAGCAACAGGCTTTTGTTCAATATGAGTTGTGGTTGTAATATCACTTCGACCTGGATGATAAACAGAAACATGAGTTTCAAGTGGTAATCCATTAATATCATCAATTTTGTTTGTTGATGAAATTGGTCCTTCATATACTTCAGTTGATGGGTAGTCTTGATGTGCTGCACCTTTTTTGAAGAAGCCTGTGATTCGGCTTGAAAGTGTTGGAGCAGTAGTAGTATCAGTTTCAGGTTCAACATGTTGTTCAAATGTTGTTGCTGGAAGATCGGATCGACCAGAATGATAAATTTGAACGTGTGTATCAATTGGATTTCCATCAATATCTGTCATTCGAGAAGTTGATGCAAGGGGGCCTTCATAGATTTCAGTTGTAGGATAGTCTTGATGGGCAGCTCCTTTTTTTGAACAATCCAGTTATACGAGATGTTAAGGTTGGTGCTTTTTCAGTTGTTGTTGTTTCAACTGTTTCAACAATATGAGAAGTTGTTGGAAGAGTATCATATTGTCCAGAATGATAAACTTGCACATGCGTGTCAAGAGGAGTACCATCAACATCTGTAATTCGAGAAGTTGTTGCATATGGACCTTCATAGATTTCAGTAGATGGATAATCATTTTGATGATCTTTTCTTGAATAGCCCAGTAATTTTGCTACCAATTTTAGTTGCAAGATCTTCAGTTGGTTCAGCAACAGGCTTTTGTTCAATATGAGTTGTGGTTGTAATATCACTTCGACCTGGATGATAAACAGAAACATGAGTTTCAAGTGGTAATCCATTAATATCATCAATTTTGTTTGTTGATGAAAATTGGTCCTTCATATACTTCAGTTGATGGGTTAGTCTTGATGTGCTGCACCTTTTTTGAAGAAGCCTGTGATTCGGCTTGAAAGTGTTGGAGCAGTAGTAGTATCAGTTTCAGGTTCAACATGTTGTTCAAATGTTGTTGCTGGAAGATCGGATCGACCAGAATGATAAATTTGAACGTGTGTATCAATTGGATTTCCATCAATATCTGTCATTCGAGAAGTTGATGCAAGGGGGCCTTCATAGATTTCAGTTGTAGGATAGTCTTGATGGGCAGCTCCTTTTTTGAACATTCCAGTTATACGAGATGTTAAGGTTGGTGCTTTTTCAGTTGTTGTTGTTTCAACTGTTTCAACAATATGAGAAGTTGTTGGAAGAGTATCATATTGTCCAGAATGATAAACTTGCACATGCGTGTCAAGAGGAGTACCATCAACATCTGTAATTCGAGAAGTTGTTGCATATGGACCTTCATAGATTTCAGTAGATGGATAATCATTTTGATGATCTTTCTTGAATAGCCCAGTAATTTTGCTACCAATTTTAGTTGCAAGATCTTCAGTTGGTTCAGCAACAGGCTTTTGTTCAATATGAGTTGTGGTTGTAATATCACTTCGACCTGGATGATAAACAGAAACATGAGTTTCAAGTGGTAATCCATTAATATCATCAATTTTGTTTGTTGATGAAATTGGTCCTTCATATACTTCAGTTGATGGGTAGTCTTGATGTGCTGCACCTTTTTTGAGAAGCCTGTGATTCGGCTTGAAAGTGTTGGAGCAGTAGTAGTATCAGTTTCAGGTTCAACATGTTGTTCAAATGTTGTTGCTGGAAGATCGGATCGACCAGAATGATAAATTTGAACGTGTGTATCAATTGGATTTCCATCAATATCTGTCATTCGAGAAGTTGATGCAAGGGGGCCTTCATAGATTTCAGTTGTAGGATAGTCTTGATGGGCAGCTCCTTTTTTGAACAATCCAGTTATACGAGATGTTAAGGTTGGTGCTTTTTCAGTTGTTGTTGTTTCAACTGTTTCAACAATATGAGAAGTTGTTGGAAGAGTATCATATTGTCCAGAATGATAAACTTGCACATGCGTGTCAAGAGGAGTACCATCAACATCTGTAATTCGAGAAGTTGTTTGCATATGGACCTTCATAGATTTCAGTAGATGGATAATCATTTTGATGATCTTTCTTGAATAGCCCAGTAATTTTGCTACCAATTTTAGTTGCAAGATCTTCAGTTGGTTCAGCAACAGGCTTTTGTTCAATATGAGTTGTGGTTGTAATATCACTTCGACCTGGATGATAAACAGAAACATGAGTTTCAAGTGGTAATCCATTAATATCATCAATTTTGTTTGTTGATGAAATTGGTCCTTCATATACTTCAGTTGATGGGTAGTCTTGATGTGCTGCACCTTTTTTGAAGAAGCCTGTGATTCGGCTTGAAAGTGTTGGAGCAGTAGTAGTATCAGTTTTCAGGTTCAACATGTTGTTCAAATGTTGTTGCTGGAAGATCGGATCGACCAGAATGATAAATTTGAACGTGTGTATCAATTGGATTTCCATCAATATCTGTCATTCGAGAAGTTGATGCAAGGGGGCCTTCATAGATTTCAGTTGTAGGATAGTCTTGATGGGCAGCTCCTTTTTTGAACAATCCAGTTATACGAGATGTTAAGGTTGGTGCTTTTTCAGTTGTTGTTGTTTCAACTGTTTCAACAATATGAGAAGTTGTTGGAAGAGTATCATATTGTCCAGAATGATAAACTTGCACATGCGTGTCAAGAGGAGTACCATCAACATCTGTAATTCGAGAAGTTGTTGCATATGGACCTTCATAGATTTCAGTAGATGGATAATCATTTTGATGATCTTTCTTGAATAGCCCAGTAATTTTGCTT